>OZ043930.1:7333238-7940422 GCA_964056405.1 Acronicta alni
TCATAAATTTAACGTCTACAAGATTATAAGTATTACCACATACAGAACATTACAATGCCAAATGTTAGGTTATTTAAGCTGATTGCTTGTTCAGTGGTTCGCCAATAAAAAACGTAAATGCCATAACTGTCAGAAGTCGAGATGACTCACGACGCAATGTAGATGGACATTCATTGACGATGTTAAAGTTTGTTCATGATTTCATTAACAGCGTCTTAACAATCGGTATTGTAACCGGGTTCATGTTCTTCGGATGTTATTGTGTAGTGTTTCCGGGCAATAATGTTTTAAATTTAAATGTTCGGGGTTGTCGTGCTATGCATTCCTACGTAACAGCATCGTCTGTGGGATTGTCTGTGAATTTCACGAGTCCCATTACCATGACGATAGGTCAACAGACTTTAACATCCTCGCCGTCTTCCCTGGTGGCGGACAATCTCAGCCATCCAAGATTTTTAGCATTTTACAAAATCGTAAAGCATCGTAGTTCAAACATAAATATTTTATTAATTTCATTTATTTTCTTAATACAATGAATATATTTGTTTGGCTGGGTGTTTCTTATATATTATAAGTACTTATGTATTTAAAAAAAAAGTATATAAGTATTATATCCATTATCTAGTACCCATAGTACAAGCTCTGCTTAGTTTGGGACTAGATGGTGTTGTGTAAAATGTCCCAAAAATATATAATAAAAATATATATATACATCACTTGCAAAAATTTCGAATAAAGATACTTGAAAATTTTATAATCCTTTCGTAGCGGCTGCCTACGTCGTAGCAGGCAAGCAAAGATTTTAATTTCGTAGGCTTCGTTGTTTTTATTGTTACGCGTAAGTATATATAAATGATGAATGAAAAAAATTAAATTAATTGCTATATTTTTTTTATTACAATGTAATGTTGTAGTATGTATATTAAATTAACGATATTTTATCTTTTTTTGAGTAAATAAATACAAACTAACGTATTAACTTTATACCATTTAATTAACTTCATGATTTATGATATTGTCACTTCATGTTCGTTTAAGTTAAACGAATATAAGCTAATCCGTTTAGATCGATGGTTTAAAATCGATTGAATTATGTGGTTGGATAAATTTAACCATAAAATTATTGTCACTTAAGTGGTTATGTAAAAATAACAATTGAAGACGTCGAAACGTTTCAAGTTTTTATTATTATTTCAAGAGTCATCATTTGACATTTTAAGATATTGTGGTTAATGAAATTAATTTTCTCAATAATATTTTTAAACTTTATTTAAATACTATTATGACATTTACATACAAACTAATGATTTCCTATTTTAACAGGAAACAGATATTATTGTTATCAGTTGACGAACAAACCTTAATTTTAACAAGTCGACGGTTCGAGTCAACCCATCAGGAGTTTGTTTACTAAAAAACCCCACTCTGTTTCAATTCGAGTGGGTCAAATGAAATTACTTCTATGATATGACTGAATTACAAAGCTAGCTTTCTATACTATTGTTACATTACTGATACAGTGGACTTATTTCTGCAACATTGCAATTTAACCTAATGAGAATTATGTCATACCTGTTACTCATAAAGACAATGGATGGGCATTCCTAAACTTGATCGATCATTTATCACGAAGAATATCAGGTGTGGGTATGTTGCGTATTTGATCAAAATGTCAAATTGGAAAGCTGAAATCTGATATGCAAGATATTCCTATTATACATTACTACTATTGTCAACGTTATCCATCAATGGTTATGCAATATATTATACGTACCTACATATAGTTGTATCATTGTATGGGCGTGTAATTGCAAGGTGTGATTTCACCACGCTGTGGGACATCTCGTTTCATTTTGACGATAAGATGACTTTATGTTGCATAGGCTCTGTCAATTGGATTTATATTATTTGCTAAGTTTTACATTAGGTATAGTCTTAAGCAGGATAATATAGTTTGTAAAGAATTCGGCCATCTTCCGTAGGCATATATATAATTTATATCCAAAAATGGAACGTTTTACGTAGCACGATGTAGTCCGAAACCAAGTAGAGCTTGTACTATGGGTACTAGACAATAGATATAATACTTATTTACTTTTTTTTATAAATAGATACTTATGTTCATCACATAAATATTTGTGACCTACGACCTCTCATAATGTCTCACGTTGTTAATTATTGTATTACTATACGTATTTAATGAACGTAAACTATTATTTTCTCAGTTATGATGATCTGTCTTCCCCTATTTCATGTATTCACGTTGTTAAGTAGAACATAGCTACTATTATTTCTTTCATAGATACTATTATTCTTATTATCTATTATGAATAGACACCATTATTTAATATAAAACACTTTTAACTTTCCCTTTTCTTGCCTGGTCAAAACAACTCCTAAGAATTTAATTAAAGAAATTATTTTTCAATGAAGTATCCTTCTCTAATCTATAAAGACGAATTTAACTTTACTTTTAATTAATATATTTACAGGTATATTATTAATACGGATATAATAATAGCTTGTTATTTAAGAACATTAATTTGAAATATCTATTGCGTAACAAATGAAAATGATAGCCATACTCATATAGTTTACATTAATTATTATGTAACATATGTATAAATGTATCTCATAAATAAAGCCTATACGTATTACATTAAAAGATTTTTTAGGAGTTTTAGGCCACGCAATTTTCTATTCGTGGTTGAGGTAAATAAGTGAAATTATTTTAAAACCAACAGCGTTTTGATTTGGTCAGCGTGGTGGACTAATATTTCTCATTCTGTGAGAGGAGACACATGCCCAGCAGTGCGAAAGTATATGGGTTGATGTTGATATTAAAAGTCATAAAATTATGGCCTTATTACGTTAAAACAGACATTAAAAAAAATATTCTGTTTTTCAACTCTTCAAAACGCTACGATTTTCCTGCGTATATTCAGAGATGATAGTGGTAATTTGAAAGAAATAAATAGAAAACCATTATTATTTAAACCTATTACTGAAGTAATTGGTTTAATCTGTAACATAAAACTCGGATCCATCGATCTTAGAGCATGTTTGTTCTTTCCATCTGCCCAGACTTGGGTGAAACGGATTTAGGTGCTGTTAAAATAAAAAATTGAGTATTTAAGGAATGGTTAACACCTTAACGCCATCCAGAAATATGTATATATTGACAAACTATCCAGTCTCTAAATTTCCACACAGAATTGAGTTGCAATTATTCTCACGTCCAAACTAACTCACCATAAATTTCACGCATGCAAATGAACATTGCAGTGGAAATGAACTGACAGCTTGTGGGATAACTTGCAAAAAGTAAAACGATGTGTGAACATACATAAAGTAAGCGGTATCTAAGTCACATTATTTGTATGATTGTCACTATATATATGGAGACAGAAGGATAAGACTACAATATGTAACAACTAATGTATAAAACAGTACCTACTTACTTACAATATTCATTGTCCATCATTTGAATAAATACAAGCCTAAGTAATGGTCTATCATTAAAAGTACAATAAGTTATTCCTTATACGATTCCAATCATCTCCATTTCAAGAATCTATGTAATCTAAAGAATAGCGTCAATTTGTAATAAACTATGCAAATGAAATACAATACAAGAGCTAAACAATACAAGCCTATATTTTCGTAATAATACGTAATCGTTAGACAATAGGACATCGTGCCTATTTCCCAGCGGAGTACTTTCTCTGTCGTGATCGACCGTTTCAGATGATCTGCGCTCATCTACGGACGTGCGGAGTCTGCGTCCGATATCGTCGTGTTTCATTTCCGTTGTCATTTTACATTTAACCTATTACCTATAATAGTTGTCGTGCTGTCTGTTTAGTGTGCGGAAAGCTCTAGGCTTAATACAGTGAAATGTAGGCCTAAACAAACTGCTTTTAATGCATCATAATTATTATGATTCAGATTAGAAAATTAAAAAGTAGTGACTGCCAAGTGGATGGTCTCGAGTTCGAACCCAGGGCACACACCTCTGACTTTCCGAATTCATGTGCGTATTAATAATCAATTATCACTCGCTTAAATGGTGAATGAAAACAACGTGAGGAAACCTGCATACCTTAGAGATTTTTCTCGACGGCGTGGTGGACAATAGCCTAATCCCTCTCATTCTGAGAGGAGACCTGCGCCCAGCAGTGGAACAGACATATGGGTTGATGATGATGAGATTTGAAAATTGTTAAAGAGTTGCAACGCGTTCTAAATACATAGCAAGTACGGCTATTATTAGTAGTATTAGTTTTAGATCTCTTGGTTAACGGAACCCAATGGAACATCACTTACTTCCTGTTTTTTCTATTCCGTGCTTACTTGTAATAAATTGTAATCCTAACAATTGTAACCTAACTATTGTAACCTAACCAACTGTAACAATTGTAACCTACAACTTTTCAGTTTGCAAAGATTGAACAAGTATACCTACATTCGTTGATAAATGTATATTTTTATTACAAAGTATGTCGATTTTACGATACTATTAATATTAATACGATTTCAATAGGCGCGGCCTAGTATTAAAAAAACCCTATTATTCAAATTTGGGTAATAAAATATGCAAATGTTGTGTTATCAACTGTAATATACGACGAAGTGATTCTATATGATGAGCGAATCATAAATGTCCATTAGCAGGTTGAAGTTGAATGGACAATACTCGAATAGCCGGAATAGGTCGTAACCTTAAAGGTGATATACAAAAAACCAAATTTCGATACCTGCCAATATTTTATGTCAATCAATATCGACGTACGATATTTCGCAGTAACAATAAATTAATACAGGTTGATGTTTTTATTACAATCAATTTAAAAAAATCACATGTCAAGGCTATATGCCATACGAGAATATATTTTTTGGTAATGTTGTAAACGCGTATCAAAATCGTATTTAGTTGTGATTACATCAATATGTAGATAATTACGAATCACATAATAATTCAAATTCAAATCTTTATTGCTTTCATATTTTTTTTTTTATGTGATAGGGTGGGCAAACGAGCAGACGGATCACCTGATGGTAAGCGATTGCCGCCACCCATGGACACCCGCAATACCAGAGGAGTTTCAGGTGCGTTGCCGCCCTTTTAAGGGGTTTGGGCCTCCGGTATCCTCACTCACTCGACGAAACACAACGAAAACGTTATTTCACGCCGGTTTTCTGTGAGGCCGTGGTATCAAGTCCGGTCGAGCCGGACCATTCGTGCCGAAGCATGGCTCTCCCACGGTAGAATCATCATATGTATATAAGATGTTATAATAATTAGGTATCAATATGAAACCCTGTAAGGGCGCTGCAAAACAAAAAATAATATAATTCTATGTCATTAAGTATATGTTGTTGAGAGTTCACGTGTTGTACAAAATCAATTTGTAAATGCATTAGAGGTTACTTACTACGTCTATTGAGTTGTAACTTAGCTGTCTGCACTATTATAATTAATTCCATTAAGTTTATAGGGTCATTCATTATAATGGACCAGGATTGTAAATGTTTGCTAGATTTTCATATATTTTTTATTACACTATTTTAAGAAATCGATTAATCAGCTCATTCGTATTTAGCAACAAGCTACGGTTTTATCCCCAAGAATTGGGTGTGGTAACAGGTCCAACAATTTATTCTTAAAAAAAATGCCATGTTTTTTAGATCTGCCTGTGCTGTACTCATTAATTTATTTTTAAACAAAGCTCTTAGTTACAAAGCGAACTGTCACATTACCGGCCTTGAGTTGAGAACTTCTTGACCATGGCAACTTATTATTTTAGTGCACTTAGCACGTATTTTGAAGATGATAAGTCGTCGCTTCGTTTTTATAATAATCTGACAGTATACAACGGATGTGGACTTGATTGTGGATCAATAATCAAAGGTCGACCTGCTAAAGGTTGACATGACCTTTTTAGTATTTTTTTAGTTTGACCTAACCCAGCAAACCGGGCATCAATACGAATAAATATACTATTACGAATGTATCCATCGTAAATCTATGTCTATGAATATTCATTCGAACCGACTATTCATAAAGTGGAAGATGTTATTTGAGAAGATCTATGCTTAATAAGGCATATGAACGGTATAAGAACGTGAATACTAATTTAGTGTTTATATTATACATATAAAGTTTATAATCTGACTTTCATTCTAAAAATATGTGTTTGGGCTAGATGATGATAAGATAGTTTTTTTAATTGTAATACCGCTTAGCAATACTAATTAGGTCATTGTCTGTGGTCTAGTGGTAAGATTGTTGAACTGCTGACCACGAGTTCGTGGTAACGATTCACAAATTCGGGACACAAACAATTATTTTATGAACATTTATTTTGTGTTTGTATTTGTCTAGGTGTTTTTTATGTATTATGAGAATTTTCCTATTTAAGGTTTTTATGTATTACAAAAAAAGGATATAACAAGTATATCCATCGTCTAATACCCATCATTACAATACAGTAGCCTGCTATGTAAATCTATTTTGTAAAATGGCCCAAATATTTAATATTTGGGCCATTTTACAGAATAAATTTTATTTATTGCATTATGATGAGTACCTAAGAATAATAAGTAAATAATGTTTGATCACTATTTTAAAACTCGACCCAGTGTTTAACTTATTCATTATAAAACGTTTTTTGATGAAAATTTCTCACATACATGTTTATTTACTTGCTTGGTTAACAGTAACGGCAAATGATCTAGGTATGTCCTACTTATATAAATTTTAGGTAATAGTGAAAGGTTTTGACGATAATCAGTTTCTCACAAAGTTATTTCTGATGGATCTTGCCAATATATTAATAAAACAAACACTTAAGTATCATACCATTTCGTAATCATAGTCGTGGTGCGTGCACTCTGCTTAGTGCTTCGGGGATACAAGCGTGATATTTCATTAAGTCATGAAAATGCAGTGATAGTCTAGTGATATGAGCATTGGACTGCCAAGTCGAAGTTCTCGAGTTTGAATCCAAGTACATTTTTAATCCATCCACACGTACCTCTGACTTTTCGAATTCATGTGCGTCACACCGTTGTCATCACCGCCACAAATTTTGGACGTAAACTAGGATGCCACCTACATTTTCTATGGACGCGTTAGGCGGTTAACCGGCACAGCTTACGAGATAAGGTGAACTCGCCAGGCGGGTACAGCGGTATTGCGTACAGTCAAACAGAAAACAAATTAGTAGTTTAAGCTCTAGCTTTGTTTTAGAAGGTTGTTCAAAAATGTAGGACTTGCCGTCGGGTCACAGGCATCTTATGAAGATTTTTAGAGAACTCGCGAGTTATTGGCGCTGAATATGTTAAAAGGAGCCGGCGTACAAGAACAATAGATTGTGCATTTTGTCTGTATTTTGTTACGTGACGTGTTAAAGGTAACGACTGATTCATTCATTTCTTATGTCAATGTTTCTGCGTAATCCTTTGACAATCGTCCTCGGTAGCCGATTGCTCTAAGCCTCAAGTGTTTACTTAGCTTATTTGTCATCGCTCAGTGGTTATAGAGACGAATTTTGTAAGTGTCTAGGGAACTGTTGCGAAATGACCCATTGCTGATGCGTTAAACAAATTAATTTATGTAAATATTGAGTAAAATGTCAGGAGACAGATTCGTATGCGTATCATTACATGATTTATTGTTATTTAACGATGATTATACATCACAAAAAGGTGATATGATCTTTGGACTGCCAAGTCAAAGGTCTCGAGTTCGAATCCAGGGCACGCACCTCTGACTTTTCAAATTCATGTGCGAAAACATCGTGAGGAAACCTGCATGCCTTAGAGATATTTTCGTCGGTGTGTGAAGTCTGCCAACCCGCATTAGGCGGGCGTGCTGGACTATAAAGAGTCATAAAATATGTGTCCCTTATGTACAAAGTGTGTTTAACACTTGCAAACCCGCATTAGGCGGGCGTGGTGGACTATAGTCTAATCCCTCTCGTTTCCCCAAATTTGTACAAAATATTTAATTATTTATCTATGGTTACAATAAATATATATTTAAATAAATAAATAAATATTCTTGGATAATTTTACACAGCACCATCTAGTCCCAAACTAATACTTATATACTTTTTTTTGTAAATACATACTTATAATACATAGGAAACACCCAGACAAACACAAACACTTATGTTCATCACATAAATATTTGTGATTTGTGGGAATCGAACCCACGACCTCGTGATCAGCAGCCCGACACGCGAACCACTAGACCACAGACGTCGCCCTTAGAGGCGGTGTTGATGCTTCCATATCATATGTTGATATGGAAGCATCAACACCGCCACTTGTAATGACTATAATATACTCATATTGACAGTCAATGGACGCTGCATAAATAGTCTTTTATCTAGATGGACGCTCGCGAAGACGATGTGGTGACACAGCTTTATTAATGTTGTAAGTCAAGTGTAAGAAATACATGTTTCACATCTATGTGGACATATAATTATCATGTTCGCATTGATAGTGATGTATCCGCCTATTCCTTGCAGAATTGTTTAAGTTCAATAGGCACACTTTGTACATAAGGGACACATATTATATGGCTCGTTATTTCCAAAGCTAAACAATGTTGTACAATTTGCCACCGAGTTAGTACTGTTTCACAATGAAGTATCAAACAAGTGTTTTATGTGACCCTCTGAGGTTTCCGTTTTGATTGTAAATGCATGTAATATATAATTAAACATCATCCTACTGTATTATTAGTTTTAGGTGTGCCTTGTGGCTTAGTAATAAAAGCGTGAAAAGTAAGGTACCTACCATCATCATCACACCTGTATTAACTGAAGAGTTAGGCAGACCAATGTATACCCACAATTCGACAATGAGTTTCTAAACTTCGAGCTGCTACTGAGACTTAAACTCATTAACACTTTGCTCGATCTGGGAATCGAACCCAAGACCACTAGACTAACGAGGCAGTTATGCGGTTAAACATCAGTATAACACGAAGCGATCATCAGCGTTACGATAAAACCTGCACAATCCAATATCTGAGCGATATCCAGACGACAGATCGGTTGTCAGGATTTTTGGGCATCTGACTACCACTAACAATTGTCAGGGGTCGTCAATTGTGTTGTCGTATGACAACCGGGCAGATAAAGAAAGCCGATTTAAAATGCGTGCTCTTACGTATTATTCAGATAATATATATTCGCTCATTTATAAAACTGGTTGAATAATATTTTTACATCATCTTACTATACACGTGCAACAATCTTATAATATTTATTTATAACTACAAGATGTATCGTGCCCATTATGTTAAATATAAAGAAAACAACGTTTTTTTAAAAGGCTGCTGAATATTAATTTGTTTTATCGTATTATAATTTTCATAAAGGATTTTTTAAAAACATGATTCAATAAATCAGCTATAGGATTATTTTTCCAATATAATTCCATTAAAATACAAATGGCATTTAGTTTCCGTGCTAGGCAAATAATTATCATTATAATCAGTAGATCAGAATAAGTATATTCCAAATTGCATGTAGTAAAACAATAAATTTTCTATAAATTCTATTATTAGTTGCAACAAAATTTGCGCCACAAAAATATTCGGTGAAGGTTTTATAAAAACTTATCGATTCGTTCCGAATATTATCTCCTTGCTTATTCAGCGTGCGAAACTGGAAACCTAGATAGACCTTCTTTTATAATAATAAATAGAAATACATTATCGAAGTCATTTCAATACAAGACTCGATTGTTGATAAGTAACGTCGACGATGTCTGAGGTGGGTCGACGATATACTTAGGAACTATGACCTAAATAAAAACTGAACTCGTACAGCCGTAATGGATGTCATCAAAGATAAAAAAAGGTAGTATTAGGCCATAGGTAAAATTTTCTTACTTATAAAAAGTAAAACATTTTAATTATAAACACTTCTTAAACCTAGTCAACCTTACACATTGATTAGAGCTGTTACATTGAACTGTTAGACGTAAATTAACAGAATACCTTGGTCAGCACATTGTGTATGCAAATATCAGGCCTAAACCATCGGTTTAAATTAACAGGAAATTGATAATTACTACTGTTTATCCAAAAACACCGTTCAAAGGTTAATCAGGTGTCGCATCCCAATTTGAGTTCGGTTTTAAATTAAGATGTTATTTGCATTTGTGATGGCCATAGTTTTAGAGAAATATACATAATAATATACATAACTAGATACATCGTCTGTATAACTATAGAGGTTATATCTAGTTAAATATTTACAACTTACTTTACATACACATTTTTATGTAGTTATGTAGACGTGTATATGTTTACGACTCCTTTAGAATTATACTAGAAGGTAAAATTGAAGGAAAACGAGGAAGGGGAAAACCTGGACGAAGTTTTGTGGAACAAGTGAACGAAAGGGTGGTGATCGAGTCGTATCAAGAGGTAAAACGGAAAGCTGAGGATAGAGAACAGTGGCGATTGCTCCACCGACAAGAGCTGAGCTCTTAAAATTAAGAAGATGTAGATATGTCCATCCAAATCCAGTCCAGTCCATCCAAAGGTTGTCTGGAAGAGATCGCCTTGTGCGATTAGACCGCCCATTGTACCTACCTACATAAGTTTTGCCTCATTTCTTTTGAAATTGTGTAATTGGTATGCAATAAAGCGTATATAAATATATTTACGGATAACTTTTTAGTTTTTTAAGCAACTTCCTGGTTGCTGAAATGCCGAGGACAGGGTGAAATGGCGCACATTAGGGGAAGCCGACAACCAGCAATGGACCAGTATAGGATGATGATGATCATGATGATGAACCAACTTCCGTGATAATAGAGGTGAGGGTAGGTACATATGGTTTGATTTGTATTAAAGTGTCATACACCACACAATGCTGGGAGTCGGTCTTTAGTTTTGGAAAATACTTTTTATTTATTAAATATTGATACTAAGTAAATCGTGAAAGAATTCGTCTGAGAAGATCTTGGCCAGATTATTTCATAAGCCTTTGTCTCCATCGTATGAAGAATAAATTCCTGGACTGAATCCTGAGATATTTAAGGAAGAACTTACTTGAGAGAAAACGTTTTTCCAAACCGCGTTACATAAATAAACTGTAAGATCCTTAACTAATTAGGTTAACTAGTAACTACTCGACATGTAGGTAAGTAAACCGTTGAAAATCACCTATCAAAACTTCATCCTTATGATCCTAAAGTCTAGGCACGTTTCATTGCGTAAGTTCCTATGTTCGTCAAGTTATTGTTATTAACAATAAGCATTGTAACCGCATGCCGCTATGAAATTTGCAATGCTTGAAATGACTGTTTTTAGCTTAACCCATAGCCACGGTGCATTGGGGACCGACAATCAAACTAATAATAGTATTGTGCGGAGTTTATTGCTTTACGTCAAGTTAACATTCAATGTTGCATATAAATTGTTAATCATAATTGTTTTTGTCATTATGTTAGTCAATAAGTTACATCTTTGATAATCCTTGACAAGAATAAGACCGACTTCCATTATAATGTTGCAGAAGAACCTAAAGTCGGTTTAATGTTGCCTACACCTTCTTAATTTGACATAAGCAAAAAAATTAAGTATCGCAAAGCGCAACGTTACAAAATCATTTACGAATCTGATAAAAAAAAACAAAGGCTAGATTTTTAGTGAGAAAATTATAGTTTTATTCACATCGGAATTTACCTCAATAAGGCCAAGTGCGAATCAAAAAAGGTTTTAATTGTTATTTAATGACTCCTAGAACAATGTTTTATAAAAATTCTATGAAAGTCGCATTTAAAGTTTTATGTTTCGCCTATCCCGATGATAATAATGTAGAGCAACGTTTCACAAAGAGGAACTTTATTTATATACCAGACAAGATCTCGATTAAATTGTGTGAGACCGAGCCTAATTATAATTAAGTGAACACAATTCTTACATTCTTAATTAAATTATATCTATGCCATTACAACATAACATTTTGTTTCATCACACCACACAAAAATAGGCATGGTTTCTCAAATCTTAATGAAATTTTATACCCATGCTTTTTAAATCAGCATTGTAATAATCTAGTATTTCAGTTATTTATGTAGAACATCATACCCTCCAATTACATTTATTCGTAAAATTAGACCTCATAACTTTGTTTGGGATGAACAGTTCTTTGAAAACGTACTTTTACAAATAAAGAGTAGGTCTCTTTATTTCTTCTATTGTTCAAATCAGAATGGACGATCTTATGCGATATTAATAGTGCTTTGAAAATACGAAAATTGATATGCATTATCAATTTACCATAATCAATGTACCTTTTCAAATTTCAGATATATGACTGATTACAATGGAACATCAGTAAAGAAACATTTAGACACTTTCGTTTTCTGAGTGTAACGAATGTATTCAAAGATTGTGTTTGTTTTGACTGCGCGCGCGCACCGTACTCTTCCACGCGTACGCAGTGCAAACTTAATTGCACTTTCGTTGACCTAAACACAGGAATACTAAATAAATTGCTATGCAAATCGGATAAGCATGGACAGATTTCATGCATAAAATTCTAAATCATAATGACCTTAAAATTGGCCATTTTTATTTTGTCGTATGTTTGCCTTTAAATTGAATTTGTATGGTGTACTTATCGATTTAAGTAAAAACATAATTACGGTTAAATCAAATATAATGATGTGCGTGTCATAGAATACCCCTACCTGTATTCATTTGTTGAATATTTCTATACACAGCTTTGTAGTTATAAATTACGTACACATACGTAACTTATGGGCGCTAATAACTTTTACGATATAATTACTATTTCTATCAGGGTTTTTACGGTAATTTATTTATAAATTAGTCGAAGTTACCTATGCGATCGATCGGGGCATGCCTATATAATTATGATGCCCATGCTAAATATAATAAACAATTTTCCCATTGAAAATAGTTTATATAAATGTCCAATGTGGCAAAACTTACATTATCAGTAAAGTATCAGATAACAGTAAGATACTAAAATATTGTCATTTAATGAAAAAATAAATAGTGGTAGGGTTTGAGGCGTACTGCTACAGAAATTAATATTAGAGAAATTAAAATTTAATTATATTAAAGTTCATGTCTGAGCACTATCTCCTGAGACCTACTGGCTTCCACCTAGTTCAGGAGATAGTGTCAATACTCTATGTTCGCTCGACAACCGCCACAAAATTGAAAGGTATTTAGATAGAATTTGGTTATTATAGGTATATCTAAAAATCTATAAAACACCTGTTAAACGTTTATGGTGAGAAATAAACAAGTTTTTTTATACGTAACAGGAGAGAGGTGAAAATATAAAGATACATGAGGGATATTATATAGGTAGTGCAACATTTAATGATAGAAATGTAAATGAGTATGTTTACTAAATCGGATAAACTACGTAATTAATCTCTCTCTAAAAGTCTCCTGTCTCATAATAATTATTATTTCAAATACCCACTTTGAACTATGATGACTAGATTTGACGTCTACGTCTGTAGATCTCTTAACCTACTCTAAAAGAAACGTGTACATCCGATTTAGATACTTTTTACGTAACACAGAAAGTACTGCGATTCCATAGCCTGTAACAATATTCGTTGTAAAAGGTATAGATAATTCACGATTAGAATCGTGGTTTATCGTAGATGTAGAACAATTAAACACTTACATCTCAAACCATGGATAAATGTTCGTAGAAAAATAGAACGTTAACTTCAGATTACCTACTCTAGAAGAGATTGAACAGACAGAGGAGTACTCAAATAGTAATCTGATTATAATTTGTATTTATGTACCGAAATATTTAACTATGTCCTCTCATAATCTTTAAAATAGCTTTCGAGTGGAGTGTATACAATTATGATTGGATATATTATTAAAATATAATATAAACTAACTGGCTTCCATTACGCATGATGTTGGTTGATTAAGTCAATACTTTAAAGTGCAGTAAGTTGGCGGTGGATATGTTTAATAAGGGTCATAAGTGGGCAGTCGCTAAGACCGTTACCTACGTACAATAGTAGTTATCATGCCAAATATATTTGGCAAACTGCCGTACGCCACCAATAAGGTTTTGTTGTGGCTAAGATAACTATTGAAATTCATTCAATGGATCACGTAAAACTAAAGGAGATGTTCAACAATAGATAGTTCTATCTAGACATTGCACAAGTGTTTTCCTATTACGACACATGCTTTTTGAAGAGTAGACTAGTGGACAAGTTAGTGTTATAACTCTTATATCTCTGGGTAAATACTCGCCGAGGTGTCTGCGCGCGCTAACGACCCGTTATGTATGTTACTACCGGAAAACACTCATGACTTTAAATTGTTCATGTTAACATACCTATGATTATTATTGTGTTCAAAACAAATTACAAATAATTTATACCTATGACCAAATTTTATAATATTGGCTATCAGATTTCATAATTCTGTAGTATTAATAATTGGGGAGATTAATTTTGCTAGATTGCGTAATGCCCTAAAATATTTATGGCTCAATAACATAATTATTTATTCAGCATATTACAATTTAACTGCTAAGCAATAACCTGTAGGAGTCTCTTCTATTACACCTTAACCATATTATAAAGAGAGATACATTTATAAAGAGAGAGTGAGAATTTTGTGAGATTGTGGAATTGTTGACGGTAATCTCCGGAACCACTGCAACTATTTTAAAACTTCTTCCACCAATGATGCATTTATCCACATGGATATAGACATAGATATAGGTTATATCTTATTAGTATCCTGCAATGCAAGCGAAGCTGGTACAAGCTAATATAACATGAAAAAGCTACCATTTCTGAAATTAAAATATATTTTTATTATTTTCTCGGTGTTTATCTTGATAGATGTATGCAGCATTATAAGTCAAACAAAATAAATATCACATTAATTAGTAAACAGTTTAGTAGCACTAGCATAAATTACAATAGTTTTAAAAAGTCAAGGTCCACCAATACATGGATATTAAATAAACTCAAATCTTTCTCACGACTCATCTCGGCCCCTGCTGATAATTTCGCGCAATAGAAATATACGATTTTGTAACAGATTCGAAAACGGTCGATTAACAAATTATAGGCTTCATGTATGTTTCGATACTTGGGTCAAACTTGGTCATTAACCATAATCACCTGTGCTAAGACCCACATCAATCATTCAAGAATATTTTGCCTTTATAGGTAATTGTTATTATGGTTTGTTACCTAGATTATAGATTAGAGTTGAAAAAGCTAGTGATTATGACCATTGGGCTGCCACGTCTAAGGTGTCGAGTTCGAGTCGAGTCTAAGTTTTGAAATCATGTGCGTTTTAATAGTTAATTATCTCTCGTCACCCACTGACCCGTGGGACAATATATGGGTTGATGATGACTTAGATTTTGTTAATATTTCTCGAATGTATCAAATGTATTCTAGTAGGCAAAATATGTATTAATAGCTGTGACTAGCGTTGATCTCGTTTTTCTCAATCCCATGGGAGGTTCTCAAAATTCCGTCGCATTTGGTCGTTGCAAATCTACCAGATGTAGTCTTTATTTATTTTTTTACTTTTAAATTATAAAATTTAAGCATTCCCTTACATATTTGGTAGCAACATTTGATATGACAGCACGAAACCCTCACTGACACGAAACCCTGACTGCCTCATTAGTCTAGTGGTCCTAAGCGCGACTGCTACGCTAGAGGTCCTGGGTTCGAGCAAAGTGTTATTGGGTTTTTCTATGAAATTCTCAGTAGCAGCTCGGAGTCTGGATTTGTGCCCGGTTAATGGCAATAGGCTCGCCCCCTATTACATGGGACCTAAAACATACCGGCGAAATGTGGGTGTACATTAATACACCTCTGCCTAACCCTTCGGGGAATACAGGCGTGACGGTATGAAACCCTGACATTTTCTAAATTACTCTATGCTTTCTAAATCTTCATGGATGTAATATGTGAACAATTTCTTTCACTTAATTCATTTTTTACTCTCTGATATGGGTAATGGTCAATTAAAAAGCATATAAATCTTAAGGTGAATCACTGATTTATTTACGTAGAATGTGTTTGCATACTGTTATTCCGTGTATTTTGTTATTCCGTTGTTATTAAAATATAGTAAGGTATGTACAGGGACTAAACCAAACAAACCTGTTAATACGTTGTTATATAATTTACACATGAAATCAGTACAAGCATTGTTGAGGATAACTTTCATGTACTTAATAATAAATAATTTAAACATTAAATTATTGAATAGAGTTTTTAAACTTTTTATTAAGATTTTTGAATAAAAACTAATTAGTTAACTGATTGATTTGAAATAACATTAGTTTAAAATAAAAAATCAAATAGGCGTTGTCATTGCTTCCAACAAGGTCACAATGATGATACCAATGAATTAAAAATACATTGGTATTTAGATGCCGCAGAATTTATTTCCAGTTTTACAAATTTTTTTTTTTTTTTTTTTTTATGTGATAGGGTGGGCAAACGAGCAGACGGATCACCTGATGGTAAGCGATTACCGCCGCCCATGGACACCCGCAACACCAGAGGAGTTATCAATAATAACTCACGTGTTCACGTTTCTGTTAAAATTTTAATATGGATGATGATTAAAATGAGATTAATTTAGACATCTATTATTTTTTATCTACATCTAGTTGCTTAAAACATTGTTTTATTTTATATCCGGGATTTGATGCTAATGATGTTTTGTTTCACTCACTTAAAAAAGAAATACTTATGTATTGTGGATATATGACATTTACATCCGAATATTATAACTTCAAAATAGGGTAGGTACAATAGTCTATTTGTAAGCATTTGTAACGAGTCCAACCAAGGTAATGTGGCTACAAGCGTGGGAGAATAGCACTAATTCTTTAATAATAGCCGTTACTCCATCCATATTGTTATTCGAAGTGAAAAATAATGTTTCATAATAACCAACGACTTACTTTAACGTATAATTAGCTAGCGTCAATCGGTGGTTTATGATTTTAATATTTAGTTTTTTTTTTGCCAACTGTACAGTGGATGTTGGCCTCTAAATGATTGTGAATTAATAACAACACATATAAACACTACGTTAAATTATTTTATGACTATATTGAGATTACTTTTTAATTTGTAAACTTCTTAAAAGAGATCTGTTAATTAAGTTGACCTTGGATTTTGATTTCATTCATTAAGAAAGATATTAGTGGCTTTTACAGACTTTTAAGGTAATTCAATGTTACGTTGGAAATTAAGATTACTTATTATGGTTTTCTTTTTAATGCCATAGTCTCTGAACTGTATTTTTTTGTCTTATTTTAACTCCTATTAGTTTTGACTAAATCGATAAATGTATCCCGATGTATTTCATCATCACATTATGTGATTCAATAAAAAATTAGATGATTATGTAGTATGGCTAATTTATTGTAGATATTCACCTTATGTATTTAACAGTCAATTTTTAAATTAAGTAATTACCTTATTTGAATAAAAAAATCATTTAGTAATCCGCTGATAAATAATGAAATTGTCAACTCCTGTCATCTCTGTGATTTGTCTATAATTTGTGTTTTTAATAACAGAGATATAAATTCAATATATCATACTTATCATTACTTATATTATGAATATTAATAATAAAATTCGTTTACAAATGTATTAATTTTTTTTATGCTTATCGTATAGTAAAATAATATCATACTGTACAAAGATGTAGAATTCTATGAAACGATGAAGTACAGTTACGTATTACAAAATGTTGACGGGTTATTGACTGAATACTTGTGGTCGCAACTCATTCATTCGTTTTCCTTATAGACCCAACTATTACAATACGCGTATGTGCATAATATATTAGAATTTCTCAGTTTCTTTTTAATTGTTAATCAAAATTTAACATGGATGTTTTGTCCTTAATTCGTAGAAAAAAGACTAGATAGAATTTTGGACTAATACGCATAATTTTGAAATGAAACGATTAAGGTATTCTGAATTTTAGTTACTAGATACAAAGAATTTAATTCAATAATTAGGAATGTGTTTAATATGCTATCTAATGTTTCTTATGCCTAAATAAAAAAAATACAAGACCCAGTTAGGATAGTTCTTCATTCTTCGACTCAATCTCTCGCTCTTTACATGAGATAAGGCTTGTGGAATTAGTACCCAACTTATTATGTTTAATAAACACTTAGATACATTAACACTCAACTGATTTACTTGCAATTCTTTAGGTCGGTCGAATTTTATCTGTCATTGTTTGTGCGCGTTTCTCACGGAAGGTGCGCGCGCGTCTCCCGTCACACTTACCCACATTGTGCAGTTACGTAGGAAATGTAGTAAAATTTTAGTGTACTTGAGATATGTTATTTCCAGAATTTACTATGGTATAGAACTAAAAGTTACTTCATACATAATGGTTGAATGTTAAAATGATTACCAAGAATGTAGGTATGCCTCAAATTTTATTTATTCCATGTTGTTCTAGTTCAATTTTATTTCTAGTTTCCTAATTCAGAGACAAATCTAATCTTAAACCTATGCTTCCGCAATATGTTCATATATTATGTTATGGAAGCCTAAGATTACGTTTAGATTCGTCTCTCAGCAGGAATCTTTACTTATATAAATAACCGTTTACAATTCAACATAAGCTGGGCTTATGTATTGCAGAATATTCCTTAGATGAAGGTATATCACGAAAACTACTAATTTTATGAAAGAATCCACTGTAGAAACACGCAACATAGAGTACTTATTAGACAATTGAAGATCCAATCATACATTCCATTCACCAAACAAATGCCATTACGATGTCATTGTTTGACTTTGGCACTAGGGTGTATGCGTAAACATTAGCATGTTACCCAGTAACCCGTCCGTCGCTTTGTAATCAATGTAGCGGCGTGTCAGCGTGCGATAACATTACATAACCTACACGTAACATCTCCGCTTTCGCTCCGTCGCGACCTCTGACATTACTCCGATGACTGGACCGCTTAGAACATTCTTTTTATGTGATTTATTGTGTGACAGACTGAAGTAGGTCATCGAGATTTTTAGAAACAGATAGGAACGCATCCCAGAAGGGCTTCGGAGTCAATTACAGGTGTACAAGATAATAGGAAACCTGCTTAAAATATAATACTAATATTTAATTTAAAAAGAAAACTATCCATTTTAATGTTATATTAAAACCAAAGTTTTGAGTAAAATCACCATAATTTCGTTTCATAGAAAAGTTTTCTAAGCTTTGCACACTATCCTTTTCTAATCTTACAAAAATCCATTAATCAAGATGTATATTGACGTTATACTATACAATATTTAACCAAGTGTCCCGTTTTCATGGTCACCCTGTGTATACAAAATCTTAACGCAACTAAAACTCAGCTACATGCTGAGTTCCATCATTTGTCAATTTCTTGCACATAATATTGGGTGATAAGTTGAAGTTAATTCCATAATAAGTGAGACCTTCGATTAGCCGTGGGTGGCATTGGTTGAAGATGTCAAAGTTTATTATGTTGAGTAATAGCAGCTTGATCTCTGTATGTAATTACAGCATTCATATTATTTATTTATGTTTATATTACAGACAAACAAAAATAACAAATACAATATGCAAAGCCATGTGTTACATTACTAAATACCTAAGCTCTGGTACCTATTACGGTTTACATGCCAAAGTATATTTTTACATCTATTCAGAAACAATATTAATGACTATAGAATGTTCTAAGATTCACAGTGTTCTTGCAAAACCGCCTTGGGGGCTCTTATCTCACATCTAAGCTAGGGATCTGCGTCCATCGCAGGTAAATGAATAGGAAGTTACAATGAATACGTACAATACAAAAATAACGCGCATATTATTAACATTTGATGAGGTGAGGTTTGTATGAATTCAATATCATAGGAAGTAATTAACTTCCGAGCTATGTAGACAAAATTGCGATGAAAATACATACGTTTTGTATGTATTAAAATTACGTAGAACATAAGTTCAACTGCGTTGAAACGTTTCATAAACGTAAATGGTTTTACATTTGAATTCCAGAGTGTAATGATGACATATAATTAAGTAATAAACATAATATTAAAAAAGATACCACGTTTAAACAGGTTTCTCTCTCAAAAACATTGAGGAGCAATAAAAAGTATGTAACTTTATTATTTTTACGCAAATAATGACTTGATTCTGTTTACATATCTTTATTGGAACAAGTTTAAATGTCAGCGTATACTTGAGGGGCAGTAGTGCATCATGATGCAGAGATTATATTAATAGGTATAAGTATCAATTGGCGTCATTTGCAGACATTATCACAAGATCATCTCCTGGGTCAAGTGTAAATTCAATAAATATAAGTAGATTAACAGGTTTAATAAATCATTTAGACTACATTATTTTATTTACCTAATTACAATTTCAGTTTTTTGTTTAAGAATGCTAAGAATGGTCTCTCTCAATAGCAGCGTTAGTGATTTAGCAAGGATAAGCTATTTTGGTCACACCCAGGAATAAAAACAAAAAGCCATGTGTAGGCGCAGTCCGGGTCACCAAACCCATCCAACAAAGAATAAACCATAGCTATTTTTTTGTGTCTACAGCAACTATTTATTAAGCAACGGAGGCAGTCTAGAGGTCGCGGTGGACATTACCAGTTTCAGTCTTAAGTCTGGGCCATGTGAAAATGACTCCAGTTTATTGTATTTAATGTACATTACCTAATCGAGCTGTAAAAATGAAATCTTACTTTTATAGAACGTTGCCTATATTCTCTTTAAAAAAAACCTCTGTTTATTGGGTGTGCAAACACAAATTCTCACTTGCCTACATAAAAAAAAATTACATGATTATCATTATGATTGGTTTTTTTGGGGTTAGCTATAAATAAATTATAAAACAACCGTGTGCCTATTAGTTTTCTTTTCATCGTATTAGGCACGCTGCAAATAACTACCTCATACTTCGACGACGTTTGTGGTCTAGTGGTTCGAGTGTCGGACTGCTGATAAGAGGTCGTGGGTTCGATTCCTACAAGACACAAATATTTATGTGATGAACTTATGTGTTTGTGTTTGGGTGATTCTTAAGTATTTACAAAAGAGGTATATAAGTATTATATCCATTATAATACTTATAGGTACCAGCCTATAGTACAAGCTCTGCTTAGTTTGGGACTAGATGGTGTTGTGTAAAAATGACCCAAAATGTCCCAAATACTGAATATTTTAATGACTACGACAGTACCTGCAGCGCTCTCTTACAAACAAAAGTTATTTTTTAGTTTAATTTTTATAAATTATGTATTTTCATCACAAAAGATATCGATTTCATTAATATTCAGATAAATATTAACTCACTCTTTTGATTGACACTCGTCAAGAAGAAATAACTATATAAATACAAGTTTACGAGCTTCCGATAATTATAATATTCTTAATAATAGGTACATAATTATATAACATTTCGTACAACGGTTGGATCGTTTCGAGTTTTCTTAAACGGTACCTATTATTTAATGAATTTAACAATGGGGCAATGGAAATTACTCGAATAATTGGAAGTGGTTTGTAGAAAGAAAGTAGTGTATGGTAGATATAAATAGCTCAATTACACCCACTTTAATAGTGTTTAATAAAAACTACTATTTATAATTGCAAATTATCCATTTATGCCACATGCCATATTATAGACAATCTTTTTCTGCTGATTTTAATTCTCAATTCCTGTATGCATTAAAAGTAAGAGAGCAAGAAACTTAGTCACGTCGTCGTGCAGTATTTATCAAAATCATCGTGATATCAGCGTTTTGAACGTTGCATTGTTTTCCATGACTTCTTGCTAAAACATATTCATTATTTTTCGCGAAAGGGTCAACAAATATCATCTTAGGATCGAGACGCTTCAGTTTCAGGCAAGAATTATCTTTTATCTCTTTATTTTTCGAAACTCGTGGTGCTTTTTATATGTAATTATATTTCATGCTGTGGAAAAATATAGGTCTGCCAAATTGTACTGGACTTCCTTTGCTAGTGAGTTGGACTAATACCTATAGTGTTGATATTAATATTATCAAGTCAAAAATACTACCTAGTGGTACTTTCATGGGGTTTAAATGACATAGACGCAGTAGGAGCACAACAAATAGCATTCAAATAGGTTTGAACAACAAATGAGCCACTGTAATGTCATCATTATGTCAGATGGTCGCGGGCAGTACCGCACCACACAGATTGTAAAGGCACAATATGAACTGTGATCTATTGTGATAGGCCGGCTATACAACTAGCTGCCTTAACACGTCATTGTTGGATAATAGGTACTATTACGTTACTGTTATATTACGACTCAACTATGTAGATAGATAGATAGTATAAAGGTAGGTATCTCACAGAGTCGGGGAGAAAAACATGAAGAAAACTGAGGTCATAGAGTATAAAAAAATCTTTTCGGCATTGGAACAATATTAATAATATTGTCAATAGAGTCATTGAAATACCTACATGATAATCTTAAGTTATTTTTTATTATATTTATTTTATATAAAGGTTTATTACAGGTTGGTCACCAACAATTGTTCATAATAACTACAATTTACATTTAAAGTTAAGCAAAGCTTAACTTTTTTTAAGTATGTATTATTTAGATGCCCATTGTAATTAATATAAATATTTATTTCTCAAGTATGTAGTTAATAAACTTAAGCTTTATAAGTTTGAAAGTTAATATAAAGTTGTCGAACAATGATACGGAGACAAACACGTCTGTAACCCCTTCACTGCTGTCGCCATGTAATAAATTCTCATGTTATCAAAACGCATGATGAACGAACGCGGCTACCGGGCCGGTGCACAGTCGAGCCGCGGCTCATTGTTGCGTAGCTTCAGGCATATCTCCCATCTCCAACGTTTAATGAAGTCCGCTGTACGAATAGTTAACAAGCTAGAAAATTCAGGTCACTAGTGTCATCAGATTCACAGATTCTGACTATTTTTGAAGCGATCTTGGCCTCCTTGGAGTCGTGCCCTAAAAAAGAATTGTTTAAACCTATATCTTGCATAGGTTTTATATGTTTATAACTTTAGGATGTTCTAAATGACCAGTGGTGTTGCAATGTCTTTTACCTCATTTAGTCCTTGTCTAAAAATTGATGA
Organism: Acronicta alni; assembly: GCA_964056405.1. Lineage (NCBI taxonomy): Eukaryota > Metazoa > Arthropoda > Insecta > Lepidoptera > Noctuidae > Acronicta > Acronicta alni. The sequence continues at coordinate 7,356,447 of OZ043930.1, forward strand.
TTAAGTATCTATTTTTAGTTAGTTTATCAAAAAATGTTGGCCGTTGAAAACACATTAATTTAATAATAATTGAGTATTATTTTGAAACTTGTTTTCTTATATTGATTATTTTACCTAAATCAAGGTTATATTATGTTAATGATCATGGGATAACCTCTTTAATTTATAAAGTACAAATTCAAATCGATAAGGTGTGTTGTTGTTTTTTGTAAGATTCTGTTTTTAGGTTATTCTGAAACTAGCTTTATATTGACAGTTAAATGACATTAACCGTAGAAGGTTGGTACCTAACCTGAAAGTAGAAACCGCTAGTCGGATCCAAAACAGGCTTTGCCACTTGTCAAAGGTCAGCCAAGTAGAACTAACCTTCGTACTTTCTTCTACTAAGAAATATCAATTAAAAATTTGGAGTCCTAGGCTTATCAAAACTTGCGTAGTGCTTGCCTATTCTTACGTATAGTAGTAGTATTTTTTAAATAATTATATTTTTACTATGCCTAGTTAAAAATAATTAATGATTATTTTTACTGTAACCGAATAAAAAAAGGATACAAATATGTATTGAAATCACATAAAATTATGTACAGACGCCAGCAGGTCAAGCTATACAAAACTTACAAATATACGCGATAAAATTCGTAAAAAGTAGTTTTATTTCAATGTATAATATTCGCGTAAATGTCAGAAATCTATACAAAACTGTCAAATTTTCCGATTGAATATGAACCTTATTGTTTTGTGTTAAAGTTGAAAATCAATCAAAGAAATTTGACAGATTGTGGTAGCTTGATGTGCTGGCCTCTGTACAGTATCGATACCGTATATTTTGTTATTTATTCCATACGACAAGAGCTGGTAGTTGATCTTGAAAATTTTTAAGCATGTTACATCCTAAAATAATTTCAGATAAACAATATCTTCATGTAGTAGGGTTTAATCATAAAAATATCTAAGGAAATCTAACTAATTAAACATAAATTTACAGATAGCGTGTAAATTGAAACAGTTTTTGCGGGACTAAGAAAAGTTAGTGTTTGTTTTGCGACATTATACCTACAAGATAAGTAAAGTGTGTCAGTTAGTTCCCACGTGGTATCTGGATGGCTCAATAGATTTTGATAAACGAGTTGTCAAAAGATTCACTTAATCCCACGAGAAGAAATCTAATTAACTACGTTAATTACTGAAAATGTGCGACCGCGTGAGCCAATCATGAAGATGTTTATCGATTGATAAATGATATCCTTTGGTAACATCAGCAAAATATTTACTGTCCCAATGCTGGCACGGGTTCTTTCTAGAACGAGTGGGGATAGGCTGTACTCCCTCATACTGGCCTATTGTGACTTGGCAGACTTCACACGCTATCGAGAAAATCTCTCAAGGTAAGGTAAACCGAAAATCTCTTGTTGCGACAATAATGATTCTACCATTCATTATTATTATTAATTCTTATATTATTCATTATCTCTTCAATAATCAACAGTCAGATAGACAAAGCCAAGTTTGTATCATATTCAATCTATGGACTTGGGTGACATTATAAACATAATATAATTAGATTCAATTATATCATGAGATCATCTGTTTACACAGGTGCATCTAATGCCTATTTAGGTCAATTTTCTTACTATACTCTGTTATATGGGTTTGGTATTTAAGATATAAGATAGATGACCTCTTACATTTTCATACAAATTGAAATTCATCGTAGGCGTACTCATGTGTTTACGCGTATAACAAATTGCATAGTAATGACACACTAAGTACGAATCCACATATATATGATATAAAATCAAATAACGATAATGTTATTTTGATGTGTTGACGATTTACAAGTAAATATTTTAAGAGTAATCACGCAATAGGCTTTTAGTCTGTATACAATTCTGTTTAATATTCATCGAGTGGTACATCGGCGTTCCAATACGTAACTAAAGGTCGGATGCGTCTGCGCATAAGACAATAGTGGGTGCATATATTCACGTGCACGAGTTAAAAGCCAATAAAGCTCGGGTTTTGATGCATTTAATAGTAAATTTTGCAATAGATGTTGCATTTTATAATAGTTAATAGGATAAATTTTATCATCATTGCTATACAATGACCTGACCTTTTGGGGGTAGGTATTTAAAAAAAAAAAAAAAAACTTTGGCCTACTATCTGACGGAATAATTATTTTTCTAGTTTCTGCTAAATGATGCGTCGCAAGTTAACTATATTTATGTAAATTACTTAAAAACTGTATTAGCAATATATACCGTGTTTTTTTGTTGTCTTACAGCCGAAAGGATATACTTCTACTCATCATGACCAACAATTTCTTGTATGGGATCAACCATGAAGTGCAAAAAAAACACAGCTTCATCCTAAATTTTGTCGAGACCTGAACTTTTTTCAAGATTTCAAATTTAGTCCCATATCTAGTAAAAATAATATTGTTGTAATGGTTTCCTTTCGGCTGTAAGATGACAAAAAAAACACGGTGTATTTTTGATAGTGTCAAAAAGGTCGCATGCATTTAAGTGTTAAAATAATTCGTTAGTAAATTGGTTAGTAATGTTTTGGTTTCTAAATTTAGGTTTTAAAACTGATTGATATGGTGATAGCATTCACAGGTTTTATAGTGATTTTTATTGCAGACTGTTTCGTTACGGCATTTCATTACAGTGATGAAAATGAAAATGCATTATGATTTTCTTCACGCTAACAATACTAGTTACTCACATTGGTATTAGCCTAGTTTCACGGGTCACAGAGCAAAGGGCTTAAGATATAGAGAGACACGTTGATACAGAATAATTAATTCATATATCTTGATCTTATTGATTACAAAGATTGGGCAAACCGTCGTATTTATCAAATATACTTCAGTTTTTGTTACTTAGAAACCTTGTATAAAATATATGTGAATTTTATGCTTGTATACTATACTTCTTAGTCGTAAGTATTGCATGAAAGCTTGGAATTAAAGCTTTAACGATATGAGCATTATGTTAGCGCTTATGCTTCCTCCCAACGCTTCCTCTGGTTACTATTGCGGATGTTCGGAGCGCACGTTCCAGCGCTTGTCAGTGCGATAGTGCGTTGATGTCTTTTTGATGCGCGACCAGAGTTCTTGGTTTATTTACGAATATAGTAGATATAATAATTGGAATGTTTTGTTATGTATATATTTTATAAATATAATTGATTTTTTACATTTTTATTTTAGTATTGCAGGAAAACAATTATTATTTTTTATAAATAATAAAATCGTTTTATAAATTAAAAGTAATGGTCCAATTAAATTGTGATTTGGGTCTCAATAACCTAATAAAATAGTGTAATATTTTTACTGAATAAACCAATTTTTCAAAAGATATCGGTAACAAAAATACATCATCAAAATTCAAATCAATAGAACTCACCTTGCACACAAGAAAATACACGACACTACGTCACACACACAAAATTAAAATTCGAAAATGTAATGTCCGTTAGGCGCGCTTACTGGGGTCAGAGTGCGCATGCGTGTATCCGCGGTGTCATCCCGCGACTCGCGCGCTCGCGCAGTGAAAGTGCTTATATAGCCTTTTAGTTGCAAGCGTGCGCTTCATGACGTCATACATCGGCTGCAATGGATTTATGGGCGGCCGAAACAATGAGATGAACTTTGGGCGAAGCTTCGCTGTTTTTTTAATTACTTATAAAAGCTCCACTACGGCAATGACATGGTTTTAAGCTTTGTATACGAGAATATATATGAAATAAAACTTGTGTGATTGATTTAAAGATGTAAATAGATAGTCACTTTATATTATTAAACGTTAATAACAAGCTAATGTATTTATGTGAATGAATATTTTCCTAGTAGTAGTAGTAGATAATGAATGTTTGCACAGAAATTTTGGCTAGATATTCTACAATTATGTGTTGTAGTTTGCTTTATAAACATAACAAACAACTTATTGATTAACAACACATACACCACGCCTGGTCCCGAAAGGGTTAGGCAGAGGTATACCGCAGTTTACCGGTATGTTTAGGTCCTATGTCATAGGGCGAGCCTATTGCCATTAACACACACAAATCCAAACTTGGAGCGGCTACCGAGAATTTCATAGATATATTCCAATAACAGTTTGCTCGATCTGGGAATCGAACCCAGTACTCTAGGGTAACAGTCGTGCGTAGGAAGGTCTTTAATAAAAAGTTTCTAATGGCATAATGCATTGTCGACCAAAGTGACATTAATCCTCACCGTGGCAATATTGATTTAATCTATAACCTTTACGAGAAGAAACAAAAACAAACGTCGAAATCGTGGTTTCTTTAAATTCCAAACATGGTAGACTATAAATTATGTGTGTGTTAAGCCTAAAGGCTTTTTTTATAGTACGAATTATCGTCATGGATCATCCGCCACCCGGGGAGGTGGCAGGGTATGTTGTACCGACTAAAAACCGCACATTTACTTCACTTGCCCTATAGCCATGGGATCCGTGAAATTCGCCACGAAGCCTAAAGCCTAGCCTTTTGTAAAAGGGCTCTAGAAGCTATAGCCTGTCTCACCTGACGACACACATAATTATGTCGGTCATCGTGTAGATCAACCATAACTTAGGTAACTCATCGATCCGCTGCACAACGATACCATATCACCAAGACATTAATTGTAAAACTCATGAAGCTTGTGTATGTATTAAATAATTAAATTGGCCTTAATGAAAGAATAACATATTAAATACTAGCCAAAAAAAAAATTTCTTCATAAAAAATAATGTCAATAGGTATAGATGTCGTAATTAATACACAACACCGGTTTATTTCTATTCCCATAAACTTTCGGCCCAATGTATTCGTTATCACATAGAGCGAACTGGCAGCCCATCCTTTAAATGTGCAAATTAGTGCTATATTTATTTCGCAACGCTTACACAACATAGCTTCATATGGTTTAGGCCTCATTTTATGGGTATCACGGGCCTACTTCCGTTGAGAAGATATCTGGTTATTTGGAGGGCTTATGGACAAGTCCAACGCGCAGAGGCAAACAGACTTTTAATAAATATTCAAGGGGACATTTATCTAATGTACAATCATAATCTGATATAAGATGATTCTACTAATAAGATTTCGTCGTTAAGTTTACATAACTATTATTATATTCTAGGAGCAGGTTCAACAACTATTTGTAAGATTTGTGGTGTACGTTTTTTTTAATTTGATTGTAATATGGTGACAAACAAGCATACGAGTCGTCTGTTGCTTAGCGACAGTCGTAGCCTATTGACGCCACCAATACCAAGTAATATCACAAGCGCGTTGTCATCTTGAGACCGCAGTTGTTAAGTCTCAAATGCCCAGTAATGTAACTGGCTACAGTGCCCTTCAAACCGGAACACAATAATGTTTGCACATTATTGTTCAGCGGCAAATTATTTGATAATGCAGTGGCATTATCCTAGACGAACTCAGCAGCATGAGCAGAACCTCCCACCTCGCTCGCCCCCTATTACATGGGACCTAAAACATACTGACGAACTGTAGGTGTATATTGTCACACCTCCGCTTAACAGGGAAGGCGTTATGGTATATTATTTGAATTTAAAATACGCTTTACATAATTAGGTTGCTTCGTGAAATAGCGTAGATAGATAGATAGAGAGTATTCTTTATTGTACAGCATAGGACAAATCGGAAAAAGATATGCAAACGTTACAAGAGTACAATTAGTGGTCTTATCGCTAATCGCAATTTCTTACAGACACCCATTGGATGGACAGGAATCTAGAATAGAAACAGATAACAGGCGGTTGAAGGTGTACTCAATAATGAAGTCTATTATGATATAATTAAACTTTAACATAAAGATTGAATATAACATTTATAAAGAAATATAAGAGTATATAAAAATTAAATAAGGAATTGCCTTAAGTTATATTGTATGAAAAATGATTTTCGTTGTGGTCATTACTTCCGAAAATCGTCAGGTGAATCCAGATTGATGTGCAACGATCATACAATACAAAGGGATATATTCTCCCCACAATATTCAGATCAAGATGAAGGCTGATAACGCAAGGTATCTTCCCAGTGCGTATTTTGCAAGATCATATTATTACGAACACCAATGATTAATCGTTGTATTGTGCTCCCTGACACACAAACAGCTGTTGTATAATAAATCCGTGGATGTAATATCATAGACAATGGCTGAAAGTGCGGTGTGCGTTTGGTCATTGGTCGTATTTGACAGCTTTGTTGATAAGGTCATACAAGTGTTTGTAATTTGTTCGTAATATCATAAGGAATAATAGGAGAGATGTCGCAGTGGTAATTGCTTTTATTATCTAATGTCAACCCGCACTAGGCTAGTGTGTGGTGGACTTTTTGGCGTGTCGGATTCCACCCATTTTTATTTTATTGGATAGGGGGCAATCGAGCAGACGGATCGTCTGATGGTAAGCGATTTCCGGAGTCACAAGCGCGACGCCGGCTGCTCTTTTCTTGAAGGTTATATTGGTCCCATAAAGGGTGAGTATCGGTTGAGAAGTTTTTGCTAGGGTTACGGGAGCGAGATTTCGTTCTTCCGTGGCTACTACGTACTTAGCATAACCACTCGTTTTTAGAGGAAACCTGTACAAACGAGTTACAAAACTAGAGAAATTTTACCTCACTCATCTTCCGGAATAATTATATTATAACCGGAAAATAATTCAAAAGAATATTATTAAAAATATTTACTTCATATAAACAAGAACATTGCATTGTATGTATCTTTATATCTACACTATACTATTAAAGCTGAAGAGTTTGTTTGTTTGGTTGAACGCGCTAATCTCAGGAACTACTTGTACGGATTAAAAAATATTTTTGTATCGGATGGTCCATTTATCGAGGAAGGTTCTTAGACTTATATAAATCACGCTACGACCAATAAGAGCCGAGCAAATAGGAAAAAAGGCGGGTCACACCGCGGGGGCAAGCTAGTCTCACTATAAAGTTTTTAAGCACAATATTTAGACTAACCCTTTATCATCCGCAGCTCGACTTCGCCCACTGTTGGGTACAGGCCACGTTTTTGTAGTTCCAATTTCGACGCTCTTGTGCCATTCTCATCTATGTCTTCCCTGAGAGTGGCGGCCGAGGACTGGGAAAAGGAACGATGGTTGTCCGGTAGTGAGATGGGGGGCGACGTTTTTACCATCGCAGGGAAGAGATGGATGAGACTCTTACCCTTAAACTAGGTCTATCTTATATCTTAAGAGAACATGACTGAACCCTACGTTGCTATCTTGGACTTCCACGTTTTACCTCCCTCATCTTCCGGAATAATTATAAAACCGGAAAATAATTCAAAAGAACATTATTAAATTACTGAAATAATGGCTATAGATAAAAACGATTTTCTTAATTTTTCATGGCGATAACATTTAACCTTGTGGTCAGCCGCAGTTTTACCCAAATGCTTTAATGCACCAAGACGCATTGCATTGACCATGAAATCTTGAAAAGATAACCATTATATTTTACCGTAGATATTTAAGCATTTTTATGCATTAAAATAAGGCAATTTAGTGCAGTTTACTTGAATAGGAAATTGAATTTGAAGATAATAGCGTTGACATTTAGTTATAAGAGCAATTAACTTAATTAAGCTGCAATGTATTTCTGCAAAGTTTTGGTAAGTTGATTACAACAGTTGTAGCAGAATATTTGACAAACAGTTTCATCGAAAGTTGTGTAAAAATTCAAAACGTAATTAAAATAATGCAATCTTCGATTACTGATAGAAATATACAGTAACTGAGATTATAACAAGGTAAAGGTAAATGTTAATGTAATAGGCATAACACGCAACACCCATAAAATACTTATCTCTGGTTTTCGGTAATCTTTCTTCACTAAATAATAGACATGCCATTAGTTACACGATTTCGTTAAATAATGTTTACGAACTGTTGTTCGTGTTGGTTTAATTTGACATGATTCAGTTTTATAGCGGATCGATTATTAAATTAGATGTACGTTCAGTTTTACAACTAGACAAAACACGAGTATGTTCACCGCAACTGAAAAAAGGTGAACGGACTGTTTTTGCTGTAAACATTATTTAAATATGGAATCTTTTTGGATTTCCCTTTATTATTAAAACTGATATTTACACATCCACCCAGAACTGACCCAGTATTATGATTCTCGCATTCATTCATTGGCGTTTGCGTGAAAAATTGATCACATTTCTAGTTTTAAATTTTAAATAAAAATAAAAGGCATAATTATATCAATATTATACTTTTTTAAATATAATATAATTACTTGTTCCTTTAACTTTATTACCTTGAGTTGTTATATCATAAAGATCTTGATTAAGTAAATTTTATCAACGTCTGTTATTTATAAATGCCTGCGACATAAACACCTACATAACATGGGTGGAGTTTTGAGGTGAGATTTAACACGTTTTACAATACTTTAGCGCACGCATCGATGTTGAAACCAACTCTATAACATATCAACATCATTGGAATATAACTAGTAGGTGACACACATTAAGAACCATCTCTTTTTTTTATAATAAGTACTAAGATGACAAACTGTGATGACAAACAAGCATACGGCCCGCTTGACGGTAACCGTAGCCTATGGATGCAAAACATCAAGGGCATTACGCATCGCACGATGTCATCATGAGACGCCACTTATTAAATCTCATTTCCTAAGTAATCACTCGTTACATGACCCCTCTAACCGGAACATAATGCTAGCACACTATTGTTGCTATTGCCAGAATATTTTGTTAATTCAGTGGTACCCACCCAGACGCTAGTAGCAGAGTTCTCTACATCATCGAAGAAATTATATAACACACACATTTACACACTTTTTCATCATCCTAATTAATTACTATGTTAGCCATAGACTATAACAACAAGTATGATTCGTTAGCATCAAATTTCTTTATATTTAAAAAAATCACACTAAAAAATACGAATTAATTGTTGATTAATATTCCGACAGCACGTTATTACAATGTCTTTGGGTTGGTTGCCGTAGTGTTGTGATACTTTTACAAACATTACATTTAAAAAAGGGATAAATGTGTAATTACTTTATTATTAAATATTGAAACAAAATCTGATCACATATTTTTTGCTTTATTTAATCAGTTTTAAGCAATCTAGTGGAAGTGGGCAAGCCATGTCTGCAGACGCACAGATGATCGGTGGAGCAGACGAGTGTTAGAGTGAAGACCACGTTTGGGTAAGCGTAGTGTGGGGCGCCCTGCAACACGATGGACAAACGATTTGAAGAAAGTGGCTGGCAGCGGATGGATGCGGGCTGCCCAAGACCGGGACGGTTGGCGCTCTTTGGAGAAGGCCTACGTTCCGCAGTGGACGGCAATAGGCTGTTATAATGAAGCAATCTAAATACAATTGTTAATTACATACTCATACTCTAATAAATATTAAATCGATATGTCTCAAGAATTGGTTTTTAAAGCAACCGATTTTATTTTCCTAAACACACTAACTACACAAAGTATTTTTATAGTGACTAGTATAGATCGATTTTTCACCCGCGTAAAACTTCATGCATAATTTCACGAAAATTATAATAACGCGATCACAAACAAATAAACAAATATATTTGTAAATTTGCTTTTATAATGGTATAGGAAGTGTCAATAACGTGGAGCTTTAATTAAAAGAGCCTCCATGAGATAAGATAATGACCGTCCGGCGTGCCTTGGGCACTCAGTCCCGTTATCAGCTCGCTGATATGATGATGAGGTTACTCCAAGGTTTCTCAAATGCCAGTCGTTAGTCAAATGTTTCTTTATCCCATTCGTGAACCATGTACTATGACCTACTTAGAGACGCCACATTATAAGTAAAGTTCAAATTAGAAAAAAAACTATGAAGGTTGGATACCTCGAATCTACTTTATAATAATTTGTTGAATACATTATTATAACTTCTAAACAAGAATTTGTCTGCCTAATTAGCCGTAAACGTGACTGCTACGCTCTAGGTCCTGGGTCCTTCCCAGGTCAAGTAATGTGCTCGCTAGCAGCTGGGAGTTTGGATTTGTGCCCGGTCAATGGCAATAGGCTCGTCCTCTATTACAAGGAACTTAAACATATCGGCGAACTTTGGGTGTACAGGAGTACACCTTTGTCTAAAAGATAACACAAATATTACCAATCAAATTAAATCCTGAACACAATAATAATATGAATACTTATGGTGCCTATAATTAGTGTTGATTCTAGTTCTGTATAAGTATGAATGAATAACTTGTTTTGCCTCGAACATAATACTTAGCGATTCTGAATAATATTATGTACATTAGCCGCCAATAGGTATACTACATGTTGGTTCTATTAATTATAAAACTTGTTTTCTAGACCTTAACAAACTATTTAAAATAATGTTTTATTTAAAAATGTGACAGATATATTTAAATTCGTTATCATAAACATACGACTGTGAATATGTCATCAAAAAGTTACAATTGTATAGCGGCCAGCACATCAAGCTACAAAACATCGGCACAACCTGTCAATTTTCTTTGATGGATTTCAATTTTAATACAAAATATTAAGGTTCATATTCAACTGGGAAAATTTGACAGTTTTGGATAGCCAGCTGGTGTCTGTACCTACCGAACGCTTTTTGGGCTTAGAACACAAACTAAAATAATTACTAGTTGTTGCCCGCGGTTTTACCCGCATCCCAAACGGATTTTTGAGATAAAAGGTACTTGTCGAGGGTCTAACCTATCTCTATAGCAAATTTAAGCAAAATCGGTTCAGCGGTTTAGGCGTGAAAGAGTAACATACAAACAAACACACGAGAGTTACTGTCGCATTTATAATAGCAGGGATTATGCTAGCTTTAGAGATAAATATAAATTCATGCACTAATGAGGCGGCGTTACACTATCTGATGTACGATCAACTATGTATTTTCATCACCTAGCAATGAAATAAAATCTTTTGTTGGTCATCAAAAATACACGAAATGAAAGTATGACCCAGACAGACATACAGGCTTATTTCGAATAATTTTAGTGGCTAGTTGGTATAGATTGATTCCTGTAGGGATATAAGGGAACAAAAGAAAGAATAAATCATCTATCGGTTTGGCTTCTAGGCTTCCTAGACGCGCCTGAATAACTATATTTTACACGAAGCGAAAGCCATTGGACATATCCGCTCCGCAACCTAATTACTAAGCTATGTGAACTTGTAATAAAATTCTTTATATAACGCCGTTTATTCTAAACTAAAACAGAATTTTATCATAAATAAATTCGATTCAGTGATTCACGTGAGGTCAGTTCAACGGTTATGGTGAGGTGAGAAACAAAATTGTAGAAACACAACTCAATCGGCCTTTATGATGTACAAATACGTAGACCTTGCGTTTTACGATCTTAAGAAGATGAATCCAATGCATGACCATTATGTGAAAAATGTCAGACAATTACATCTTCACTCTTAGTCAATAATACTTTAAATCGTGTGTGTTAAATATCAGAGTCGTTCGAATGATATTTCTTTCAGATAAACGCATCGTTATTGTATGTTGATCCAATAATGACTGTCTTGCTTAATAATAAGAAATATGAATCTTGCTAAATAATGGATGCTAGATTGGTCTTGTAGTCGCAAAAGCAGTGTGTGAGTGTGACGTCCTGATTTTTAATTCCCAGATTAGATGAACTGTGTTATTAGGTGTTTATGTTGGGAAATTCTCAGTTTTGATTCGTCTTCGAACCTATACCATTTAGGTATAGGTTTGTGTGTAAAAATACCGGCGAACTGTGAGTATATAGTATACTACATTTGATACACTTCTGCTTTAGTTCGGAACTACAGCTGTGAACAATTACGCCTGTATTCCTATAGGGTTGACACCGCCCTGTAATTATATTTAAGTTGCAGGTTAAAGCTTAATTATTTACGTGTTTTGTAAAACAAAACATTTCTTTAAACTCGGTTGATTCATCACACATATACCATAAGTAGTTTTGGTATATGGTAAAGGGTATCTAACTTAACGGAGAGTGGCCTCTCCGTTCCTCCCTAAGTTAGATACCCTTTTTTATATTACGGAAGATCCTTACCGACCATCTGTCACCTGGGGAGGCAGCAGGGTATATCAGACTCGTAAATACCGGCAAAAAACTGCACTTGTCGTTTAGTCCTGGCCATGGGATCCGTGGAATTAGTCACGACCATGTCAACTCAGATACCCTACCGCACCAGCGCTTCATGGTAGTGGTTATTGGTGGGGGCTATATTCCCTGCAGCATTAGACAGGTGTTCAAATGTACACCCACAATTCGTATGTTTGTTTAGAACCCATATAAAAGCGCGAGCCACAAAGGGCACAAACCGGATCGGAGGACCGGAAAGTCGGAGGTGCTACTGAGAATTCCATAGAAATAATAACACTTTGCTCGACCTCCGGGGTCCGATTCCCGACCCCTGGCGTAGCATTTGCGTTAACGACTACTGGACTAATGAAGCAGTTCTCATTTTACACGTTAATAATATTTATAATACAATAATACAAGGATATGTACCTACCTTATGTATTTAAATTTATGATCTCATCTCCCCAAAAGGTATGTATATCTAAACTTAATAATAATATTAAATTAAAGTTTTGCCTGTGCGTTTGTTTGTAATGGATTAACTCAAGACATACTTAACCGACTCTATAAATTATTTTACCGATACATAGAAAGCTACATTATCAGCAAGTAACATGGGCTGTATTATATCTATCTATCTACACAGTGTTAAGCCAGGCGGGTTGCTAGTTAGAGTTACCTAAAAGACGCTTAATGATAGACTGACGTATTGGGACATAGGGCAGAGTCAGATTTCACTTACGTACAGCCTTCTATGTAAGCCATACATTGTAAGACACATATTTGTTACTATACTTTGTCTGGACTTTAAAAGAGACTATGATTCTCTGAGTTGTTTCGGCGTTTCTTCTCAGAGGTCGTCAGTTAGGAAATGCCGGAGCAATCTATCTAAAAAAAATTAAAAATATTGACTTGTAAAAGTGTTTTTAAAAGATCTATTTACAGAAATAAATATAATTTATCGATGCCTTTTAAGGTTTTATTAAAACATAGATGGCATTAATAATACGCACAACATTCTGGTAACACAAAAGATGATTTTGTCTACTCATAGAAGGAGAAGTAAGCGTGACTGGTTTGAACTATGCCCGAATTGGTCAGTATATCATTATCATTTTTGATCACAATAGACCGACTGCGGTCGCATTGATAGATACTACAGCCGCATTATAATAAATGCCCGAATTGGTCATTTTATAAGTGTATGTTCCGTTTTTCATGATATTTGGATATAGATCAATAAAAATAATAATAATAAATGTAAACTGGTCCAAGCAGGTATTTTTCCAAACGTTAAACATTCCAGCATAGTCTTAGGTAATGTTATTTTGCACTTTTTTTGTAATCGTAAACATCTAGCATTAAAATCATTTGTTTATTTTTATCAAATGCATGCATAAACATAAAACGATATGCTGCACATACTGGTAATCTAATTTTTGGCTTAGGAATGTGGATGTTTGTAATGACCGTACAAAATACTTCAAAAAGTGTATTCTGTGGTCATTGTCAGTGTCACAAGCGTTGTGTGACATTGAACAGTGTTGCCAGTGTATTATGATAATTATTTTAATATTTTTTGTATAGGTACTTTTAGTGTTTATTTTATATCTGTCTCTCTGTGTTTCTTTTAGTAAGGATCAAGTAGGTACCTAATATCGTTAAACATGGTTATGACCAACTCATGCGCAAGGCAGATACGCGCGTGGTTTATTAGAGTGGCGTCCATGCTGGCCTAGTACAAGTTCATTAGTTAATTAAACACATCGTGAGAAACACTAGTCAAATTATTTGTTCGATCAATCTCTCGTGTAGCAAACAAAGTAATAAATCAACAGCTGCCTCTATTTATAAGCTCGCAGTAGCGTATCAGGGGAACATCACTCACGCATCAGGAACTCAACCATCTTGACGTGGTCACTGGTCATGCGAGATGACGTGTGGGTGTGTGCGCGTGCGCAGAGCAATATAAAGTTTGTAACGCAGTTATTTATGTATATATGAATTCACAACAGATGCATTTTTTGTTAACGGGGGGAATCCTTCAAAAGGCTACTGGTCTACGGAGGTTAGATAGACCGGGGAGTGTTGCATTCTTACCCACTAAAACCACCCCGGTGGCCAGAACCCCCTGTGCACCGCCTATAAAGGCACATCCCTGGGGTGGTTGAGCTTGGATCGAGCAGTGTTGTTAGGTTTTCTGTGAGATTCCCAGTACCAGCTCGGAGTTTGGAATTGTGCCCGATTAAAGGCAATAGTGGGCCATGTAATAGGAGGCAACCTAAACATACCAGCTAAGTGTGGGTATACATAATCAGTACCCCTCTTCCTTCTCCCTCCCTTTCTTCCTCTTCACCATATAGGCAACCTTATGTGTATAGTTCTTTTGGAATGCTAGTTAATTTGTAGTACCTAGTTAAGGATAGTTAATAGTAATATTATAATCGTGTTACACAAAACAATTGAGTTACTTTAACTGTCAGCTTCTCACGCCTAAACCACGGAAAAGATTTCGATTAAAGTTTGTGAGGAGATGGGTTGTATCTTGAGGAATGACATGTGCTTTTTGTCTCAACGTATACTTAATAAAGCTTTTTGGGCGATTTACACGTTGTTGAGAGTTGAAGATAATAATTTCAATGCCAAAGTCAATTTTCATTTCAATGAGATCATTGAAATAGGTATGACTTTTGAAAAGTCAAAAATATTTGTATGGTTCCTAAAACGACCCACGTCTTTGGAGAAGAACCGGCAAAAAACTCCATAGACACTCCTAAAAATCATGATTACCGTATTATTCTAATTTTAAAAATTTGAACTTGAACTGTCTTGTTTTTTTATTTTAGTAATGTTGTGTTCATAAAACTTTATTATTTGCAACACGGCGTTATTTTTTCGGCTAAAACAGCAAATATTTGGATATTTAAATTAGGTATATTTGGCCACAAATACAGTCCACTAAAATATAAATTTAATGTAACTACTGTAGGTACTGTATCATTATGACTGTTTCATCTCAGTCATAACTCTATCTACAAAAATTCAAAATAAAAAAAAAATGAAAATATTGAAATAAAACTACTTTTTATGGATTTTATCCCATTATATTGATATTATTATTATCCTTCACAAACCGTCGAGAAAAATTCTCAATATGAGAGGAGACCCGTGCCCAGCAGTGGAACAGTATATGGGTTGATGTTGATGATTAAAGTCCTTAAAAAGTAGTTTTATTTCAATGTCTAATAATCACGTAAGTGTTAGAAATCAAAAGTATTTAAAGTTCAGACTTTTGATTTCCAAATGAATTTACTTACATGTTATCTTACAATTTCATAGCTATTTTGATGTCAGCCTTAGTCTAAACTGACGTGGATCTTTATCTTTAATAAAAGAAGCGTTTATTAAATCATCCCACAATTAAAAAGGTTAACTTTTTCTGCTTAAGCTCTTGACATTTCAAGTTATAATCACTCGGAATGTGTAATACCGGTTTAATTGCTGCCTAAGGCAAAGGTATGTTTTGTTTTACTTAACACTCGCGACTCAAACGATTTAGCACACGGTAAGGCATGTACTTTTATTAATATACAACAGTAAAAATAATTTATTTGTTCATATGGATACAATTCATTATGCAAAGTATATTCCAATATGAAAAAAAAACCCTTTTTTTCCGTGTGAAAATCGATGTCCTCCGTCTCTCCTAGAAGGAAAGGCGGAGGGTTATTGTAACGAATTTAGAGTTGAAGCTGATACCTAAACTAAGATAAATTAATATCTTGTACTATAAGCATCAGCGCCCACCCCCAAAATTAACGTTCATATTTTAATTAAAGAATCATCACATATTATATCACATATGATTTGTAGCTTTGCTGACATCTTCCCGGGATGCGAAAGAAAAGGCACAACCTTTTATAGATCGTCGATCTCATGGATCGTCCCGCCCGCAGCCAGGCAGTGTATGATGCTAGACAAGGTTGGTAACATAAATGTTGACAGATGCGTGGCCGATCCAACGCAAACAAAGTTACGGGCATAAGCTAGCAATAAAACAATTTCAATGATTTTAATATTATGTATATATGTTTATAGTATAGCATTTCATGAGATATAATTATGTAATTTAGTCATTATTGTCGTATATGTATATACTTCACGTTCTTGTCACAGCATGTGTAAAGATTATAGTAAATATAATTTAATAATAATTATTGTAATTATATCTTTACTTAAATAGCTGGGTTATGTACCAGTTATAACAAAATTACAATTGTTTTTAATTAAACAACTTTATTGGAATCCTGTAAAAATAAACAGAATAACTACAGAAAGGTATAATATATGGTATTGATATTGATATTTTACACAACAATTTTAGATAGAAAATAGGTAATTTTAGAGAAATTGATGGAACAGAACGGTTGGGTTGACGGAATTTAAATAAAATATTAACTACGACTAACGATTATCATAGGTGTTGACATGACAATCGGGCTTTACGTGCTCTCTGAGGCATGGAAGAGTCTCGATGTGTTTAGCATGGTCACCCGTCTACAGACCGACTGCAGCCTAACCTTGCAGATCAAAAAAGATAATAATAGACATAATAGAGCCTCTCGGAGATCAAAGACAAAATAATCACGATTATTGAAGGCTTTCTCTATTTAATGCAAGTCGATAGTGTGAATATATGCTAATAATTACGTAAGATAACAAGTCACCGCACATCTGTTACCGGAAAAATGATGAATTAACAAGTGTTATGGATAGGTATAAGATAACATTGATTGATATTTTACACAAACATTTGTTACATGACGTACTTAGGTAGACAATGTAAGTAGGTACTCTTGTACCCAAAATTTTATTCAATAATCAAAGGAAACACTAACAAGCGGTGAAGGGCGGGGCATTTTGGGGGCTGTCTTAATGTAAAAATGACGTTCAAAAAGTACTTACTACCTAGTAGTAAGTATATCTTGAATAAATTATTTTGACTTTGATTATGAAAGGTTTTTTTACGAACAAGGGGTTCAGGAGCTAAATAAATAAATAATACCTTAACGTAACAAATACCATTACGTACACCTGTATCTTTGAAGTGTTTTATAGAAGTATAGTAGTAGATTATCATAATTATATTACATGTAAGGATAAGTATTAATCTTTTTATTGTGAATCATTCTTTTTTCGGTAAATAATATATTTATTATATATTAAGTACAGACGCCAGCAGGTCAAGCTATCCAAAACTGAATTTTTTTTCCAATTGAATATGAACTTTATTACTTTGTACTAGAGTTGTATATCAATCAAAGAAATTTGACAGATTGTGGTAGCTTGATGTGCTGGCCTCTGTACTTCTAATACCAGGGAAAATGGAATTTAATCCCGGCCATTCTACGTAAAATTGGGGCAACTTATACTTAATTTAGCCTGTACTGGGGCAAATGCGACTCGATCTGTGCCATCTGCCCTGGTGAGCGCGGACGCTGAGGCTACCGGGGCAGCTGCAACAATTTTTCCCAACTGCCCCGTTAACGGGACATAGCCACTGGGGCAGATGGGAACAAGTCAGGTTTTCGGTCTCATGTCCATCATGGTCTCACATCCATTGGAAAAAATTAACTCCGGCTTGCTACTGAGAATTTCGTAAAACCCAATAACGCATTGCTATATCCGGAAATCAGCACCAGAGCAATAAGTATGCAAATAAAACTAAATGAGAATGGAATAATGCTTAAAACATATATATAAAAATATATAATGAATATAAATATGGTGCTTATCTCATCTCAGCTCATCAAATTTTGGTAACTACCAAGATCTATTGATGTTAACTACATAAATAATTGCAGTGTTAGCTCATCGACTGCGACACTCGGTTTATTTAGTCTCGATGGATAAAGGCAGTAGAGGTACAGTCAGCAACGAAAGCCGCTGAACATGTCGCAATATTCGATATGATTTTTAATAAGTATGAAGTTACTGACCTGTGAAGGTTGAGCGAAATCATTGCATAGATGACAATTAAATATTTAATTCACCTTATTGATTTCCGACATTTACGCGAATATATTTTTATTTTTTATTTATTTATTTTCCTTTATTGGCCAACCAACAATTGTTTACACTGATAACATTTAAAGTAAGTATATAATATCTAAGGTTAGTGTAACAATTAATTACAGGCTAGCACCGCATGCCCCATAAACAATTAAGATGTGCCACAAGCACTGAACTATAATAGAAGATTTATATTTATATTTTTTAAGATGAATATTTGAGTATTTAACTAAAATTAAATTAAGAGGATTAACAAGCATTACGTGATGGGATATAAAACTATCTATATATATATGAAAAAAAAAAAAGAAGCCATTTACAGTACGAAAAGCGAAGCAAAATTGGAATCCGAATCAAAAGTCCAATTAGAATCAAAATTACAATAAAAAATTAACAATTAAAATCGAAATTAAGTCAAATTAAAATCACAATCAACATCAAAACCAAAATTATAATCGAAATTGATTTTAATTTGACCTCTGATTCGGATTCCAATCAATCTCGATTACAACTCCGATCCCAATATCAATTGTGATTTTAATACAATAAATAATAAAACAAAAATTACAATCAAAAATTAAAAATTAAAATCGCAATCAAAAGTCAAATTAAATACACAATTAATATTAAAATCAAAGTTACAATAAAAATTAAAATTAAAAAACGAAGTCAAAATCAAAATTTAAGTTGAAATGAAAATAAAAGTAAAAAACAAGCAAAAACAAATCAACATTAAATTAAATTAGAATCAAAATTAAACAATTGATATAGTTGTTCTATGAAACTTGGCATATGAGTCAAAATGCACGTCAATAAGATCACTGCAGCTATTTAACAATTTGCAAAGACGAGGAACGACAGAGTTCGCACCAAGTACAGTTCTGCGGAGTGGAGGGTGTAAAGGAGTTATAGGAGCACGAGGGATTCTAGCAGGAGCACGAAACTGAAACTTTGATAGTAGTAGAGGACAATCAATTTTGCACCGGATTAGCTTATAAGCAAAGGAAGAGTCAATTATTGTTCTACGTTTCTCAAGTGAGACCATCTTAAAATAAGATAGTCGGGATTCATAGGATCGTATCCTTTTTGCATTTCCGCTAGCATAGGCTAGATGCCAAAGGAATCTCTTTTGTATTCGCTCCAGTCGAAGAATATGCGTAGAGTAATGAGGTCTCCAAATCGTACTGCAGTATTCTAAGATACTACGAACGATGCAGTTGTACAATAAGATCTTCGTCCGATTACGCTTAAAACCAGCAACACTCCTTATGACAAAACCTAGCATTCTAGAAGCCCTTTTGATGACGCCCTCGACTTGAGGTACAAATGTCAGGGCGCTGTCGAAAACCACTCCTAAGTCCCTTGTTTGATCTACCTCTTGGATAACGTTAGGGCCCACGCTATATACACTACCAATTGCTTTCTTTTTTCGGGTGTATTTCATGTGGTAGCACTTTTTTATGTTTAAGCTCATTTCATTATCATTACACCATTTAACCAACGAGTCTACGTCCCTCTGAAGTAATGTACAATCGTTTTCAGATTCGATTATCCGTGAGAATTTAAGATCGTCTGCATACATGAAACATTCTGAGAATCTTAGGCAGTGCGGGATATCATTAACGAACATAATAAATAGAACCGGTCCAACATGTGAGCCCTGGGGGACCCCTGATGATGTTTTGTAGGTTCCCGATTGGAAACCATTAACTGCGACAAAGAAGGAACGATTTTCGAGATAAGACTTAAGCCAGTCGTAAAGTGTACCGGTGATTCCATACGCCGATAACTTCGATAGAAGTATATGGTGAGACACGCGGTCAAAGGCTTTGCTAAAGTCTGTGTAAATCACGTCAATCTGCTTGCCGCAGTCAATGGCATCCGATAGCATTTCTGTGAAAGTCGCCAGATTAGTGCAAGTAGACCTAGACCCTACGAAACCATGCTGAGTGCTGAGCTGAGTGCTCAATATACATTGAAATAAAACTCCTTTTTACGGATTTTATCGCGTTATATTGATATTATTAATCCCGACGTTTCGGACCCTTTACAGCGTCCATGGTCACGGGTAGACTCTACCCGTGTAGTTTTATTTCAATAATTCACCTTAATTAAAAAAAAAACTCTTGACTATTTTTAGAGCTGTGATGTTTTTAAAATTTAGCTGTGTTCTGCGACTTTCGTTGTTGACCGTACATTCAGTTTGATAAAACATATCACGATTATCACGACTGCACGTTGGCCCGGCGGCTTAAAGTGGTCACCGCGCTGCTACCGTTACGCCGAGTGTCGTGGGTACGATTCCCACCCAAGACAAATCTTTCTTTGATCCACAGATGTTTGTTTCTACATGTACTCTGTGTCCGTCCTATTTCCTATCCTATCCTCTCCTACTTCCTGCTATCCTACTATCCTACGTCATACTTATTCTACTAATATTATAAATGTGAAAGTTTGTCATGATGGATGGATGGGTTGATTGATGTTTGCTTTTCTTTCACGCTTTATCTAGGTACTGAACGGATTTTGATGAAACTTTACAGTATTATTATTTATACATCAGAATACCATATAGGCTATAATGTTATATTATAGCCTTATTTTGAGTTAATTAGCCAAATTATAACGATAAAAGGAACTTTAAAATCAATTTTTATTTGGAACAATGAATTTTTATTTGGAACTTTAAAATTATTATTTTTTAAATTAAATTTAATTAGCCAAATTATAACGATTAAAAGGAACTTTTCCACGCGGACAAAGTCGCTGGCAGAAGCTTGTTAATTATAATTATGTTTGTAAAGTCCCCCGCGACACAGGGCTTGGTCCCTATACCGAGAGCTGTCATTACTAAAAAAAAAATATCAGTGAGGTACCTATTTACCAGTAAGATACTATTGAATAACTTAGTTGCACCAAAATCGGTGAATAAGGTGGGCCGTACGCTTGTTTGCCACCTTAGTGGTTTAACAAAATTAAATAATAAGTAACGGCAACATAGTACCAAATACTTAAGTACATGCAACATCCTACTGATCATTATGAAGTCATTCTTGGTTGAAAAAACATAAGCTTTCAACAATAAGATCACAGGAAACAATAAAATTACATTCGGATAAGGCGAGTAATCCAAAAATTGGGTAACGTTCAACACACCTAGATAACATCTGTTGAAGTCAATGCGTTTTCAATTATCGCTTGTTCGCTAACACCAGAACCTACTTGATTTCTAAACAATACCAGAGAACGGACTTGACGCTTTCAACATTATTTTAACTCTGCGAAAATAATGTTTTTTCAAGTAATTTTATTTCGCGGTGCCGAAATAGTACATACGACAACACGTCAATCTACAGTATACCTACAGTTGCACTACAAAAATCACCGCTATTGCGACGTAATACAGTCCAAGGACAAAGCTGTATAGCTTGATGTGTCACTGTGTGTACCTAGTTCCAGTACATTACATATCGATTTCTTACTTATGTTTCTAACAAAACTAGCCACCATTATCATTGTATTTACTAAATTGACAAAACTAAAATAATTTTTCAATATTTTTTTGATATAAGCATATAATTTAATGTAACTTACCATCACGCCTATGTTCCCGAAGGGTTAGGCAGAGGTGTAGGTACTTAGGCACTGGTTTTGAATAAATTTTTGTAGAGCTTGTGATGAATTCAGGGAAATAATGCAGCACATCTTGCGTGATTGTTACGTCCTGGCGACGAAACAGATGAGTCATTTCGGCAACGGATACCCGAAGCCAGAAGACTACAGGGTCCTTCCTCTAAGTGGGCTAGCCGCCTTCATGAACCACGTCTTTGAAGAGTAAGGGATGTACCATGCTGGGGACAACACAACAGATCACATTTGGTTGAAGTGTTCCTGGCCACGCCAGCACCCACAGTGAAGATTAATTAGGTACTGGTTTTCATAGTTCACTTATATTCCATGTTATAGGGGACGAGCCTATTGCAAGTAACCGCAGACAACGCCAAACTCGGAGTTGCTACTAAGAATTTCTTAGAAAAACCCAGGACCTCTAGCAGTCGACCATACAATCACTACCCTCATTATCATCCTGCGAGCCTTTCCCTAATTATGTTGGGAATGGCCCAGTCTAACCAGATGCGGCTGATGACGTACGACCACTTAACAGTACGGAGGCATAATTTAATTACATAAATTTTATTCGGCTATAGGTACCTAAGCATTGATAGCCATGTGGTATGACCATTGGACTGCCAAGTCAAAGGTCTCGAGTTCGAAACCAAAGCACGTACCTCTGACTTTTCGAATTCATGTGCGTATTAATAAATAATTAATTATCACTCGCTTAAACGGTGAAGGAACTCTGCCAACCTGCACTAGGCCAGCGTGGTGGACTATAGCCTAATCCCTCTCAAACTGAGAGGAGACCCGTGCCCAGCAGTGGGACAGTATATGGGTTGATGATGATGATGATAGGTACCTAAGTTCCTAATCGACCTTCAGCAACATTTGAAGTAAATATTCCAGTTTTATTTCTCATATCGTCTCTCTGACATTAATTTCAAACATCTATGCAAAAAAGATATCGTCACGCCCCGATTCACTTAAGCCGGTTTGACTTAGAAAAATGGGATTCCAAGTGTCGATACAATCTAATTATGCTTTTGTGAGCAAAACAAAGGTGGATTCTAATGCATTCAATGTAGACGGTAGGTCTACGACAGGTATGGACTTCAATATTAACCAGTTCCATAAAATTTTAATGAAGATTACTAGTTTTGTCAGACGTTTCGGTTTTTTTTAATAATGCAAATTGTGTAATTTATTTTGTGTTGTTTATTAATAGGTATACTTTATATATTACGAATGCTATGCTCATAATAAATTAATGTAATATTTTCGTTAACCTCTCGAATAACATCGGATCCTTCACAAAAAAAGGAAACTAATTTTTTTAAACGTTCAGATTAACAAACCCCAGTTTATTATGATTTTATTAATCTGCTTTTTTCATGGAATTTCCCCTCTGCAATAGAATAAAGTCGAATAAAAATAATGTTTAAAAGCTTCTAATTTCTAATTAACTATCCACAGCACATCCATCGAAGCTAGATCCTTTATCAAAGTTCCATTTAGAATTCAACTCTCGGACCAGTTCAGGGGTGAATACCTAAAAGCAGTGTAATTGAGGTTGATTGTTGAATTCATGAAAATCACGTAACATAGTTTCTTAACTTCAGCCTAGTAGAAGGGGTAAGGCTTCACTTTATCAATGATCGATCGGTTAACTGTTGTTCGGCACCTATTTTCCATCTATGGAGTAAGTACATGAGTCAGTTAGTTTAAGCCCTATATGACTGCGGCTACAGTTACACTGTGGCCGTAATCGATCTATTGTGATTGTGATCGCCACTCGATGAGTTAGAGTTCACTGCTAAACCCTGTAATTGCAGGATTTGCGTAGGGATGAGCTGCTTCAAAAATCATCGAGTCACAAAGTCATCGAGTCTAAATCTATGTTCTAGCTGTAGAGGTCAGATGGCAGATTTATTTTGAAAATGGTACCGGAGTTTGACCATGACTTAGTTGGGGATAGTTCTAGTCAAGACCTCAGAAGGAAGTTCTGAGTAAACAACGCGTGACGACAAAATTTATGAATAGCAAATTATAGAACAACTAGCTTTTACCCGCGACTTCGTACGCCTAGAATTAGTAACACAATTGTTGTCGAATTGTATTAATGGGATAAGAAGTACTCAATGTTATGGAAATTCCCGCTTTGTTCCGAGAAAAGAAGTATTCAATATGCCAGCGCCAATCACAAACACCAACATTTCATTCAAATCCCGTAAGTAGGTCTCCTACATAAGTTTTCTGGGAATTTCCACAAAATTTTGGGGTAAAATATATCCTATTTCTTATTCCCGGTCACATACTGTGTCTGTATGAAATTTCATTAAAATCCCGTAAGTAGTTCTCCTATATTCATTTTTCCGGGATTTGTGGTTAAAGAAATTTATTTCTCAATAAGAAATTACAAAGATTTCGCTTAGTTGAGAACATTTTTAAACTATACTTAAATAATATAAAGACATTGACATACAAACTAGTGACTTCCTATTTTAACAGTAAAATTGTTATTGATGTATAAACAAGTGAAAGCTATTTCGTATTGTTCGCTAATAAGATGTGCAAGCAGAAACTAAATTAACAAGAAAATAAATTAATAATTTTGGTCTACCCGCAAAGGAAGTGATTAGTGTGATCGCTCATTATTTGATTTCCGGGATATTCCCTCATTTTTCTGGGGTAAAATATATCCTATTTGTTATTCCCGGTCACATACTATGTGTGTATGAAATTTCATTCAAATCCCGTAAGCTATTCGGTTTTCGGGATTTCCGGGATATCTCCACATTTTTGTGGGGTAAAATATATCCTATTTGTTATTCCCGGTCACACACTATGTGTGTATGAAATTTCATTCAAATCCCTTAAGATATTCGTTTTTCGGGAATTCCGGGATATTCCCACATTTTTCTGGGGTAATATTTAGCCTATTTGTTATTCCCGGTCACATACTATGTGTGTATGAAATTTCATACAAATCCCGTTCGTAAGTAAGTAGTTCTCCTATATCCGTTTTTCGGGATTTCCGGGATATTCCCAAATTTTTCTGGGATAAAAAGTAGCCTATACTTTTGAAATAAAACTACTTTTTACGGATTTTATCGCGTATATTGATATTATTAATCCCGACGTTTCGGACCCTTTACAGCGTCCATGGTCACGGGTAGACTGAGGTGGTGGGCGTTTTGATTGATATAGGCCAAACTAAAAGAAGCATAGGGACCCGCGTAAAAGAACACATCGCCGATGTCAAACACCGCCGTTCCAAGAAGTCAGCAGTTTGTGAACATACTCTTGACAAGGCCCAGCATTATATCAGATTTGATAAACCACAAATACTTGCGAAGGAAAGTCGATACCTACCCAGGATGATTCGTGAGGCTATTGAAATTAAAAAACATCCAAATTTAAATAGAGAAGATGGCTGGGTCTTACCACCTGCTTGGAATCCTGTTATAGATTCTATTAAACCAAAATCCAGGCCTACAACTGCAAGACCAAAGGATACTGTGAGCTCGTTCTGCGTGAATCGGATTGCCAATAATTAACAACTAAAACATGATCATTGAATATTTTTACTTTAAAAGAGACCATGATTCTCTGAGTTTGTTTCGGCGTTTCTTCTCAGAGGTCGTCAGCTAGGAAATGCCGGCTCCATCTAGTTTTAATTAATAATTAGTAATAAATGTCATTGATCATGTAACAATAAAAAATGTAGGGTAGCTGTCAGTAATTATATCATCAAGACGCCCACCACCTCAGTCTACCCGTGACCATGGACGCTGTAAAGGGTCCGAAACGTCGGGATTAATAATATCAATATACGCGATAAAATCCGTAAAAAGTAGTTTTATTTCAATGTATAATATTCGCGTAAATGTCAGAAATCAATATGTTAGCCTATAGTTTATTCCCGGTCAAATACTATTAGGGTACCAATTTTCATGCAAATCGGTTCAGCCGTTTTAGCGTGATTGAGTAACAAGTAAACAAACAAACAAACAAACATCCAAACTTTCACATTTATAATATTAGTATGATTCAGTTCAGATGTAGGTACTTACGCAAGAGTACATTTTCAGCTTTTTTTCTCGGGTGGGGAAATGCTCCTTATGCATGCCGCCCCGCTCGGGGATGCAGGACGGTTATGTCGGGTTCTCCGAACAGGTGGCCAGCACACCGACTAAAACCACCACCACTACCACCTTCCGCATAGAGGTTACCACGGCAGTAGCTCTCGCATGATCCGCGATCCCACCG
Source organism: Acronicta alni (assembly GCA_964056405.1). Classification (NCBI taxonomy): domain Eukaryota; kingdom Metazoa; phylum Arthropoda; class Insecta; order Lepidoptera; family Noctuidae; genus Acronicta; species Acronicta alni. Next base: position 7,382,559 of record OZ043930.1, read on the forward strand.
TGGACGTCCATTGATGGACCCTCTCGGAGGGCCAAGTGCAATGGGCGATTGACGGTACATTTTCATCCTGCCCTCGGCGCACATTAGGAGAGGCCTACGTCCAGCAGTGGACTAGTATAGGCTGATGATGATACATTTTCAGTGTGGGCTGATCTCTCATTGTACCGTAAACTATACGACATATAACTCTATACGATGCTAGGTCAGCTTATATTGGAAATGGAAATCTTATATAGAAATGTAGCTGTGTGTACCATATATCTAGTGGGACCATAATTTAATACTCTCATAATTAAACAAACTATTAAAATTATTCTAAAGTTTAGTAATGCGTTTGACCCTGAAGTCAATTATCGACACATTAAATTAGGCAATTGAAGCAGATTAATTAAAAAGTACCTAGCTAATCTTAACGAATATTGTTAAATAAAATAATATGAGATAATTTTATTGAATTAAAAAATATCTACAACCGTGATAAGTAGGTAATGGATATTTATATAAAATTGATATACCTAATGATTTATAAAGAAAAAACAATGTACAAATGCGGAATTACTTTACGGATATATTGTATAGGACTATAAAACACACGTACCATCGAGTGGAAAAGTGTAGGTAAGTAAAATTTCAATTTGCCAATTTGCAATGGTACCAATCGATAGATAATTATTTACCTTAATTCTTACCATTTTACCAATTTAGCCTGAATAATGCATACATTTGTGTAGATCATGCCGAAAAAATAGAAAAAGAAGACTGATTTATAGTTTTGCTTTTGAGAATAAGAATAGATAAATTATTCTCTCTTGTTTATACCTGTACGCATCATCTGTATTTGTATTGATACCGTACATTATTATAATGTCGTGATTGTTTATTTTTTATTCAGTAGTATTATTAGCTATCTAATTAACAACGTTATGTTTTTTACGTCAAATCAAACAGAGGTAACTCATCTTTTGTACCTATAGAAATTCTTATTTCACGTAGTCAGTGAGGTTAGTAGTAATATTTAATACGTTTCCGTGTTAAAAATCCTCATGAATTGATCGCTCACAGGAGAGGTAGTGGGTAGTCGAACTTGTAACAAGAAAACTGCTCTTGTGTCTTGTGTTATGCCTATGGTTTGGATTCTGCGATACGATTGCCATCAGCCCACCGTAGGACAGACTCAAAGCTACGCATGCCTGTTCAGAAGATGGACAACCCCACTCAGCCACCCTCCAACATGTGCAATGACAGTCGGAAATTAGATGGTGGCCCGACGCCCGGTGCGTCTAGCAGTTCAGTGAAGACCTCTGGATGCCTCTCTCCCCTCTTCCGCCGCACTCTTCGCGTGCATAACTGCTGAAAGTCCTGATCTACTGCTAGGCCCGAGTCTCACCTCAGTAGCGGTTGAGCTATAGTCCACCATACCTACAAGCTTATTTTAATACGCATATTATTGCCGTGATACGATTCAGTGGTGCGTGAATTGGATTGCGTGCGTGACTGAAAACAAATGGTCTAAGGTTCGATAGGATACCTTTTTTTTGGAATGCGGAACTACGGAAAACTTGTGAATCCACATGGATCGTGTGCCACCGCGGGAGGTGACTGGTTATCAGAGTCGTACAGATTAAAAATTACACGCGCCTTCCCTTGCCTATCATTGCCATGGTATTTGTGACATCAACCACGACCATGACATGACCTACGACTTGGTAATTAGAAGTTCCGTCCTTCCGTTGATTAGAAGTGTGTTGAATATGATCTCTATCTCTCGCTCGCCATTAGTATTGACCTATTACTTCATATTCATTAATTAATAAAATATATGCAGGCGGCGCTTTAAATACCCTTAATTTATTGGATTGCAAAACAAATCCGATTTACGAAAAAATATTTGCCAAAATTCTCCTTCGTGGCCAATTTAGGAAGGAATGCAGTTAAAGAGAAACTTCCTGGACCTTCATTTCATTTTATTATGGTGATTATAACGTTTTATTGACTTGTTAGACAGTTATTATGTTAGTGAGCGATGTCCTGTAGGGTCATAATCACTCTTCTGGGCACGGGTCTCCTCTCACAGAATGAGAGGGATTAGGCCGTAGTTCACTACGCTGGCCTAGTGCGGGTTGGCAGACTTCACACGCCGTCGAGATAATCTCTAAGGCATGCAGGTTTCGTCACGATGTTTTCCCTCACCGTATAATTAATTATTAATACGCACATGAATTCGAAAAGTCAGAGCTGCGTGCCTTGGATTCGAACTCGAGACCTTCGACTTGGGAGTCCAATAGTTATACCACTAGGCTATCACTGCTTATGATCGGGGAATACACGTGATGGTATAAAACAAAAGTGGCCCAGTGATCCTATTTATTATTCCAAATCTGATTTAAACCTGATTTTTTCAAACGTTGAATTTCTGCGACCGTCAAATTAGTTAAATGGGGCAGTTCAATAATTAGCCAATCAACTGCATATTTTTGATAATTTAATTAACTTGTTAACTGACTTTTAATTAACTGTTTTGGCACGTTAATTAATATTCATTAAGCACTTTAAATGCGCATAAAAACCATTGAATAAAATACTAACTATTAAATTGAAGATGGATGAGACTTTATCATCTTTAATGGTTGAAAGGCAATGCCGTCTATTTATATTTTAGGCCCATATATCGCCAAAAAATAAACTAGTTTTAATTTTGCAATTTGCATGTGCTGAATGTCGTAGGAAGGCTGCAATGGCCTATAATCGGTACTGTGCTAAACGGTAACATCCTCGAGATTAAGTAATACGAAATGGATCTTAACCTGTTCTTTGTAGGCTAAATATACAACATACTCAGCTTTGTCTGGTGGCTTTGAGCCTTTTTTTTATATGGCCTACGCAAATGTTCCTCTGATCTGGTATCGTCGTGCGACGGGTTGTTGAGCTCCTTAAATTATGGTTGAGCTACACAATGACTGATGTATGCGCGCCGTCGGTTGGGACTGGTCTACTCAAAGCCGCTATGCCTCTTTCTTCAAAAGGCCATTTTAGACTGCCCTACATTGTAAGACACATATTTGTAACTATTCTATGTCTGGACTTTAAAAAAGACTATATAGTATCTTTTAAAGTCTAGACATAGAATAGTAACAAATTATGTTATATGATTCTCTGAGTTTGTTTCGGCGTTTCTTCTCAGAGGTCGTCAGTTAGGAAATGCCGGAGCCATCTAGCTTTAAAAAAAATGTTTAATAACCCTGACTTGTAAAAGTATCTTTAAAATATCTATTTACAGAAATAAATATCATTTATTATCATTTACCACATCACCATATAAAAAATATAATTTTAAGTTGCTTACTAATCTTGTATCTAATGTCCCGAGATTTATTTATTTCATCGTCTCGTGTGTTCGGTTGTACTTTTTATTTTTTCTTCTAGATAATATGTGCCAATACTACCTACTACAAATTTGTGAAGTTATAATTCCGACGAATAAATTATTTCGTGAGAATCGACTTTACAGTATTCGATCAAAAAGACGAAAAATTAAAATTTGAAAGTGTTTGATCAACCAATATCATGAAAATACGGTTGAAAATGAAAATATTTGTTTAGTAGGATTGATTTGGATATAAAACATGGGAGATTCTTTATAAATCCTGGGTTATTCTCACAATGAAATTTTAAAAATTCTATAAAATATTCTTGGAATGGCAAAAAAATAACAGTATTATGTAAAACTAGCTTCTGCCCGCGACTCCGTCCGCGTGGGAAAGTTACTTTCAATTATTTTTGTAATTTGGCAAATTAACTCAAAATACTTACTACTACTACTACTATTACTACTACTACTAATACTTTGACGCTTGGACGTGTAGTTCTTTTTACTTTCCTTTTTTGTACAGACGCCAGCAGGACAAGCTATCCAAAACTGTCAAATTTTTCCAATTGAAAATGAACCTTATTATGTTAATGTATTAAAGTTGAAAATCGATCAAAGAAATTTGACAGATTGTGATATCTTGATGTGTTGGCCTCTGTACATTATGTAAATAGAAGATTTTTAGTTTTTTTATTTTTATTTTTATAACAATGATTTATTGAAACAAATCCAACATTGATAAGTTCAGTTGCATCGATATGTAGGAATGATATCCGGTGTTCTGAGCAACATATTATTGCTTTTACATATTTTTAGGCGCTAGTGCAAGTTGGTGCAAGGCAGCAAGATGGAGTATTTGATTTTATATTTCATAAAAATATTTATTTTTAATTAATTAATTAATGTAACACTCAAAATCGTTATAAATATTAAGAAGATAAAGTTATTAAGCAAAGGAAAAATTCGACCGCGGGCAGGATTAATAATATATTGTAGCTTATATGTTATTCTGATGTATAAATAATAATACTGTAAAGATTCATCAAAATCCGTTCAGTAGTTTTAGCGTGAAAGAGTAACAAACATCTATCTATCCAACCACACTCACAACCTTTCACATTTATAATATTAGTAGAAAGGATTCCTATCTTTAGGATAGGATTGTGTGAAAGTATTTTTTTTTTAAATATTATCCTACTTATAATATTATCTCATTACAAGTCATTCTGTTTGTAGTAGCGCCTTGAATGTTTGTGGTAGGCAGGCCTCTGACACATCTGCCCCGCTCGGTTGAAAGGGCACGCCTGGTGAAGGTCAGCGCTCTGACCACATCCGCTTTGAACCTCCTTGCCTCCAACCTAATGAGTTAATGTTTTAAATATGTTAGATTTATATAAAAAATTTAAATTATCTTACTTCTATTCCAAAAAATAGAATAAACATTTTGTGATAGAGAATACATACCGAATATTTTGCTAAATACGCCTCTATTATTAAATAAACTGTGGATTTCCTAACCACGCCTAACATTTCGTGGATATAGGCTTGATGTTAATACTTCAATAACCTGCGTCAGTTTTTTTTTTTTTTTGCATGGATGACCCAATGTATTGAACCTAATCGTTTATACCCATGGAACCCAATCGTTAAAAATGTATATAGTCAAAATTCGATAATTTTCTTATAAACAGCAGCATGTTACTTCGAAATTTAACGATCGATAAATTTGTTGTTTCACGTAAGAAATCTCGACGATTTACCAAAATTGTTTGTTTGTTTGATACCTGGGTGTGATCCTGATAAGGTCTTTACCAGCTGACAAATGCTTTATTGATTGATAAATACGATATTATAATATCAGTGTTGTCGGTTCCATGCTGACACCAAATCAAAAAATGCCTGATGATTTATAAATTATTGATTTATCACCACATTTACATCCACCTCTACATTCTCATGTTTGCCATTATTGTTCATACATGTATTTTTCTTTCATTCATCTTAAGTCCTCAAGCTGAAGGATAAAAAATATTAATCAGTCTTAAGAACCATCGTGTTGTATAGATCAAAAAAGTATTCTTGAGAAGATGAATGTAAAAAGACTACATAATAGCGGAGATGAGAATATGGCGGTAGATTATGTAGTGTCAATTAAAAGTTAAAAGGGTATTGTTTGTCATGGTATGGGCACGTAATGAACAGGAAAGAAACGCATGTGACTAAAAGAATGACAAATATGTTTAGGGATGGAGACAAGAATCAGCAGAAGAAGGTGAACATGCTGCGCTTACTCCAAATAAATTGCAGCAGGGGCAGGAGAATGATGATAAATAAATTTACTTTCTAGAACGTAATGAGCTGAATCATTATTATATTTAGCTTTATAACGTTTACGATCATTGATGAGCACCTTATGACCTTAAGTGCAAATAAGGAAATCCTACTAATACGGGAGGTTGTTCATATCTCAATCATAAAAAGCGGTCAAGTGTATTGTAATATTATATTCAGTCAGTTCACGAGAGCTGTTGTAATGTATTGGTGATGTAATATATTGTTTTCATTTTAGTAATATTTATTGGATCTGTATCATAAAACACACAAGAATTTTAACTGTACGTACCTACACAAAAATCGTTGCTCTAATTGTAGAGCGGAAAAATAAGATTGATATTTTTCTTTCGATGTAAAAACATATTCAGCTCCGGGTTGTGTAACTTTTAGTCAACATCATATTATAAAATCGTGTGCGGTGGTGAGCTTGAAAATGATTCGGCCTAATGTTAAAAAAATCTATCAATAATCACTACTATTTGTATTGCAAAACCTTTCATTATAATTTTCAGCATAAATTACCTACAAATAATCATAGCTTGACGTTTAGGTCAAATCAATAACACTGAGGATTATTAATTCGTTAAGTAATAAATAATTTTACATTACATTGTCCTGCGACGATGGCCAATTGTTGCGACTGTTGAGTACCTACGTGTTACAAAAGTTGGGGTCAAAAGATCAGTAATTGACCGCACACGGGGTCCGGGGGTGATGTGTCGTGATTCTTACAGATTGTTTATCACGAATTATTACTGTTAGCCTTTAGACACGGTGTTTCATAACCTTAGTCTAGTGTATTCTTTGTTAAAGTCTTTCGTTGGTCTAGAATTTTTAATGTTGCCCTTGTTTGAGATGTCCATAATTAGCTACAATAATTTGTGTGTCACACCAGTTGCATTTAACTCTTGAATGTCTGTAATTTGCCCCTCAACTCATCAAATATCAATTATTAGCATTAGCTGACACAATAGAAAAACATTTTTTTTCACCGTTCTTTTAATGAATTGAAATTCTCGCCGGAGATGATTTTTAATTTTATTCAAATGGAACATGTAACAGACTACAGACTAATACACACTCAATTTTTCAATAGACACACAATACCTACTTAAATCTGAAGTCCAATAATTATAACTATACACAACATTCATTTGTTACAAAGTTTCTGCTTTTACAATATAGATATTATATATAAACATAAATGATTTTATTATATATTACTAGATACTTAAATATCAAAAACGACAAAATGGCATCAAGAATGTCAAAAATGTTATCAATCAGGAATTAAAATGTGAATAATTAAAAGTATTTTTCGAACCAATAGGGTATTTTAGTTATAAGAACAATTAATTTTCGAGGAAGATGACACTGTTTGTCAGATAGCAACCCTAACATTGCATGCCATAGTGTTTCACAAACACAACATTCCAGCACCACTGAGTACCAACCTTTGACATGTAAGCAAGTCTTATGATACGCAGCTTTAACAACTGCCAAATAATTATTGTCATTTTATAGCCGTAATACCTACGAATTTATTGGTTATTATAGAATAACCTAATTTGGTACGATATGATGTGACTTAAAAAAAAATCCATTTAACAACAATCGCCAGCAGTTTCATTATAATTATCATCTTTATCCTAGTGGTTCATTGATATGGAGTAGATTATACTGAACTTCGTATATTCGCGAAGACTTCGGACCTTCGAGCGAAATGTCTTCCTGTACATACTGAGCTTGATAACGATGTCTGTGTTCTAGTGGTACGCGTGTCGAACTGCTGATCATGATGTCGTGGGTTCGATTCCTACATGACACAAATATTTATGTGATGAAAATTAAGTAGCTTGACCTTTTTTTTTTATAGTACGGAAAATCCTCATGGATCCTCCGCCACTCGGGGAGGTGGCAGGGTATGTATGTTGGACTCATACCGACTAAATACCGCACTTGCCTTCACCTGCCCTATTGTCATGGCCATGCCTGCTGACGTCCGTACAAGCTCTGCTTAGTTTAGGACTAGATGGTGTTGTATGAAATTATCAAAGAATATTTATTTATTATAGTTTGTAATTAACTTCTTGCATTTCAAATTTAAAGCTAAAAAAATATTCAACCTCCAACCTCTCGTTATTGTGATGTTTATTCACTAAGTTTCAGATACCGATTAACCTCGGATCATTTAAGTAAAGCTATATATTATTGCCGGGCGACTTGACTGCTTTACATCAGGCATACTGCTACTTAGTTGTGCTTGATACATTAATTTATTGTATGTTATAGGATTAAGTAGGTATGTATGTTAATTATTTTTGACAATGTTTTTTTAAGAACCTGAACATTTTATTTTGTTGGGAAGGGAAGGGAAATGTTTAGTTATTGGAACTTTGGTATAAAAATATTTTAATAAAACTAACAAACTGAAAGTCACCGGTCAACATAAGAGTTTCAACTTAAATAATTTTTTTAACTTGAAAGACTAATTTTTCAGAAAGTTTTTAAGTACCTACCTAGATATTATTTACTCTAATTATACACCCTTTATTTAATTTTTGAAAACGTTTTGCGGCTCAAGATTAATAATTATGGGCACTAATTATTACCGTTTCGGCTTAAATACTGGTCTGAGCGAATCACGTTATTGTGTAAGCATTATATAAAAGTAAGAAATATTTTCTTAGCTATAGTAATAAATATTGGCATCTTTTCTACAACGATATGATGAACTATTAAATTACCATAATAATGGTCTGATATTACTGAATAACATCATAGTGAATAAAGAATCATCATAAATATATTTTTCCTTCAAGGCCATCCTATTTAATTTATTTTACAGTATAATAAAATAAATTAAATAAGATGGCCTTGAAGGAAAAAATGATGAGTTCGAAAACGTAGGTACCTACTACAATAATAGTGAGGGCGATGGTTACCTACATTTATTTATAGCACTTGGTCGTATGTTTGTTTGACAATCAATAGGTACTCATATGGATGCTCAAGATTCGTATAATTTTATAATGACATCAGACTCTTACGCGCCGGATCTGGATTTCTTTCACAAATAACATAAATAGAATATGATGTCAATTATTTTGCAATTTTCATTTTCATTTCACGATTTTACATTAAAAAAATGGGTATTTACAGAACAACCTGTAAATACTACAGAATATTGAAGCCACAAACAACTTGTACCACCAAAGCAAATGCGCCAATTGAGGTATAAATTGTATATTGTCAAGTCAAACATTCTGCAACAAATTGATAATATTATTTTTATGAAGTGTGTTGAAACGAGGTCATTGTTATTTGACATTACATGAATGCATTAGAATGGTTGTCGCTATAAGTGTCAAAAGTTTAACACTTACTAAAATGCTACTGTAATAATACCTATTGTGAACTTCAATACAAACACAACACATACACCCAGACTGCAACGATTACCGTAGGTCATACAAATATTTGTTCCGATGTCATTAAGAGATGGGAATTCCCAAATCACTATCACAGCTTGAAAACAATTTATGGAGTCTGTCTTTGAGAATAAAGAAGAAGAAATACAATATATCTTCAGATGTCCACCATCTCGGTCTACCCGTGACCATGGACGCTGTAAAGGGTACGAAACGTCGGGATTAATAATATCAATTTATCGCTAAAAAATCCGTAAAACGTAGTTTTATTTCAGTGTTTCAGACATCCAGACATCACCCAAAAATGCCCCACCTCCGACATTTCGTAGTGATTTACTGATAGAAGTGCCAGAACAAACTCCATGGGCACAATAGGTCTGCTACAATTATAAAGTTAAGATATTTCTTTTAATGTATAATATTTTAATAGAGGTAGAGGTAATTCCACTCGTAGTGAGACATAATGGGAGTAATTCCACTGAAATTGGAGCTGCCCGACTGAGGAATTGCCACTGCTTTGAGCTGTGTTGTGTTCCTAACGGTAAGCAAGGTTGCCAGTGTTCCGCGAGGAAACGTTGTGTTGGCAGTGTGGGGACTTCTACCCTTAAACTGCCAACAATTTCTCTTTCGTTTTACAGGGACGGCAACGTGCAAATGATACCCCTGGTGTTGCAAGCTTCTATATAGGCTACGGTAACCGCTTATCATTAGATAGGCCGTAAGCTTGTTTGCCACCTTAGTGGTATAAAAAAATCAAATAGGGTTAGCAAGAAACCACAGAACGTCACTTCTGTGGTTTCTTGCTAACCCAGTAATTAAACTAATTCTTGCATACTTCTTCTGCGTCGTCAACATTTATAGATGCGTTTATACACACTTGTCAGTTACGAGTAGATACTACGCATCTGACCTTTTTGAAGGAAAAACAAAAATATAAAACTTTTAATATTAAACTTTATTTTATAAAAATAAAATTATACAATGTTTCTTAAAATTGGACACTAAATGCAGTACATTACAATAGAACGATTTGGTTGCTAGTGTCCGACTAAGACAATGTTATATAATATCTTATAATTAAAATACTGTAGGAATTTCATATACGTCGTAGAGAAGGTGGTTCATGCCAGGACTAAATACTCCGTTAAAGCCAAATGCTTCTTCAAATTCTGTGATAGAACAACAATACGTAAAGCCATCCGTAACGGTGTGCCAGTTAGTGTCCTGCATCCAATCAATGAGGTGACAGATGTCGTGACAGAGCACATGATCATTAACTTCTGCTGGTGATAACTCGGGGATGTTGACTTGGATTATCGCGAGAGATGACGACGATACTGGATCTTGAACCACCTGGAAATTTGAATTCATTGAGTTAAAGTTTGACATAATATCTCAATACTGAAAATTATAAATTTTCGTTCTATTTGGCAGCCCCAGATTATATTTTAATTTCAGTTTTCAACAATTAGTTGCAATAATATTTATTTTGTAATTATTAATAATTAACTTTTTGGACCTATATAACGTTTTCATGCATTGTGGTATATCTTCAAAACCGATGGTTAGACACCAACGAAATTTATAATTATGTGACTGAAGTAGTTAGGTACCATCAGATGAAAAAAGAACCATCTAAATCGGTGCATAACCACCGATATTACCCGATGTAAGTACAAAAAATACAGTCGAATCTTTTTTGAAGTCGGTTAAAAAGTTTTAGTATGATGTCGGAATTAAATTTAAGATTATAATATAAGCTCTGTTATCTGGCAATCGTCATTCATTATTACTAATTGATCTGGTTCCGACAAACTGTGTAGAATAATAATGGGATAAGTAAGCTTACAATTCAAATCATCATAGTTACCTTCCATAAGTACTGTGGCGCTTTTTGGTGACCTCCAAGACCGTTACGGAGGTTTATAACTGGGGGTAAAACGTCACCCTGTGTTGCTCCCGTCGTGATTGTCAGATCACGTCCAGCTGTTTCAACCAGGCTTCGTAACCTCCCTTCCACGTCCTCCCAGTTCTGTGGACACAAGAATTAATTTCCATTAACCTCGTACTTTTATTCGTAATGAGATGAGATGACCCTTAACTTTTTATGGTACAGAAGGAAAATTGTAGTATATTCAATAACTAAACTGTTTGTTATACTTAAATATAATTTTGATTCGATGGCAATCGATTAAACCATAATTATCTTATCTTCCAAATTCCCAAATACTTTGTTTATTAGGCCTAGCAAATTAATTATTAAATTTTGAAAAGAGGGTTTGTAATTTTGGATTTGCTTCCCTAAATAAGATACTTTAATAGAAGGACATTTTGAGACAAAATTTGGTCTATATTCTTCTCCAAAGTCTGTATCTATACCAAAATTAATCAAAAATGGTTCACACTGAAGAAGGCGTAGTTTAGGCGTGAGAACGTAATAAACAGAAGGACAGACAGAACAAATTTCGCATTTATAATAATGATAAGGATAGCATGGATTAAAATAAAGCGTACAAATAAGTAACTTACATTTGTATTACAGGTACTCCAGTGCGGAACGACATTCAAGCTATAAAATGATGCAGTCGCTGGTATACCAGGGCGCAAATCTTGAGAATTTACTAGTTGTCTCTTAGTAAAGCAACAAGAGTCAGCCAGTTTTCGTTTTAAAGAGTAAGAGATATCACGCACTTGATTATCGCAGTCATACATCGTATCAAAATCGACGGGTAACAGATTGCTGCTGAACCATTTAGAGTTACGAGGGGCTTCGCTGTGGTAAGGTGACATATGGTGTTTTGTAAACAATGTTACATTCCTATCCTTATCAAAACACACTTCGTAAGCCTTTAGACATTCATTGAATACTTTGTATCCAACATTAAAATACTCTGCATTACCAGGTCGACACTTAGTTCCAGTTGCTGAAGATTCAGGGATTGCTTCACTGTTACATTTAATTTCTGAAAAATCGTATATTTTGCCATTGATTTTTATGTTGGTGTCTCCCTCGCAATGTGCCATAACCATACTTCTAGGGAAGTTTAAGAATCCTGAAGGGCAATTCAAGAAGAAATAGTCACGTTTCGGTATAACCATGTACCCCTCCGCCATTTCGAATGTTGGCCATGTTAATGCCCGTGATATCATTAGGGGTTGTTTCTCTGGAAAAGCTTCCGTAATGTCCAATGTACAATCTGTAAAATACAATTTTCAGTATTAAAAAACGACTCAAAAATTTATACAAGTAGATACAATATAATTACTTTAATTATGTTTAGGATTTAATAAGTTATTTACATCTTAACTCAGTTTTAAAACTTCTACGATTCCGACAAGATTTGGTCCAAGTCCGACACAATCGCTAGTTCCCGATATCAAGTGACAAGGTCTGTTGTGTTTATATAAATATACATATTATATATAACCTGCAAAGCTTGCTTGATGAATATAATACAAGTCTAACCTTTGGATCTAACGTTGAAAGAGCGTTGTATGGTGCCAAATTTGTTGGAAACTTCACAAGTATATATTCCTGTTTCACCCAGCCTCATTTCTAGTGCATAAATCATATCATGTGTATCAATCTCCATGCCATTGTGTGTCCAAGTAACCTGTAGTAAAAGTAAACAATAATAGAGAAGAGGTTGCTTTGTATATTTTTGGAGGAGAAAACAAAGTTGCTGTTTTAAGAAAGTTTTTATATTTTGTATGGAAAGCTTTTATAGTGTCTCTACTACCGGTGTCCTGAGGAACTAGGTTTTTAATACTTATTAATTTAACAGCTTCGATAGCGACTACTGTTCACTGAACTCCTGGAATGGCAGCTCGGTTGTGCTCTTTAAGAATAACCTTCAATGAATGTGTGTTACTTACTTTTGGCTCTGGTTCTCCTTCAGCGAAGCAGTCTAGCTCGATTGTGTCATCTCGGACAAATTCATATATGTCTTCAACAGCATCATTATAAAATTTGAGTTTGGATCCTATTACTACTTTAGTGGTTACCGACCGTGATCTAGATAAATCGCTAACACGGCAAGTGTACAAACCATCATTGCTTCGAGTTACCTCAGGAAGTCTTAGATCCCCAATTGCTATAATTTCGCCATTCTTAAAAAAAACAACGTAGATTAGTTCAAAAGTTTGGAACTGGATATTAATAATAATTATGTATGAATGTGGTCGAAGCAAAAGAAGTATGCAAGAATCGTAGCAAGTGGCGTTCTTTAGTTTCTGCCTACCCCCATGGGAAAAAGGCGTGAGTGTATGTATGTATGTATGTAATAATAATTATAATTAATAATAATTATCTTGACTTGGCTCGCGAGGTTGTCGACATGTGGGACGTGGACACAGCGATCATTGTACCGATAGTCGTGTCAGCCAATGGCTTAATAACCATGAGCCTCGACCAACACCTTAGGAGGCTCTCGTTAGGCGGCTGGGTCAAGGGCTTCATCCAGAAAGCAGTACTGCTAGACACGGCTCGTATTGTTAGGAGATTCCTCTCTCTGGAGCCGGCGGTCAGGGCCGGCAGTAGCTTGGACCCTGTTCCCGATACCGCTGGGCCTCTATTTTTAGTCTTTAATTTATTTTATAAAAATATTTAAAAATATAATTTATAAGAAAAAAGTTAAATAAATGAAATTATAATTAATTAATTACTTATTTGGAATATCCATGCGAACATGGATTATCAAAAAATATATCTAATTTCGTTTTAGTAAATATTATCAAATAATGGTTTAAGCCTCCCAAAGGACAGGAAGTTGTTTTCATGGAAGTTGTTCCATAATATAGTTTTTCCAGAGATAATTATAGACCCGCATATATCATGCCTCTATGCTATATATATATCAGGCCTCTTTCCTCAGGGGTAGGCAGAAACTTGAGACCGCCACTAGCTACAATTCTTGAATACTTCTTTTGTCTCTTCCATGTTCATATCATCGTACCATCGTGTCTTACACACGCGCCGTTAGAGAGTATTACGCACTTGACATTTTTGAACGACCTAGGGCGACGTCAGCGTCGCCCTAGAAGGATTTATAAATTCATTCAATTCATCAGAAGCATTCGATTTATAAATTCCTTTTGTCAATCGTCTTTCATTAATTTACTTTACATAAAAAAAACATCTAAGCATAATTTCTAATCAATACGTGTCACTACATCATCTTCTAAACCGCAACGTTATCATATCAAACTATTTTTTAATCTATCAATCCGATAACAAAAAATAATACCTTAAACCAGCGTACTAAATCCGTGTTCTTGTGGGTTATATTACATTTGAGATCAAGCATTTGGCCTTCTTTTATAAATACCGTGGATGAAGGGCTTTTTGCTTCGGGATGATCTGAAAATAATGGAAAATTATTTTACTTAAATAGAACTCTTATTACATATATTGTAATTACAAATCCAAATAGGTATCAAAGGTCCACTGCTGAGCAATGGCCTCCCCGATAGACTTTAACAAAAAACCGGTTATATGCCGCCTGCATCCAATACTACATCCACGACTGTATGAGGCTAGTCACTCAAAGTTATTAATATTTATATTAGCTGCATCTTGATGGACTGGAGATGTGAAGAGATTGCTGAGAAACAGCACATCTAAGGATGTTCCAAGATGTTCTTGAAATCTTGTGACGGTTAATTACAAAATGTTATGGTACTTACCCTTGACCATAACCTCATACGCAGCAGTATCTTTTCCTATTGTGTTTTGAGCTAGACATGTGTATGTTCCTTGTGAATGAGAATCGATATTCTTAATAACCAAAGTTCCGTCTTCTTCCATATCGTACCATTCAGAACCTGAAGGAATATGGATATTTTAATTTTAATTCATGATTGATTCTTTGTTTTTTAAATCTAACCATATCTAATTTATTTTCTTTTATATTACAATGTCTTGTTTAAACATATGTGCTCTTAAATGTATTTGTTGTAGTTTTGAGAAAGCGATGAAAATGCAAAAACCTACATCATTGAACATATTTAAACATTCCATATTCAACAAACAGTGCAGCATGTTTGGATGACCCCGTGGCTAGTTCAGGAAAGAAGTTAGAGACTTTTATCTGGCTTCTTTTAATTAAAAAAATGTCTTTTTTTAAAGATATATATCTAGATATCTTTACTTTATAAAGCAGTCCATTAATCATGTTAGGGTGAAAAATGCATTACTGACTAAAACTATTTCAAATGTCTGCCTTTACTTATAGGTAAATCAACACGAACGATATATACATGCTATTTGGAATTCTTCGTAACTAAAATGAACTCGTGGACTTAAATAAATCAGCATGCAGCCATGGAGCAGAGGAGAAGGTGTCAAAATAGCTGCGATGACACTGATATAGTCGAAATACTGTCCGTAATGTTGAGGTGCACTACGGACAGCATATTATAACTTGGCTGCAAGTTATACTATGCTGTTCTGTAAAAAATATTTTATTTCCATCTTGTATTGCTTCTCTGAATGTAAAATAATGGGATAACAATTGCAGATGATTACCATAAGCTAGGTTTAGGTCGTCTTTTCGCCAAATTATCGAAGGTTTTGGGCTGCCAGTAGCTTTGCACCTTAACCGAAGTACCAAGTCACCTTCAACAGCTTCATAAGTTTTATCCAGATACTCATTTTCGATAATTGGTGAAGCTGAAAAGCAATACGAGTTACAGTTAGTACTCTTAATTACTTTAGTCGACTCCTAACATAATTTATTTATTTTTTCTTATGAGCTCCAATCATTTAAAGTTTTGATGTGAAGTCCGCCAATGTAAGAATGACTAATTAGCTAGCAGAAGATTTTGTTTACTAAACTCATTTCGTTAGTGCTTGAACGTGGAATATTTTCGAATGAAATGACGTACCATAAACATTTAGTTCGTATGTAATACTAGCTGTTCCACTAATGTCATTACTGGCAACACAAGTATAGTTGCCCTGATGCTTCAGCTGAACCATGGGCAGTTTTAAGGAGGTTGATGTCATAGGACTCCTGAAAAGAGTTGAGTTATTTTAGGTATTTATTACTAGGGAATTAATAAGGAAACCACAACACACTTGTTAGTCGAAAACAAAGCTTGAATAGGAACAATTTAGCTAAATACTTATTCTTACTATCAAGTGGTTTATATTTTTTCTTTAGTTATCCTTATTTTTTTGGTATATCCTTAGACAATTTAACCAAACTAAAGACAGAATAAAAGAAAAAATAAAATAATGTTTGCTTTTTGGCTATAAATTAACCGAAAACTGAATGAGTTTTGAAAATTCATCTGGTTACCGCACAAACAGCGGACCAAGGCGCCTGAATGATTTCCAGAGCAAATTAAGTATTTAGGAAGCACAAGGGGTACCCTAATATTCTTCTTAATCAAAATACGTGGCCTGCGGTTTCACTCAATATAGTTGGGAAAGGGCTCGGAAGATGAGGAGCCTGTCCTTCTTTATATCTGTTCAACAGTTGAGGAAAAAAAGTAACAGAGTTAATTTTGCGTACATTTATGATATTAGTAAGGATGTACTTACGTTACATCTTTGGAAGGTATTGTCGGATCAGAGCTCTGGAAAGTCCATTTAATTTCTGGTAAAGGATATCCATCTGCTGGGCAAGGTAACATTACATTGTTTCCAACCATTGTCTCTATTTTTGATACTTTTGGAGTATCAATAGACACAGGAACTAGAAAAAAACAGTAATTATATATTTATGAAGCTAGATTTCATAAAAATAAGTTTGCTGATTATAAAGTTGGTACTACTGATATTCTATTATTTTCTCCATACACTTAGATTGTAGAATTACCTGGCAAAAGAGCTAATCCACATTTTTTAAGTAATTCTACAAATGGTATATATAGTAAATAAAAATGGCCAGTTACTTTGAGAAAGCCTTCTTTATGGAATATTGCGAAGAGCTTATGTTAATTTATTTCAAATAATGTCAAATGATATAATATCAAATGCGCGTCTCCTACAACCAAATTCTAAAACTTACCAAATACAATGACTTTTACGACTTTTTCTGCAGACCCAATTTCATTTATTGCCTTACACGTGTAATATCCTGTGTCCGTTAGTGTAGCTAAAAGGCTGAAAATAAGGTATAAAATAATTTATGTCTAGTTGATAACACCATCAACGCAAGCGCTACCCTGGAATTAAGCTCTTGTATATTTTAAAATCGTAACTGTGTTCACTTTTGCTACCGTTATATAAGATTTAGTGTTTTCATCTTAAGAGGAGGTACCTACTTCATTGGGAACATTTATAAATATTCTAAATGAGGTGGAGCTAGTTTCCGCGAATGATTTGACTTTGATCATAATTTATGTAGATTGAACAGTGTGTATCTCTTCGTCTTATCTTTGCCAAAAAGACTTACTTACACACTTTTAAATAAATAAATAATAATGTAGGCCTTTTAGTAAGAAAGTTGGACAAGAAACACAAACCTGAGACTGTGGTCCTTGGATATCCGAGTCTTCGCAGTATGTTCTAGTACCTTACCACTGTAGTACCATTTGACTATAGGCTCAGGTATACCGTCAACGTCACATTTTAGTATTACTTTTTCTCCATCTTTAACTTTGATAGTTTTTACGTCAGCTTTTATTTTTGGTTGATCTGAAAAATGTACGTTAATGATAATTATTATTTGAACGGGTCCGTTCTTTCTGGAGGTTTTTTGAATAATATCTAGGTACTCAGTGTTAGGTTTTTATTAGGAGGGGCTCGTGGCTAATCAATAATTAAGCTGGTCAATCGATCTACAAGGTTAAGCTGCGCTAGTCTGCAGATGAGTGACCATTCTTACACGTAGGTAAAGCCATCGATAAAGTCAACGTTATTATACGAACACCTGTGGCAATCGTTAATGTTAGTCAGAAGCCGAAAAAGCCTGACAACCGGTCTATCCTCAGAATATCGGTATTAACCAGAAATTGGGTTCCGGAGGTCTGATGGCAGTTGCTTCGTGTAAAGTCGACTCCAACTTAGTTGGAAAAAGGCTCAGAGGAAGAAAAAGATCTAGTCTAATTCGGTTCTTCTCCATAGGAAACGACTAATTTGGAACCGTTCACCTAGACTCGATATTTCATAAGTGCCAATATACGGTTTATATGAAAATAAAACTATTTTGATTCTGATATAGTATTAGATTGACCGATACTCTAATCGACAAGAAATCTATTAAGCATAAATACGTAATACCATCATCCGCTAATCAGAAAATCGCAGTAACAAAAAGTCATAATAGTAATCAAAAAATATTACAGAGAAATCCTTAAACTTTGCATACGGAAATGCTTACGGAATTGAAAATGCGGAACAAAGAAATAGGTAATTTTAACCGTGGGTAAAATTAAAGTAGATCTTGAGTAGGTACTCGAGCGAGATCTACTCACGACCTTGGCGAGAATGGCAAGTGATGGCTTTAAGGGCTTGTTAGAATCCGATAGGTTAATTGTGTATGTAGTTAACAAAGCAAAACTATAAAATCGTTGGATTCGAAGGAAAACGGTAAAGTTTTATTAAGTGAACTGTTTGTCGGCGAAGATACAACGTATGGATCTCTCCAAATGCATTTTGGCCTACATATTGTGCGTTATTGCATACATTATTTCTATACGTTCTATCGTCGCAGACAAATAGTTCATCGACTGCGACAGACAGCGCTTTAGTTAACAATAACAGCCTGTATATCTGGTTCGCTAAATGCTTGTATATCTGATTCGGTAAATGGCATAGGTTCTTCGTCTTATATCTTTTTAAAAGAAAGCTCCCTTGGAAACAAGTCCTAAGTCGCGGCGGACTTTACAAACATACAATTAATCTAATTAACAGACATAAAATAAGTACACCGAGACTCGAAACAAATAGCAGTGGCATACACAAATATTCTCCACTGTTGTAAATCGAACCCTTGAAACGGTGGAACGGTAGTGGTGAGCTCACCACTTTAACCGCTATTTTTTATCCAATCTAGGTACTTCTTACGTAGACTTAACGCAAACAAAGTGGCAGGAAGAAGCTAGTTTGATTATAACTTTGACATTAGTTACTCATGAATACGTACATTCCACTTGCAGTTCCATTGTGAAGTTGTCAGAACCCTTCACATTCTCTGCAATACATTTGTATAAACCAGCTTGCTTTGCTCTCACATTTTTCAGGCGGATTACTTCGTTCGTTTCTTTTATCTTTCTAAATTTCGTAGCGTCCTTGTGCTGGAAAAACCAGCTTAATGTCGGCTTTGGGATACCTTCAGAAACTCTAAAAAAAACGATATATATGTCATGTACCTAATATATCTCTCGACACAATTGAAAAATGATCTATAACTTTACTACTTTCAATTTGATTGAATCTACATCTTGGTTATTTATAATGTTTCATTAGGTACTATTATTATTTTGTTACGGTGGACACGAATTTTACTAACCTGCAAGATAATTCGACATGTTTTCCTATTGTAGCATATATTACTTCGTCTTTTTTATCAATTACTGGTGTTTCTGAAATAAAAGTTAAATCTTTAAATGGACATTCTGAAATCAATTATTATACCGACAATAAAACAGGAATTTTATGATGCCACCGGCGGGAATATATGACAATTACAAATGTGCTCTGCAAGCACCAAGCATAGACGCACATGTACACACACATACGTATACCCTAGTTTGTTCTTTATTTGTCTTATTTAGGCAGTAAATAATTTTGGCATGCCCTTTAATTTGTCTTTTAACTTATCAGAACAATAGAAAAATAATTGTTTCGATTCTTTTCTAAGACTAAAAGTCTTACTTTAAAAAAAAGTATATTTTACTAAGAAGGGATTCTTCCACGCTTAGTATATCATCATCATCAACCCATATACTGTCCCACTGCTTGGCACGGGTCTCCTCTCATATTGAGAGGGATTAGGCTACAGTCCACCACGCTGGCCTAGTGCGGGTTGGCAGACAAACCGTCGAGAAAAATCTCTAAGGTATGCAAGTTTTCTCACGATGTTTTCCTTCACCGTTTAAGCGAGTGATAATTAAATATTAATACGCACATGAATTCGAAAAGTCAGAGGTGCGCGCCTTGGGTTCGACCTTGAGACCTTCGACTTGGCAGTCCAATGGTCATACCATTAGGCTATCACTGCGTTTTACTTAGTATATACCTAACTAAATTACTTAGCATGCAGCAGCTAGTACTATAGGTAAAGATGATTACTCACTTAAACCAAATATAAAAACGTTGGAATGAAAAACTTTCCGTTCCATGTCATTTCTGGCTTCGCACATAAACTTTCCCTCTGTGTCAAGTAGCATGTGTTTTATAGTCAAACTGGACTTGTCACTAGATATCTGAATATTGGCGTCTCCAGTGATCACTCTGCCATCTTTGAACCAGGTTATAGTAACTGGTGGATAAGCGTCTACCTTGCATATGATGCTGCCCTTCTTGCCGTACTCTATACGAATAGGATCTATAAAAACATCAAAGGACTTATTAGGTACTTCTTCAGTAATGCAGGAATATTGTTTATTGTATGTCAGTTAGTATTTAATTATATCTATATATAATCATTGCTAAATGTTCGCGGATAATTGAATACACATAACATGAACACAAACATGGCTGGCTTCATAAATATCATCCATTTCTGATATATTGTTTATTTGATAGGAACAGAATAATGTTGAAATTGTAAAAAAGCCGTTCTTGCAATTATTTAATTAATATGATTATATAACTGTTATCCAATAATATTAATGAAATGCTCATCATGTGAGCCATGCTCTTTAATTTTGGATTTAAGTTAATATTTACCTTTCGGAGTCTCGATAATATTAAAATATATTTTCCTTCTAGCTTCAACCTCTATGTGTTGTTTATCCGCTCCGTAGGCATTTATTGCTACACATTCGTAAGTAGTATTTTTGTTTGCCTTTTCTATATTCAAAATGCTCATAAAATCATATGGTAATTCAAATACTGAAACCTGTAAAATAACATGGAATATAACCATGTAGCTTAATCAAACACCCTCATTCGATAAATAGTAATAAATATAGTTCAGACTAATAGAAATTGCAAAACATCGAAGGAGCATTATTTCCTTGAATATTTATAGTTTTTTTTTAATGATATTATTGGTGTCATAAATAGATATTGCTGACGTCACTTTAATATGTACAAAGTGGAAGATAAAATCGACATCAGTATCACATTTGTAAGGTTTATTAGTACAGAGGACGAAAACGCGCATTGAGATCGAGTATCATGAAAACCACGACACGAGTTCCGCTATGTGGTCTTTCTGGGTTTGGTTTAACACCAATTTTGCAATGTCATTGTTGTAAACAAACCACAACAAACACTACAACATAAATAAGTAAAAGTTAGCAATTAATTATGTTAGGATAATTATGTCGCTCTGTTTAAGAATACTGATATATTATTGAGCCGCATCTGGTTAGACTGCAAATCGGTTAGGCACGTTTGTGATGAGTTAGTTATAAAAGTTCATACCGTAGCTGGTAGTTTGATTCCAGTATCTTTATCCACCCAAGTTATTTCAGGTTGTGGGTAACCGTACACTTTGCATTTTAACTGTAGTGGGCCATTATATTCCGTGATAATTTTTGGTCCTCCGTCAATCGTTACTCGCGGTTTCTCACTTTTTACTTCTGCAGCTGTAAATTAACAAGGATTATTAACTATAACTACCTCATTGCTTTGGTGATCGTAAGCGCGGCTGTCATGCAAGAGGACCTGAGTATGATTCCCAGATCGAGCAAAGTGTTATTGGGTTTTTCTACGGGATTCTCAGTAGACGCTCTGTGCTTGGGTTTGTGCCCGGTTAATGACAATAGGTTCGCTCCTATTACATGGGACCTAAATACCTATAGATTGAAAATCGTATGTTATGATATGACAATTACTCTTACCTGTTGGTATAGGTTGTCGTTCTATTGCGGTGGGACTGTTTCTTACTATCGCTGTACCACTACTTACGTAGTATCCGGATATCTGTGATTATATGATTTTTAATATTAAACATAGGGATCAAACAAGTACTTAGTCTATGAGTACATTATTTATGAATGTTGACAAAGAAAATCTCCAGTTTTAAGGATTAGAAAATAATTATTAATACTATAGTAAATATAGTTAAAGTATAGCCAAGATCATAAATTATTATTATCATTGCAGCTACATACTAAATAACAATTTAATCTATAATGAAAGTAGCTGTTATTGTCTTTTTAATAGCGTACCAGTGCCCTTTATGTCATTTTTGTAACATTTCCATACGTTAAAAAAATAAGAGTGGCCATATAAATTATTCACTTTTAATTTTTAAAATGTAATGGCGATTACAGTTTTTTGGCGCGCAGGTATCAACATTTCTCATGTCTTCGTGATATCCTTCTGAACAAGGTGTTGAGGCTACTGATAATTATGTAGTTTTTGATACACTTAACTTCGAAAACTAAGTACTGCGTGCCCCAGATTTGAACTCGGACCTAAACTGACCTAGGTATAACTGCTTTCCAAAATAATGTAAAAACAAATAACTCACGGAGACACGGAACATGGTGTTCGGTGGATCAAACGATGGAGTGATGTAAAATTGTTCTTTTTCGTCCATGAGCTCTAGAGGCAGCTCTTTAATCACGTTGCCTTTCATATCGAGGATTTTTGTAGCGTTGAGTTTTACTCCGTCACCAATCAACTTTACAGATAGAAATGCATTTCCAGCTGGAAGAAAAACAAAACGGTGAAAAATATTAAAAAATATATGTAAGGTTTGCGAAAGATGTTTACTTTGAAATAGATATTGTTCGTATCGTATCAATTCGACACGACGCGTAATATAGGTACCGACGATGCGGCGCAGTGGCTGATCGCAAATTTTGTAAAATTTCGGTATATTATATGATAGATAAAACGTGTTTAAAATAGAATACATTTACATTATTATATTTGTTTAGTATTTTTTTGATACAGAACAACCCAGAAAAGCTGACAGCGTGGATTTTAAATGTACGACTATCCTGTATAAAACAAAATCACTCAACATCAGTCTCTCTCATTTTTCTGGACTTAATAATTATTAGGTAGGTACAGTTTACGGGACCTACTAAGTTCTACTCAATTCCTGTGAACACGTATTTACATAGTTATACCTAATAGTAGGTAGACGTATGGCATAGACTTCTTATCTTACCTACTTACCTAGTTTGATAAATTATTTTAGCAACTTTATAATGTGGTAAATAGGAGTGATGTGTTTGTCTGGATGTTTGTTAATTAAGAAGATTATAAAAGTTTGGTACTAGCTGTATTTTTTTAATTATTTTGTTTATTACAAATTGTTGTCTTTTTCACGGTCATACATTTAATAATCATGATTATATTTAACGGTATTGCCAAGACTGATAATTTAATTAAAGAGAGTTTAAGTTTCTTACTTCTTCTTCATTACAAACGCGCCCCTATACTTTACTATTTAATATAAAAATGGACCTTTTGACAGATTTTCAAATCCTTGCCTTTTGAAAAATTAATATAGGTAGGTACAGACGCCAGTAGATCAAGCTATCCAAAACTGTTAAATTTTCCCAATTGAATATGAACCTTATCTCTTTGCTTTAAAGTAGAAAATCTATCAAATAAATTTGACAGATTGGGGTAGGTTGATGTGCTGGCCTCTGTACTAAGTACACCTAAATTTCCAGCTCACTATATCGGCTATTTCTATAACAAAATATTCAACGTACTTGGTGGGGGTCTCGAGACAGTGTCATTAATGGAACTGGGTTTGAACGCAGAGAATCTAAGTTGAAAATCGATACTGGTCTTGGCAGAGATCACTGCGTGTGTTTCGGATCTACTCCCAACCTCCACGCCATGACTACCAGGTTCTAAACAAGTAACTTTCGATACCTGGCAACAAAAACAATAATATAAATAACATACACGGTTCACGTAGCTTTACCTAGCTACGTAAACCGTGTTAAAAGACACGGCTTAACAGATGCCAGGAACATTAAGTAATATACTTACATATTATACTATTTTTGTATTCATAATTAAAAGACGTTTACAGAAGTAGGAGAAAAGATATAAGTAAAAAAAAAACAGTAATGAGAGTTACAATTAAAGCCACATTAGAACGAATAAACAAACAAAATATCATAGTACTTAACTATAGTAGATACACACCCTACCATCAATAAAGGAAATATAGCAGAGAAGCACAACCTCACAAATTTATGCAAAATTTAGAAATTAATTTCCAAAGTTATTAAAAATCAAAAAGGTTGAAATTTACCGCTACTCTATCCAGTTTAATGATGTCATCAGTTTTAAGCGTGCCTCCTCCTGGACCGGTTACCGTCCCAATCTTGGGCTTGTCACCAGTCGCAGCAATAATTGTTGGTCCAACGCAGGAGTCGACATAATACTGAAAAAAAGGAACGTTCCGTAACGCTTCAAATGTACCTAATGTATATGTCCAAATACTTGTACCGACATAGAATTACAAGAGAGTGGTCTTATAAAGTTTTTTTTTTCCAGAGTACTGAATTCTAAAACAAACTGCATTTGTAATGTTAATAAAGATTTAGTTGTCATTTCCTGCTTTTCAGGAATTTATATTTAGGGCGCTTGAATTAGTCATGAATAGGCTCTTGAATTAGTTGATCCCTCCAACTCTAAAATTGCTGATGAGTTGGATTTCAGTTTCTACTACATTTGCGAGGTGCAAATGGTCAAAACACAAAAAAATAATAATTAAATAATGATTTTCTGTTTATAGCGCTCATTATGGTACTTACTGGAACCGTATGGCCATATCCCGGTGGAAGTATTTTGGAGGCGACCACATCCGCTTTACTTTTAATGGTCTCTTCAACATATTTTAATATCTGTGTATAAAAAATATATCCACGTTACTTTTATATAGAAATAATTTAATCAAAATTACATTTATATAATTAAATAAAAATAAACTTATCTACACTACTTACTAACAAACTATAATTTAAAAAAAAAACGAAAACTACAGGGTAAACTAAACTAAAACTAGACTAAAAAATAGCAACAAAAACTCATCCGCATCGCCATCGTCTGGTAGCGTATCCAAGAGGCTGGCTGCATTGCCACGTTGAATGGCAATGCTTAGTCTCTGGTCGAAGTAGAGGCCAGCCTTTGGATCACGTGAAGTGTCGTTTAGACGTTTGGCAATGTCTTTAAAGTATAATAGGGCACTCGGATCCCATGGTATAGAAATTAAATGGAAAGAACGGCAATTCGCTTCAATTAAGCTAGTAAATGAGAAATAAATCTTACATTCTTAACATCATCTTTCATCATATTAAAAACCATGCCTGAAGTAGCTTCGGCCAATTGGTGGTACACTTTATAGTCAACAGAGCTTTCGGAGTAGCAGTCACCAGTGAGCACGAAGACCACCTGAAATTGAAAATATTTGCAAAAGTAGTAAGACTCCGATGTTAAAGTTTCTCTAGGGTGGTAAGTACACATGGTCCGACAATGGACGTCCGCGGTGGGATCGCAGATCATGCAAGAGCGATTCTCGTGATCCCACCACTATGCGAAAGGTGGTAGTGGTGTTGGTTTTCGTCGGTATGCTGGCCACCTGGCCGGAGAGACCGACATAACCGTTCCGCATCCCCGAGCGGATACTTAAGGCGCACTTACCCACCCGCAAAAAAAAAGTAGGGTGGTACACATGATATTGCCGCTAAGCAATAATGTGATAAGCCAAGTAATGTCTTCCTATGAAATGATAATTATTTTCTGTAAATAATATGTAAAATTTCATCGAAATTTTAAGTTCAAGCCATTGTCGAGAACACGATTAAATATTTAAAAAAACAATGTATAGGTATATAAACATTGCCCTTTTAATAATGTAGGTTGTCAAGTACCTACGTTTGAACTTAAGCAACGATTGTAATTGAAACTAGTTAATATAATTACTTAACTTAATCTTAACCCTAAAGGTGACCCTCGAAAACAAGTCGTCATCATTAAATTATTGTTTTGCTTGGTAAGTATTCTAGTGAATAGATACGTACTCGGTAAACAATAACAAATCAACTATTTTTGATATCAAGTAGGTATCAGTGCTTAGATATTAGTTGTCTTGAGTCACCTTTAAACTTTATTTGATAAAAGGTAATAACCTGAGTTTGTTTCTTCAGAGCAAGACTCTTGACATGTTCAAACCTGTTATAATCTTTTGCAGAAGCGTCAGTGAATACGTACAAGTAGGAGGCAGGTAGACTTTGTTCAAGAGCTATTTCAATACCCTTCATGGCATATTCTGGACAGTCGCCACCTCCGTTAACATGAATTGCTGCCACAGCATTTTTGAATTCATTTCGATCTTTGGTCACTGTTCGTAATTTGGCATCTAAAATAATTTACATTTGGTTTAATATCCAATTATGATTATACTTACGAGTAATATTAAGGTTCAAATTTGGCATTATATACATGGTGGAAGGGACATCGACGCGCAACGGCTTACCATGACTTCAGTACATGATTCTGGACCCCCCTGCGTTAGAATTTTGCGTCGGCTTTTTCTTAAATTTTACGTTTTTTTTTGCAGTTTTTTCAACATTAAACTGCTTAAAATCATTATTTCTATCTAACCCAATAATAATTTTAATTAAAAAGTCATTAATTCAGTTTTTTCACTAAAAATAGCATTGTAAATTAAACTCGAAAGATCTTCTGGTCAGCTGTTTCCTTAGAGTTCACTTGCGAGTTATAAAATTTAAGGAAAAGCCGACGAAAAATTCCAACGCAGGGGGGTCCAGAATCATGTACTGAAGTCATGGTAAGCCCTGTATATTATGTACTTAACATTTTTCTTTGTAAAATTCTGACAACCCACACGACTTTAAGTATTAGTTTTAGGACTTTTAAGAATTCATAAAAAATATTTTATATAAAAATTTAAAATATTTATTTTGATGGCTGGAAATGTGGTAACTCTACGCGGTAGTAAAAGCAAGCACTAGATCGGCAAACAAACACTGCATTGCGAACGCAGCGGTAGGGTTGGTTACTACAAAATACAGATTTAGAAAATTATAGATAGTACAGCAACAACTTGAAAGCCTATTTTCTGGTAAATTTATTATGTTTTGTAAAAAGTCGTGTAACAACACTTGTTCTTTATGGTGTATCCTTCATCCCTACTATTAATATTATAAATGCGAAAGTAACTCTGTCTGTCTGTCTGTTACGCTTTAACGTCTAAATCACTGAACTGATTTTAATGAAATTTGGTACAGAGATAGAGTTGACCTTGAGAAAGAACATAGGATAGTTTTTATCTCGGACTTTTGAAGAGTTCTCTTGGAAACGCGATATAACCGAACTCGACGCGGGCGAAGCCGCGGGCGGAAAATATTATATAAAAAACATTGTCAAAATTGGTTCCTAAACAATAAAGTTATGCGACTATAGTAAAATATATTATGATGATAAATGAGATATGATATAATATGTACCTAATAATGATAAATGATGATACAGTACCTCTTTTATTTGGGGTCGTTTAAATAAACAAAATACGGATAAGTACGGTAGGTTTTATTTACTCTGTTAGCATATGGTATTTTTTGCATTTTATATTCCGATTGAATAAAATAAAATAGGACAGATTGGAAAGAGTAGTACATTAATTCAACATTTTTGATGATCTTATAGCATTTTTTTGAGTTCGTAAAAGGTAATTAGAAATTAAACAAATATGTAAGGTAGGTATAATGCAATGCAAGGTAACTAATGATAATTCTCATTCTATAAACGTAGGTTTTGTTACTTACCGGGGTCATTGAATGTAACCAAAATGAAATTTTCAATCTGCGATGCATTTGACTTTACTACAATGTCAAATATTGTGTTGACTTCCTCCTTCACTTGCCGGATTTCTCCCGACATTGAATACGTATCATCAATAACAAATGTTAAACTACTTTTTATAACACCATCTCCATAAATAATTGTACATTTTTGTACAATTGTGAATAAAAATAGCAAATACGTTCTACTAGACGTCATATTGAATACTGATGGTCAAGACTTAAGAGTACGAATATATACTGAATGACACGAAACTAATAAAATATTGTACTTACAAAGAATATGATACGCTGACCCAATGATATAGAGTTCAGCAGTTTTGTTTATGAGTAATAATAGGCCGGGAATCCCACTGTATACAATTACTTACATGTAGATTAAAGCATGTGACGCCCCGCCGCTGGTGTTTTTCACAACAGTAATTCAATCAAGATGTTTAAAAAATATGTTTCTTAGGTACAGTATAATAATTAAAATGTATTTTGTTACAAACAGGGCGTTACATAACATTACATTAGAAAAGTACTTACGAGTATGTCTATATCATTGAGAAGGATCTATACGATTTTTGGAGATTAAAAATATTTGTGGGGAACCCCGCCTCGACTATACAGTTTTTCTCTTTTTTTTTCATTACTTTCCATAAAGTATTACAGTATGTAAATTAAAATGTTTCTCTTAATTTTTGGCAAAGTGCATAATAATTCTTACGGATGTGGAAGATATAATTTACAGCCAAACTTGAACTAATTATGTTACTTCTATAGGTAGGTACTAATATTAAAAATGCTATAGTAACATATCTATTGATAAAATTTTGTTAATTCATAATTGTCGCTTGAAAATGAAATGAAAATTAAATTATGTCTTCTGTTTGGATTTCTATCTTTTGTCTTCAAAATAAATTTGTAAATTGTCCTTTTTTCTGAGTGAATTGTGGGGAACTTCTAGTAATAAATAGCAATGATAAATGCGGGAAATAATAGTAGACATCTGAGGGGCTCCTGGCTAAATTATAACTACCGTGATCAACCGTAACTGTAAGGTGAAACTGCGCTAGTCGCGGTCAGTCTGTGGATGGGTGAACATTCCGAAACCCCGCCGTGCCTCGGAGAACACGCCGTCGGTCTAGGTTATCATACATCGTTAGAGGTAGTCGAAAACCCAAACTGATAACCAGTTTCTTCAGGTCATCGGTATTACCCAGAACCTACCTGGAAATTGAGTTGCAGAGGTCTGATGGCAGTCGCTTCTTATAATACCTATACCGATATTCAGCCGCATCTGGTTATACATGAAACAGACCCCAACATGGAGTATCATGAATAGTGGATACTGTAGGTAG
The DNA here is from genome assembly GCA_964056405.1 of Acronicta alni. NCBI lineage: Eukaryota > Metazoa > Arthropoda > Insecta > Lepidoptera > Noctuidae > Acronicta > Acronicta alni. Next base: position 7,411,964 of record OZ043930.1, read on the forward strand.
TGGCAAGATGTGTTGGTAAGTTCGAAGTAGCATAAATGTTTCCTGTTTTGTGGTTAATTTTAATATTATAAATGATCATTATATTATATTAATTAAATATATATACAGGGTGTTTGGCGCATGGACCGACAAAAATTTTTGGGGGTTTGGTGAGGCCATGTACTAGTTTTCACCCATAGACCCAATGTCCTATATGTCACTGTATTCGAGATACGATTTTTTTTGTTTGTTTTTAAAAATTACCGGAACTATCACCTTTAATACGTTATAAATTTTTAGTCTGTAGTCGTATTTACGCCAAATCATTTTTATTGCGTTTTCTGATGTATTATTATTCTAAATAAAACATAAATTTATAACACTAGATGTAAAAAAAATACTTGTCGAGCTTCCAAACTCTTAAAAATTAAATAATGTATGAAAAATGACAAATTCAAAATAATTATAAAAAAAAAGTCAAAGCTTTTTTGAACTTCATTTAATTTAAAAAGAATGCTTACTTAATACCCTTTCCAACGATATGCCACATTGCTTTGAAATCATTAATAATGTGGTCATAAAACCTAAAGGTACACATTAACCAGTGTCAGGATAATGAAAACACAAAAATGTTTTAAAATGTTTTAATTAAATTTAAGTTACAAATCAGGTTCGAAATGACTGCCTCCGTTGCGAATGCATACACGGCATCTTTTTCTAATTTCTACAGTCGTCGTCCTAAGTCGCATTTCTGCTTTCATAATTTCAAAGGCGTTATTTATTCGTTCGATTAAAATTTCTCTTGTGGGTACTTCAGTCGCGTACACAATTTCTTTTGCACGCCCCCAGACATAAAAATCCAAGGGCGTCAGGTCTGGTGACCTTGCAGGCCAAGGAATTGGGCCGCCTCTTCCAATCCATGAGTTTGGAAAACAGTTGTTCAGATGTTCTCGTACGTCTCGCTGGTAATGTGCTGGACAGCCATCATTTTGGAAAATAATTGGTTCTCCGTCTAATACTGGTAATACCAATTCAGGTAAATCGTCGAGTAAAAAATTCAAATAATTTTCTCCGGTCAGGCGCTCTGGTAAGAAGTGTGGACCGATCAGGTGTATTCCAATAACCCCCGCCCAAACGTTTACACTAAACTTAGTTTGAAAGGAACTTTGTCTTTTCTTGCGGGGATTTTGTCCTTTTTGCGCCCAATGGTGAAGGTTGTGGAGATTCACAATTCCCTCGTGATTAAAATTGGATTCGTCAGTCCACAAAATTCTTTTTAGAAAATTTGTATCTTCTACGTCCGTATGCATTATAAATCGGCAAAAATCCAGCCGTCTCTTGTGATCATCATCTATGAGACCTAGAACAATCGATTAAAGAATGGTACAAACGCGATTTTTATTTTCTTCTGTAAACCGACCTAAGAAAAAAGAATGTCACCCACAATGAATAAATGACTTTTTGAATGGCAAAAACTAACATAAATTTAAAAGTTAAAATTAGAAAACATTAAAGTTACTAGGTATTTATTTGAAAAACGAACCAGTAAAGCTACAAGGATATTTGTAAACGATTAAAATAAATGTATCGTTAAAACCATTTTAAAATACAAGTTTTTTTGTATGCAAAATTTCAGTACAATAAGGTCGAGGATAACTGGTTCAAAATTCAGTCTCATGATTCCGCCTAATAAAATAAATAAACTAAACGTACCTTGAACAGGAGTGTAGTGATACGCATGCTTGCCATTTTCCCGAAGAACTGACCAAACTTTCCAAACCGACAAGTCAAGTCTTTCAGCTACAACTCGAATACTTGTCGTTGGATCCTCATCAAAAGCTTGCAGAATGTTTTCATCAATTGCAACATTATGTTGCCTCACATTAACTCGAGGCTCTTGGAAATTTATGTTTCCAGTCTCCCTCAGACGTCGATAGGTTGTAGCAAACGTCTCGTGGTGTGGTACACGCCGGTTAGGATATCGCTGCTGGTAAATCCTACGCGCTTCACGAGCGTTACAATTAGCGCTGCCATAAGCCAACAACATGTCAGCATACTCTTCGTTACTGAAGTTAGGCATCGTAACAAGTACGGTGAATACTAACACACCAACAGTTTAACAGAACAGTTCAACAAACAAAACTTAACAAAAACAAACTTTAACAAAAAAATAACTGAACTAGGAAAACGTGAAATACACGGGCAGTTCCGATAGCAGAGATAGTCAAATCTTGACTAAACAAGGACACGTCACAAACTCCAACCCAATGATAGACAAAGACAAGAGATATTTTTCATGCGTAAGAAAGAGACAGGCTGTTTACCTGCTCACCATTGTTCTATCAAACGGGTTCGTTGTTAGAGTGCGTGTTCGTTCCTGCTTTGATTTTGACGACATTATTAATGATTTCAAGGCCATGAGGCATATCGTTGGAAATGGTATTAAGTAGGCATTCTTTTTAAATTAAATGAAGTTCAAAAAAGCTTTGACTTTTTTTTATAATTAATTTTGAATTTGTAATTTTTCATACATTATTTCATTTTTAAGAGTTTGGAAGCTTGACAAGTATTTTTTTACAAGTAGTGCTATGAATTTATGTTTTATTTAGAATAATAATACACCAGAGAACGCAATAAAAGTGATTTGGTGTAAATACAACTACAGACTATAAAGTTATAACGTTTTAAAGGTGATAGTTCTGGTAACTTAAAAAAAAACCAAAAAAAATCGTTTCTCGAATACAGTGACATATAGGACATTGGGTCTAAGGGTGAAAACTAGTACATGGCCACACCAAACCCCCAAAAATTTTTGTCGGTCCATGCGCCAAACACCCTGTATATATTACTTATTTATATACAATAATAATTATTGCAATCATTATTATAATTAAATGTTTCATTATTCATGGCCATGCCGATAATATAGGTAGGTACCTATTTAGGTCTTCTTGTTGTTTTTTTGCTAAGCGTATACTTAGATAATGTTATTGTTGTAATCATAGCCACAATACAAACAAAAATATAATAACAATCTTTAATTTTATCTATGCTGTTATGTTGTGTATGATTTATAAATTCGTTATCTACCTAAGTACAATATTTTTCTCATATTTAAGTGCGTCAATTTTTTTAATAGATAATCTAATACGCAATCAGACAATAATGAGACATAATTTTTAATTATTAAAGCTGTGATCTGTTTGGCATCTTTATGGATTTATGCTGCTATGGTGAACCAGTCTATTAATACGTTCTTTGCATATACATACCTTACTACATTATCAGTGGAATGGACACATACGGATTAACAACAACGAGGTTGGCAATAAAATACCATGAAAAAGGAAATAGTATCTTAAAAAAAACACATAAAATTAGTTTTCTAATTTCACAGATTTCCTAAACAGGAATTGGAAATGTGTTAAATTCGGAATAAAAGAAATATATATATTTTTTTTTAATATAATATTTTTGGGACATTGTTACACAACACCATCTAGTCCCAAGCTAAGCAGAACTTGTACTATGGGTACTAGACAATGGATATAATACATATATACTTTTTTTTTTATTTGTAAATACATATTTATAATACATAGGAAACACCCAGACAAACACAAATACTCATGTTTTATCCACACAAATATTTGTGTCCTGTGGGAATCGAACCCACGACCATGATCAGCAGTCCGGCACTCGAACCGCTAGACCATAGAGGTCGTCGAAATATTTTATCGGTTAGCTTAGAATTATGACTACACAACCAATTTTGGAGATATTTTACGTCATCAAACCGTATAAGCCGTATTTATGTCTCTTTTAGTAAACGGTATTGAGTCCGACATTTTAGATAGAAGAAATTCATCATTCATAAATGGCATATAATATTATATTGTTTTCAAGCATTTCCTGGTACTATGCCTAGAAAATACATAAATATCCTAGGACATATAGGTAGAACTTTTGACAAATTATTTTACATTTCCTAAATTGGCTCGGCATTGTGCATTGTGAAATAAATAAAATAAATATTCTTGGACAATTTTACACAGCACCATCTAGACCCAAACTAAGCAAAGCTTGTACTATAGGTCAGTGGGAATCGAACCCACGACTTTGTGATCAGTAGTCCGATGCGCGAACCACTACTTGGATCACAGACGTTGTCAAACGTCATATTTTGAACTTTGACTCTTTACTGCGATGTACCTACTAATTAACCTGTAACATACAGGTTGATTAGTACATCGCAGTAAAGAGTCAAGATCTTTGGAAGAGAAACAGTGGACCAGTTGAGACCTTAAAATGTGTAAATTTTATTGTAACGCAAGGTACAGCTATTGCTTGCCGGTGGAGATAAGGTTCAAATTTCTTATTTGAATTCGGCGAATCAATTGCCATTAATTTAAATCCAAACTTCGGGCTACTAGGGATTACCAAATAAAAAACCCATTTTTTTTATGCCACATAAGCAATTTTAGCAATTTACTGTAATTCTAAATAATGTCCATCAATAAGTCGGCTCATCTGTGAGTTGTAGTTGCCAACACGTAATGGAAGCTAGACTGAACTGTCCCTTACTGTCGATTTCTTGAGGGTGAGAAGAAACCTCATGGATCGTTTGTCACCTGGGGAAGCAGCAGAGTATTTTGGACTCGTACTAACTATAAACCGCAATTGCTTTCCCTTGCCATATAGTCAAGCTTTTTTTTTTTTTTTAACGTATGGAAATCCCACTAAAAAGTAGAATGACCCAAAAGACTGCGCCAAGACCATTACTGTCTCTGTTCCAGAAGCTCGATTCACGTAATTAAAACCGTAGCGATATCGCAGCGACTTAATCGTTGAAACAGTTTTCCTATTCACATCCGTCAATCGGAGCGGTTTAGAAGGCGTCCTATTGAAAAATCGTTGAACTGTGTGATACAGTTAAACTATTTGAAAACGATTCGATCACGGATGTGAATAGGAATACTGTTTCAACGATTAAGTCGCTGCGACATCGCTACGGTTTTAATTACGTGAATCGGGCTACAGTACAATCACCAGACTTTTTTCCATGCCACGTTTTTCCCGACTATATAGACTCTAATCTTAGTATTAATCCTCGTCCTCCTTAAGTCGTATTCCTCAATGCTGAGGGTCGTGACCTTTCTTAGGAATTACTATATAGCGAATGAATTTTCACCATCTGTTTCGGTCAACCGGTGTCTGGACGGCGTTGTGAACGGTGATGGAGAGTGATCTACGGATCTGGTCTATCCATCTTATGGGACTGCGATCTCGTTGTTTTATTCCTTCAACTTTGCCAGTTGCAATCAGTTTCTCTAGATTGTCACCTGTTTTTCTTGCTATGTGGCCAAAGTACTCTAGAATCCTTCGTAGGCTGCTGGTAGATAGTCTCACGGCGATTCCAAGTTCTTTTAGTATTGACACTAGTTCATCGTGCAGTCGATATATTCCAAGCATTTTCCACCAGCACCACATCTCAAAAGCGTCAATGTGGTTCCGATCACCTGCCTTCAATGAATGACAATTAATCAAGAAACTTTAATTGGTTTAGCAACTTGAAACCTATTTTTCATAAATTGGTTTCAAGTTGGTAAGTAACTTCATGGGCTCTTTCGAGATCTACAATTTTCAGTTACCTTGCTTTCACTGGCATCGAGAAAAAATTTGTTTATATTTTTATTGTACCAAATGATTCATATCCAGTATATTTTTTTGGTAGGTATATATTCTATTACCTATCCTATTCTATATATTATTAACTCCTATCTATATATAAATCGATTGCTGTTCTTTAGCCAAACTCAAAAATGGTTGGACCGATTATGATGTTTTTTTGTGTGTATTTGACTGGGTCCCTTGATAGTTTTGGATCTGGTAGGTGCCACTGCAATCTGCAGGATAACGTCTACCGGGCCAGCTAGATATAACTATTACCTATATAGATTTCTGACACTCACACATGACCATGGACGCTGTAAAGGGTCTGAAAGTAAATAAAACGATAATAATATCGAAATCGCTGTCACGTTTTTGCAGCGCGTCAGAAATGTTCGCAGCAGCGCGTACTGACGACTTTTTTGCAATTATGCGTAAAAGATCCGCATCATTGCTACGTCGGGTGAGGAACAGCGACAATAGTCTCCTGAGTATTGTTGCTAGCAAGACTGAGGGCCACTTGATGGGGCACCTGTGCGCTGTACATGTGTTGTTGCCAGGTGCGTCCAGACTGTGGTAAGTAACTGGTTTTGTGTTGTTTGTATTGTTTTGTTAAGTATTGTGTCTATCTATGTCTAAGTCAATGTTATAATACTAACATAGTTTAAGCGATTACTAACAAACCCTATGGGATATTGATTGTCCTGAGTTAAATATCAATAAATAAATAAATATCCATAAAATGTATTTAAATATTATAAATATATACATATATGTATAGTTGCCTCGTGTGAGGATCTGTCGATGGAACAGTGTAGGTATTGGAGATAAACTCGACAGGCGCTAAGGAGAATGCCCTGTACCTACATAGACGACTAATATTCTTAGGTCAAATGTTATCTTGCAATGTTGCAATTACTTTGTTGCATAGTTTAAGGCTAAATTGATTATATTTTAACCAATTTCAAAAAGAGGAGGTTCTCTTATAGAAAGAAAGAAACATATTTATATTTATCGACTATTTCTACTGAATATGAACCAATAAGGACTTTTATCTGGTAGAATATACTTTTACTTTAACTTTGTTTAGTATCTGACCCTCGGTTCTAGATAAACCATAAAAAGATTAAAAGCTGTTTTCTTTACCTTAAAAAATATTATTTTCAGTAAATTGCAGATGAATCCATCGTTTGCTCACTTCATTGCTCGCATTTTTTTTGTACACTATGATGGTATACAAACACGGCCCTGATGTTCAGCGGTAACCGCAGCCTCTGCGGACTCCTAAAACACAATACTACTCGCGCGTAGTCATTTAGAGACATCAGTTATTAAGCATATAATATAATTATGTCTAGTTTGCTCAGAATTAATAATAATAATAATATTCTTGGAAAATTTTACACAGCACCACCTAGTCCCAAACTAAGCAGAGCTTTTACTATGAGCACCAGACAATGGATTTTTTTATTGTAAATACATACATAAAATGTAAATACATTTTTTTTTGTGTCTAGTGATAATCGAACCCACGACGTCGTGGTCAGCAGTCCGACACTCAACTACTAGACCACAGACCTCGTCGATTGCGGCCGCTATATTGCCTTTCAAATTTAAACACCATAATGGCACCAAAATATTGCTTAGCGACCGACTGTTTCGATTTAAGTGATGAACATTTAAGTGTTTGTGTTTGTCTGGGTGTTTCATAAGTATTATAAGTATGAATTTACAAAAAAAAAGTATATAAGTATTATATCCATTGTCTAGCACCCATAGTGCAAGCTCTGCTTAGTTTGGGACTAGATGGTGCTGTGTAAAATGTCCCAACATATTTATTAAAAAAAAAAAAAAAAATATCAACCTCAGAACTCTAACTACCAACGCTACCAACCCATACTAATACAGTAGCAGTTCTACCATCTCACACACCACCTCTTATTGGAATTTATTCGATAAATGAATGCGAGTGTCCGACTACCCCTTAATAATTGGACAATGTCAACCGACTCTTAGCACTACGCCTTAATATTCATCAGTCCATCGTCCGCAACCAAACTCCACGATGCTGACCAAAAGCATCTTTATGTATCTCTGGCTAATCAATTCCATCTCTTGTGACACAAGTTTCACTATTGTGTTAGATACAACATTCTCAATGGAAGAAGAATTGGACGTCATAAAGGCGAATTTACCATCAGCAATCAATGCGTCAAATACGGGAGTAGAAAATTACATTATAGTTCCTTTCAATGACCCGGGTAAGCTTGATTATTATTATTTTATTTAATATATGTATAAGTAAAAAAAAAGAATTAGATAACACTAAATTTCAATCGCACGTACTGGATTGGATTATTCGGGAAATATATTAATTCACACTGTGTTGTGCATTGTCACAGAATACCCTGTATATGTAAGAGTACGTAGTTGTCAATCCCTAGCTCTTTGGCAAACTACTAAATAATGACGACCTTCTGTGGTCTAGCGGTTCGAGTGCCGGACTGCTGATCATGGGGTCGTGGGTTCGATTCCCACAATACACAAACATTTGTGTGGATAAAACATGAGTATTTGTGTGGGTGTTTCTTATGTATTATAAGTATGTATTTACAGAAAAAAAAATTATACAAGTATTATATCCATTGTCTAGTATCCATAGTACAAGCTCTGCTTAGTTTGGGACTAGATGGTGTTGTGTAAAATGTCCCAAAATATTATTATATTATATTACTTAATTATGTCTATTTATTTTTCTGAGTGTGATAAGCAGATGATAGGTACTAACCTACACTTGAGATAATATTGCCTCACATTAGTTTGTGAGGCAATAATTATCTCAAATGAAATAAGCTAGAATAGAAATTTGCCTTATTTGGCATCACCCAATCTAGAAGTATGGAATTTAACACATTGTAGAAATGCGTGACGCAGAGATCGGAGTACCTACCTACACTGTGCAAGCGCACGCGTTACACGCAGCTTGTCGTTACGTGTTTGTGATAATTATAATAAAATATATTATAATGGTCCTTCTTCTAAGTAGATAAGCATAGAAACGCGTCGAATTTAATCATCGTTTTGGAAATGCAAACTTAATTTTTCATATCACATTTATGACCTAGTCTATAAATATTTAAAGTTAACTAAGTGCAATTTCCTTTACTGCTGAAATATATTTAGATACTTATAAGTAAAACCACATGACATTAACATAGTATACCATCACGCCTGAATTCCCCGAAGGGTTAGGCAGAGGTGTACCTACACTGATACTGTATACGCCGGTTTTTTATTTATTTATTAGCTTTATTTTATCCTTTAAGTACATATGATTCATAAGCACTGCTTTGTGTTGTGTACTTATTTATTTATGTGGGAATGAAAGAGATGGATGGTCACCTGGTGTCATGTGTGGAAACCTAAGCCTAAGTATTGTGTTCCTTTATTTATGGTATGAGTATGAACGAGACAGAGTGTGAGAGAGAGAGCGTGTGTGCGAGCGAGAGGGAGGAAGGAAAAGAAATATGGCGGAGACTGAGCTAAGACGTTAACTGATAACTCTGTAAAGACGGACGAGTAAGATTTTTTTGAAGAAATAAATAAGTTTTGTGCAAGACGGCTTTTAATTTCTCACATTTATTTGTTAGTAATGTTAGTTTTGTGCTCAGATAAGGTTAGTATTGTTAGGTGTAAGGGCCGCCTTTTGCGGTAAAAGCCTCCTCCAAACCGTTCCAGGTGGCTCTATCTTTTGCCCATTTGGGCCATAAGTTGCCGGCTATTTGAACGATGTGGTCACTCCATCTTTTAAATGGTCCACCCTTCTCTCTTTTTTTATGTATTGGATACCAATTCGTTACTACTTGTGACCATCTTTCATCCGTAGCTCTCTGATTGTGACCTGACTATTTCAATTTCAATGTTAGGACCTGTTTGACAGCATCTCTCGCCTTTGTTCTTTTTCCCCGTATTAGAGTGTAATAATTTGTTCCACAGATTATGAATATATGATTACAGATTCTGAATCACAGCACACCTTTTTACTATATATTAATTTAAAAAAAGCAGTGATTGCCTAGTAATATGACCATAGGACTGCCGAGTTAAAGATCTCGATCTCGAATAAAAGCGTCTGACTTTCGAATTCATGTGGGTATTAATGATTAATTATCACTCGCTTTTATAAACGGTGAAGGAAAACATTGTGAGGAAACCTGCATGGCTTATAGATTTCTCGACGGTGGGTAAAGTCTGTCAACCCGCACTAAACCACCATAGTAGACTTATGGCCTAATGTAAAGATGTGTATTTTTCTTTTCTTTATATTCTATTCTAAAGTAACCTAAAGAAGTCAGAAAATAATGATTTTCCTTTTATTTACAGATGTGGGAGATCCTATAGTGGTTCAAACATCTAGAGAATTATTATCTTCGCTAAATACCATCACAGCTGCTGGTGGACAAAAGTGTCCTGAAAACTCACTTTCAGGTATAGAGAAAGCGTTACAAGTGAGCAAGGAACAATCCTACATTTTTGTATTTACGGACGCCTACTCGAAAGATGCAAGCAAACTAACCTCTGTGGAGAACTTATGTAGGAGTACACACAGTAAGGTACGGAGAAGCTTGGTGACCTTGGTGGGTAACCATTTTTCAACCTTATGTTCTTTATAACAAAGGTGGATAGTGGTTACCGTCAAATATTTTTTTCAGACTTAAATTAATATCAGTTGATAATACATAATGATATTATTATTATTATTTAGCCGTTGTTCCACTGCAGGGCAAAGCCCACACTACCCTCCTTCCATTCCTCACGGTTCAAGGCTATTATTGGCCAATCCTTCCAGAAATAGTCAAGCTCATCCCGCTATCTCCGTCTAGGCCTGCCGCGCTGTCGTCTGCTGTTTTGTGGGACTTCGTTTAGCCCATAGCTCATTTGACATAAAAAAAAAATTACGATACCATAAAAATATTTATTTTTAGGGTATCGTAAGGTAAGACGTACATTATTAAAAATTACATTACTGCTGTTGTCTAGTGGTTTGAGTGTCAGTTGCGCATCACTAGGTCGTAGGTTCGATTCCCACACACACAAATATTTATGAGATTAACATAATTATATATTTGTGTTTGTCTGGGTATTTCCTATGTGGTATACGTATTTACACAAAATTATATGGGAAAGTATTATATCCGCTATCTAGGACCAGTAGATACAATCTCTGCTTAGTTTAAGGTAAGATTGTGCTATGTAGAATGTTCCAAATATTTTATTTATTTACTAAAACTAGGTAGTTTATACTAACTGACCCGACAGACATTTCGTCCAAGTTTCAGTAGGTAATTACAGACTTCTACCGGCTAGAACCACAAAGTTTTGTATGTAAGTACCTCTATACCTATCCAAGCCCAAGATTTGCTGACCATTCTCTATGACTATCGAATATTAATATAATTATTATGATCTATAAATCTGGAAAAAAGATGTGCCTATACGTTAAAGATATTTAAAAAACAACGAGTGGGTAACGAATATTCTATGTTATCAATAAATTTATCTATTCAATAAATTGAACAATGACATCCAGTGTGTTACATAGTTATACTATAATAATATTTCCAGGTAGTTATATTTTTAAGTGGCCAATGCTTAGTCACGGAGTCACCGCCTGCTAACATTCAAGTGTACTACGATGTTGCCAAAGCCTGCTCAGGCGCGGTGCTCCGTATCGATCCTGCCACGCTGAGACAGGTTCGTATTTGTTTTAATTTAAATATAGTGACGATTTGAGGTGGTAGTACCTATTGTTGTACCGAGTTCGTCTCGGATGAAACATTCTCCCACAAAGTAATAATATGCTTAGGTACACTAATGGCTTCCGGTTGACGGCTGGAGGGGCTCGTGACTAAATTGTAACTATGCTGATCAACCGATCTGCAAGGTTAAGCTGCGCTAGTTGCGGTCAGTCTGTGGATGGGTGACCATTATTAACATATCGGGACCCCTCCATGCCTCGGAGAGCACGTAAAACCGTCAGTCCCGGTAATCATGCGGACATCTATGACAATCGTTAGTAGTAGTCAGAAGCCCAAAAATCCTGACAAACAGTCTATCCTCTAGAATCTAGATATCGATATTGCCCAGAAATTGGGTTTCGGAGGTATGGCAGTCGCTTCGGTATACTGATATTCATATGCATAATAAAATTATGGTGACACTGGAAGCCGACGCTAACATAGTTGGGAAAAGGTTAGGAAGAACATTTTAAAGTTATTTAATAATAATAATAATATAAACTTTATTTCAAGCACAAAGACTTAGTTAGTAACAATTTCGTTTGCTTAAAACTAAGTGTTAGTATACAGGTAGTTAGGTTAGTATTTAGGTAAATGTAACTGACAGCAGTGAACTATTATATGGACAATCCACTCTGTCAGCTATCATATTCAGAACTCTGTTGAGGCTGGCCATAACTCTTGCCACAAGTGATGCTGCACGTTTGCGCATTGTAGTGTAGAAACAGTCTACATGCGCCGCCGCAAACATACCTGACGCACTACAACGCCATGGCAACCCCATCAGTCTCCTGAAAGCATTATTATACTGGACACATTATTTAGCGAAGGAAAAATTCGACCGCGGGCAGGATTCGAACCTGCGTCTTCTGGTTAGGTATGACCCCTAAGCCACCGTGAGTCCCACCCGCCACTACAACGTGCAAGTGATACCGCTGTACTGGTGTCGCTGGTTCCTTTAGGCTGCGGTTGTCGCTTATAATCAGGCGGCCCGTGTAATGATTAAAGTAATCAAACGGAGTTTCTATTTTAAAATGTTTCAGGCGTTTAAATACTTAAAGGAAGTTATAAATGTTCAATGGACCGATGTCATCAGCGATACCTTCACAGATTATAAGCAGTTGTCCGTAAGTATATAATTATTTATTAAATATCATATTAAATATTAATTTATTAAATATCATATTAAATATTAATTTATAAAATATCATATATTAATATCAGTGATAGTCTGCAAGAAACTACGAATTTTGGGTTCTTGGGATATTAAAAACATAGGGTTAGGCACATTTCGCTAAATAAGTTAGGTTTAAAGAAATTTTATTCCCAATAAAAACATAACGCCACTTACTTGAGAACAATACGTAGGTACTAAAATCTTAAAACTACCATAAGTTTATCGTCGTCAGTTAGATTAGATTAAGTAATTACCCATCCAATGCATTCATTTCTCCCAAAGAGATTGGTTTAATTCCATAGAAAAACCGAATATACTGCTCGACTTGGAAATTAAACCCTGGACCCTTAGCGTAGCAGACGACAAGCTTGAGCTTACTATCACTAGATTTATGAGGCAGTTAGTGAAATATTTATAGTCAGTTAAAATATGGATAGAACTAAATTTATATTATTTTCGTATTTAATTGATTACAAATATGACATACCATCGCATTTTTATCTGTTTGGTGGAGCAGGAGACAAAGGTAATGATGTAGTACATTGTACATCCACAAGTCATATTTATTCATCACTAGTTTTCCGCCCGCGGCTTCGCCCGCGTCGAGTTCGGTTATATCGCGTTTCCAAGAGAACTCTTCAAAAGTCCGAGATAAAAACTATCCTATGTTCTTTCTCAAGGTCAACTCTATCTCTGTACCAAATTTCATTAAAATCAGTTCAGTGATTTAGACGTGAAAGCGTAACAGACAGACAGAGTTACTTTCGCATTTATAATATTAGTAGGGATAAATCTAAAATTGTATCGGCCACATTTTCTCTCAGTCCAATGGTAGGTTGCTAGAGAATGCTTAAGATATTAACTTAAAATTCTGGGTACGATATAAATAAATAAATCTTTTAACCGGGCAAAAATCCAATCAATGGAATAGGTATGTAATTCCAAAGTCCAAGCTGAGATTTTCATCGATAACCCCAATAATGTCAATGGGCCTGGTGGTATGTTATGTACAGTCAGCAACGAAAGTCGCTGAACACAGCAAAATTTTGGAAACATCACAGCTCCAAAACTTGTCAAGAGGTTTTTTCTATTAAGGCAATCTAATAATGCAATTATTTCGCATAACCTTCACAGGTCAGTAACTTCATACTTATTAAAAATCATATTGAAGATTGCTACATGTTCAGGGACTTTCGTTGCTGACTGTACATAAGTTACAAATATCCGAAGAAGCAAAACTCATTTTTTTTAATGATAATAATATGTTATAATATAGATATATCTAGTTTAAGGTATTTTACCTACTGTTTTATTCCGTCATTCACTGATTTATTTAGCTTCATTATATATTTGTAAAATTTGTACACCATAAAATGGTAGAATTTAAGAGACATTATAATTTTTGTAAACACCGATTTATACTATATTCTAACAAATAAAATTATCTTTATCTTTGGAATATATTAGTTTTCAGTAGACTCGTTCACTAAAACCGTGTTGCTGGTAGTTTCTGGAGAATTGCCAAAGCTGGAGATATCTACACCAGACAAGTCACGGCGTAGTATCGAATATATTTTGGACTCTAGAAATACCCAGGTACCTCTAACTACATACTTTAAATGCATGCAGTATTATTAATGATAGATACGTTATTATTTCGGTAATCTTAAAATTCAAAAAAGATTTACGAGTTACGTTTAAAGATAGGTATATATTAGTTTAAATTAAATTTTTTGAACTTGAACGTGACCAATTTATTGATTAGATGTAAATTATAATGAACCCTTAACTTGGTAACGTATTGAATTCAATTTCAATTACTGTCTTTTATTTAAATTACCCATGTTGATGACGTTAGAATTGGCGCAGTGGTTAAGCCATCGTGCATCGCCTCCTCTGCCATGTGGCACAGGTTCGAATCTTGTGCGGAAAAATCTATGACTGAACTCTTCTTGACTAATAAGAATTATATTGTATTCCTCTGCAGGTAATCCGCCTAACAGAGCCGTCAGTTGGTCAACACACAGTGGTAGTCAGAAGTGTGGGGTTAACATCTACTGTTTTATACAAAAGGTATGAGTTACCATTGCAAATCGGATTCTCGACCAAGAAGCCCAGAAGTATACGTGAAACGAGCAGAAGACCTCTACCAGGTAAATAAAATTATCATCATGATGATTCTATGATCAACCCATTGGCTGTGCCACTGTTTGACACGGGTCTTCTCTCAAAACAAGAAGGGTTAGCTTAGTATTTACGTGAATATAATAGAAATATTATTGTTGTTTATCGCCTGACTAGTTACTACTCTTGAACATGTCGCAAATTTATCTGTAGCTTAACCTTTTACATTATTTTGTTTACGGGGAAACCTTCCAAAGGCTTCTGGCCTACGGGGATTAGACCGAAGAGTGTGGGGTTCTTACTCACTAAAACTACCTCCAGTGGCCTCTATCAGCACAAGGAGGGGGGCACTGGGCACATCCTTGGGGAGACTGTAACCTGTAGCTTAATTTGGAGTTATTGAGCTTTAGTCGCTATCGAATCTGCAAAATATTGTATGTAGAAAAACTTGTTCCTTCTTCTTTGTCCTTTCGCTCTTGGTAGAGTGGTCGTAGTCTTGAAGTAGCGTTTTCAGGGGCAGATGGTATTCAGGTCACGATATCTGGCGTTTTCTGTTGATAGACATTCTAATACAATGGCTAAGCTTTTTAGGTGACCACCAAAGGACCGAGGTAGGTCTGCTGAAGTTTTGCATAAAAAATATTTGATTAGGTATGTTAATTTAGTATACCTGTGTTAATTATTCTTCATTTTATTTTAAGGAAGAACAAATTATATTTTTATAGAAGTTACACAAAGTAACATAAAACTGGAAAAAGTGGAAATACAAATAAACAACGAACAACAGAAGAAATTACTGACATTGGAGGAAACTAGAGGGACAAGCCTTTACTTGACCAGTACTTTCATTGCACCGGAAACGGCTTTTCGTTTATGGGTGATTGATTATACATAATTTAATACCTCATTAGTCTAGTTAAGTGGTCGTAACTAGCTAACAGCTAACTAGAGGTCCTGCGGAAATAAGGATTTGTAGCCAGCTCGCCCCCTATTTCATGTAACTTTAACAGACCAACGAATTGTGGTTAATTAGGCAGTACACATCTGTGTATCCCTTTGAGAAATATAGGCGTGATGGTATACTCCAGTCACCATAATTATAATATCACTTTTGGAACGAAGTTCCTTATCGCGCGTTGTGAAAGGGGGCTAGACGGAAAAAAATCTTACGAAAAAGTTGTCACGACACTTTTTTCGAAATTCAAATATTGTTGACAAGTATTCAATTATTATTGAGTGAATGACAATATTTGAATTTCGCGCGTTGTGAATTGTTGAGTGTATACAGGTTTTTTTATTTTTAATTATTAAATTTTAATGAAAGGAACTTCGTTCCATCCGGGTGTCCCTTGACACCTCTCAAGTTTTTTTTTTCTCATGGATCTGCCACCCAGGGAAAAAACCGGACTAAAAATCGCACTTGTATTTGTGTTATAGCCATGGCCATGACTATAGCGCAAATAGAGATTTGCGCTATAGTCATGGCCATGGTATCCGTGAAATTCGCCACGACCATGATAGGCTGTGGCCAGTGGTCGCTGGACCCTTTCAATTAGCGAGGTCTTTCCTCACGTCCTAATCGAACGCTTGTAGCGAACACGCGTGCCACCTACTGGGGCCATTATCTGGTCGGCCGGCGAACTCCCCAATTCAGCCGCCTGCCCGTGGAGGCCAGAGGTTATAATATCACTTGCCGCTTCCTCAGGTGGCAGATCACCGATCTTGACGAAGACGTCGACGAGGTGTTGACGACGTCTGTGGTACTGATCACGAGGTCGTGGGTTCGACTCCCACAGAACACAAATATTTATGTGATGAAGATTAAGTGTTTGTGTTTGTCTGGGTGTTTTCTTATATAATTTAAGTATTTATTTAAAAGTATTTAAGTAGAGTAGTTTGGGAGATGGTGTTGTGTGAAATTGTCCAGGAATATTTATTTTTATCTGGTACAATCAAAAGCCTTTTAAGCCGTGTACTTCTTACAGGCGTGACTGAGACCAGTCTTTGAAAGACTTTTGAATCCATTAATGGTGTAGGTACTTTCATTAAAATAATTTGTAAGAAAGTCAAGTGATATTAAGTTGTTTCTGATTTCAGATAAAAGGCTATGACACGACAACTTACAAAGAGATCACCGGTGTCTCGGAAAATTTTACCCCTCAAGCAGGTGAATTAATTTATTTTAAAAGTTATAACTAATTAATATTTATAATTATAAGTACCTACTAATTAATATAAGTTTATTATTTATAGAACATCCTAGGATTTATCACGTTTAAGCAGTGGAGTTGTTCTAAATGTATTAATCTTTGTTTTGAATTACTCTGAATTATTCTCACAATAGTTCGTTCACGTTAAGAGTGCAGTGAGTCATCAGTACAACTGTATGGTAGGTGAATACACCTTTACCCAAAGGCGTATTCACCGTGGTGTTAAAATTCAAACAAATTCTATTTTTAAAGCAATTTAATGATCTTTAAAAAATACAGTTAACTTTGTAATTAGAAACGATTTGATGACTCCTTTGTTGACTCACTGCGACAAACTATAATATCATATATTGATATAATAGCTCCTAAAAAATCATCTAATTACTCCGCGTGTATTTAATTAATATTTTTATGTTAATTATCTGTTTACATTTTAACTACTAATGTTACCTAATTCATTTACTTTTATGTAGAAGTCTTATATTTATCCATCAAAGAAACTGCACACGCCATTGGGTCGAGAATTGTTTTTCTAGTGTCAGCTTCAATAAGCTGATACTACTGATACTGATACGTTGTTGCTGATACGTTTAATGTTTAACCTATCAGGGACATTGGTCCTTGATAGCTTAAACATTAAACATATCAAAGGGTTAGTTAAATAACATATTTTAGATTGTCATTTAAATTCTTGAATTCATTTATTGTGTAGGTGCTGCGTCAGTATTAAAGTGGACCAAACCGATAGCCGAAATATTAGAAAGTGAACCAATTACAGTTCACTTCGGTAGTAACGCAACAACCGCGTGTAAAGTTAGTGGATACCCAACGCCTAACATAACCTGGGAGGATGACAACTTTTCTACCTTACCGTCGGAGGTATGTTATAAAAATAATAATTCATGACGGACAAGGTCCTAGTTCTTTGATTAAATATTTGTAAAAGATATTGCATATATTACCAAGATTATATTAATCAGTTCCTATATATAATTATTAGCATTAATTATATTATATTATTTCATTGCTTTGTTGCAGACTGTTTTATTAGAAATACCATCAATGCACATCAGTTACGTCAGTTTAGAGAATGTTACCACCAATTCCACCATTTACTGCAAAGCGAAGAACTCCGAAGGCGACGACTCCCAGAGCTTAAATGTATTTGTTTATAGACCTTACACATTTGACGTTATTCAGACCCCTTCAGGTAATATAATATAATGAGAGGGATAAAGTTTCCTCCTGTGAGGGTTACAATACATTTCGTCAATGCTATTATTAGATAGACGCTATCTATTATAAGAAGAGAAAATATCGACTTGTGGTATTGTCGTAAAAATCCACCAATAGGCTGCGTTTGTTTCTGTTAGAAACGCACGTAATTCCACCACGGCCATCTTCCTCTAACAGGTCTGGTGGAACTCTGCATTTCAGGGAATATAAACCGGTACTTTTAATGTTATAGAGAACAACTATACGTTAACAATACGCTAATTCTGTTTTTGAGACCATTTTTGTTCAAATGTTTATGCAACGAACCCAGTTGTTACTCAAATCTGTTTTGAAGGCAGAATATACATATTATCAAATCATTATTTCAGGCCAAACAATTGAATATGGAGATGACGGTAGACTATACTGCGAAGTGTCAGCATACCCGGAGGCGGAGATCAAGTGGTACCACAATGGCACTCGAATATTCCAGTTTAATGATCTACTAGTTGAAATAGAAGAGAACGCTCTGTGGATCAAGAATATGACAGTACAAAACGTTGGTGAATACAAATGCGAAATGACGAACGAAGCGAACATCAAAACTTATAGCGCTTTTGTTAACATATCCGGAATAGGTGAGATTAATGAAGTATGGCCTATATACCTGTGATATAAGTTGTTAACTCTACTTTGTTCAGTATTTTCCATGGTCCTTCGAACAATTTTAATATAATTTTAGCAGATGTTAATAATATCCAGCATAAAAGTAGCTAACTATGTCCCATGGCACTGTTTTTCGCAGAGGCACCACAAGTAGAAGTAGAAAATACAACCATAATCCTAAAGCTTGGAGATTGGAGCTACCTTCAATGCAGGTAAAATTAAAACATACGAATTTTTCTTTCTCGGTAGCTTAATTTGCTAAAGCAGCCGGTGTACTAAACCGGAGGAACGCAGGTTCGAACCCTGCCTGGGATCGAATATTTCTTTCTCTATATTTTAACTCTTTAAAAATGTATAGCATGCTAATGCCAAATATAATAAAAAGTAACTCACAAATTCATTTCTACAGAGCTAAAAGCTAAAGGGAATCAATTACGTGTACCCGAAGGCTAGACCATTATGGAGAACATCAGGATTTATGACAACTCCGACCAATAGTGCTTTTCAAAGCAAGCATCGTACCTTGGAGATCAATCAGTTCGTTTATATAATAATACTAGCGACCCACCCCTGCTTCGCACGGGTGCAATGTACTAATAAAATACATGTATTATACATTATAAACTTTCCTCTTCAATCAATCTATCTATAAAAAAACCGCATGAAGTTCATCCAAATTTGTATTACGATAAGTGGCAACTTTTTTCTTGATTTCGTGCCAAAGGTGCTCAATTGGGTTGAGGTCCGGGCTATTTGCTGGCCAATCTAGCACCGATACAGACTGACTGTAAGAAACGACTTGACTGAATGGGCGGTATGTTTCGGGTCGTTATCCTGCTGAAACGTCCATATAATAGGGAGATGCCCCTCAGCATAGGGAAGCATAGTTTCTTCCAATATTGCCTTGTATTGATGTTGGTCTAAGTTACCCTGAACTTTCCTCACAGGTCCCACTCCACGTCCAGAAAATGAACCCCACATTTTAATGTTTCCACCGCTATGTTTCACCTGTTTATTTGTGAATCTTGGATTCATTTCCGCTTTTACAGGACGCCGTACATATTGCCTTCCATCTGAAGAAATCAAATTAACCTTGGTCTCGTCAGAGAAAAGTACATGTTGCCATTGGGCGTAGGTCCAATGTCCATATTTACGTGCAAACGCCAAACGAGCATTTCTATGTTCTTTCTTCAACAACGGTACTTTGCGAGCCACTCTTCCGAACAACCCTGCTTCTACCAAACGTCGTCAAACGGTTCTCGCAGATACACCGGCTCTTTCGTTAGCCCCAAACACTTCGTGTTTAATTAAAATAGAGCCTAGAAACGGATCTTTCTTAGCTAACCTGGTTATCATTCTATCTTCTTGCGGAGTCGTTTTTCTCGATTTTTTTGTTCTGGACACATTTAAAGCTGTGTTATAGCGCTTGAAATGTTGCACTGCATTGCATACCATAGTTTTTGAACAATTTAAATGTTGTGCTATCCTTCGGTTATGACCAACCACGCTCGACAAACTTCATGATAATTTTTCGTAGTGTTGGATCGCAACTTTTATTTTTGCCCATTTTTCTTCAAAATAATTCTCAAAACTTAAAATAAAAAATCTGGATAGCCGCCAAAACGACCACGAAAAAATAAGAAAAGAAACAAAAAAGTATTAAAATTCCAATTTTGAAATTAGAACGCAATACCTCAGTGTCCCTAATTAAATGGCCAGCCAGCATTCTTTGAACAAATAGCACTATGATAATCTAACAGCTGTACTGTAAAGAGGTTTAATGTTTAAGAAGTTGTTATTGTTTGTGTAATCGCGCACATAAATGACTAATTACACTTACATGTAAAATATATGGAATATTGTTAAGACTCTTTGGTAAATAAAAAAATAATTCACAATTTGGCTTAACTAGAGATTGTCCTTAATTAGTTGACCACGACTGTATATAAAGGAATGCCTTATCGTGTACTACCAAATTGTTATCAAGTTTAATAACTATTACCTATTTATGATTTATCAGAGTAATCAAAGGAAAACCAACACCAACCGTAACTTGGACGTATAAAACTGAGGATGGGTTTGATTTCGGTCTGTTGCCGGATGGCGTGGCGGTTGACGATGACGGCAAACTGAAGATAGCTTCAGCTCAAGCGAGCCACAAAGGCGTTTATAAATGTGATGCCGCCAATGTAGAAGGACATCATTCTGCTGAGATCACCGTCCAATTAAAATGTAAGACAGGATCACAATTTTTTGTACCTATTGCGATTTTACTTCCTCAGATGATCCCTAGATAATTGTTATCATCATCAACCCATCTACTGGGCACGGGTCTCCATTTAGAATGTTACATACTTGTAAATTTTTAGAAGCTAGCGTCTAATGCTTATTAACATCTTGTTTAGGTTATCACAGTTTTGGAAAACTCCAAAAGGTCTCTGGGTTAGGTTGGACCAACACTTGGACCAGATTATGTAGTAATAGATACTTAGTTGGTTTTTTGACCAAATGATATAAATTTATATTTTCGATTTGTGTAATATGCAGCTTTTACTGCATTGCCTCTGTGGGCACGGTCCTTCTAACAGAAATAAAAAAAGTCGAAAACTTACACATTAACTATGAGTCAGCCTTCTCATAACTTCGAGAAATTTATAGTTAAAAGGAATTGTTTGTCCTACAAACAATTCCTTGCATATAGCATGATGTTTGTTATAAATGCATGCGTATTACATGATGTGTTCAATGATCTTAATCGCTCATCATTAATTATGAAAAGTCTCTATTATCCCATATAAAGGCAGGCAAATGCTTCTATCACTAGACTATTGCTATTTACTCGGCCTTCGAACCAATTGGTAACTAAGATTCGATCTATAAGTATAACCTTGTTTAAGTAATAATTTGCCTAACGTTGAAATCTAATACCTACTTATTTGTTTTATAGACCCGCCATCGATATCAAACAGTGAAACTCGTACCTTGAAAGTGAAGGAGGAAGACGAGGTGACGTTACAGTGCGAGGTGGACGCGTCGCCTGCAGCCAGTGTGCGGTGGGAGATGTCGCAGGATGATGTGCTCATGACCCTGGACGATAGGCACCGCACTGATCAAAAACATACCCACCGGTAACATTTAACAATGATCTAGGAAAGAAAGTGATGACAAAATATTAAAGAAAAATTTTCTTGAGCTAACCACCACCATTATACATGAAATAATGAGGTCAAATGTGCCATACTACTCTGAAACTAGATTGAAAAATTACTTGAGCATTTATTTTATGCTAAGGTGACAAAAAAGTATACGGCCCACCTGATGGTAAGCGGTTACCGTAGCTTATCTAAGACGCTTGTAAAACTAGGGGTGTTACTTGCCGTTGCCGACCCTGTAAAACGTAAGAGGTTTGGCAGTATAAGGATTAAAGTCCCCCCACTGCAACACAACATTTCCTCGCGTAGCAATGGCATCGTTGCTCACCGTAAGGAACACAACACAGCTCAAAGCAGTCTTATTTCACTTCGGTTATGTTGCAAGGCGTAGGTACCTCCCCAGTCAGGCTGCTCCAATTTGAGTGGAATTTCTCCCACTATACTATACTTCTCTTAAAATTAATTACCAGAATTAGGTCACTATCCCCTACGTTAGCCTGATGCGGGTTGGTAGATGTCACATGACGTGGAAAAAGTCTCTCAGGCATGCAGTTTTCACGATGTTTTCCCTCACCGTATAATTTTGAATAGGTACTCACATGGGTTCGAAATGTTAGTGATGCGTGTCCTGAATTTGTAGTCGAGACCTATGATAGTTATATGGTCATATAAGCGGTCATTGCCATCTTCGTGATATTTTCTTTTTTCTTCAGATTCAAAGCTTTGTTGAATGACTCCGGTAACTACCACTGCATCGCGGAGAACGTTATCGGTAGAGCTGAGAAAACAATCACCGTTAATGTACTAGGCAAGTCTTTGTGTTATTGCCAATATATTTTTATAATCTCTATATATACTTTTATAAAATCGTAAAATACCTGTGCCTTTATAGACATAAAAAAATAGAAAATAGGTATAGTCTAACCGTTAATAATTATAAACGTCGGCAAACCAGAATGATTTAAAAAAATCTTGTCTGTTTGCGAAGTTGGCGCAAAAACTACAGAATACCCACATACGCTCCAACTTAAAATCTGGGTTGCATCTTATATTTTAGTTAGTTGAATAGAACCCGAAATTGTACAATTATGTAATAGCTCCGTGTTACCTCTGTGTTGTATGTAAACATGAGTGGGAGCTGCGGGCATAAGCTATTATATAATTGTAATACTTACTGGTATACTCTCTCCTTTATTTCTCTGCTATCTGCAGGCGAGCACCATAAGCAAAGCTTGTTCGCTGAATTATTGTCACTTCGTCATCTATGCCATAGCTAAGAAAGGAAGCTATAAGTTCCCAGTATAGGTTGATCTCGAATTATATAGGATTTCCGTACAATGAGAGATTAGCTTATACTGGAAATGTATAGCTTGCTGGGTAGCCGTGCGTATTATCACTCATATTGAGATGATGCAAGAATAATAGTGTTTATTAAAGACAAGTTACAAATGTCTCATGTATTCACAGTATTTTTTCTGGCCTGTAAATATACACACAAAATATAAATACTTAACATTCTACACAAATTATGGTTATATCCATATGTACGCCTTATAAATTATGACATTTGATTGTAATACACCGCATTTCCTACGAATCCAAGACAGAAGAGAAATGATGTTTTTTTCAAAGTTATCTGGTTTTGCAGTTCCACCGTACATAGAGGCGCCAAAATTGAACCCTGTAGTCGCGAGGGCTGGCGAAAATATTGTATTGGCGTGCAATGTAATGTACGGCAACCCTGTGCCGTCGACGAGATGGGAATTTTTAGCTCCTGACTCTACCCTCAAGGTTTTGTCCAGGTAGATTTTTTAATTCAACTTATATGTATTCTTGACAATCATGACGAAGTCTTTCTACACATTTTTGCCTAAAGAGATGTTTATCTTTTACCGACAAAATCCCTGAAATCAATTTAACCAAAGTGATTTCAAAGATGTTTAAAAATAATGTTTCCTTTGAATTAAAAATGCTTGAAATAAAACTACTTTTTACGGATTTTATCGCGTATATTGATATTATTAATCCCGACGTTTCGGACCCTTTACAGCGTCCATTGGTCGTGTCCACGGTCACGGGTAGTCTACCCGTGACCGTGGACACGTCCAAATACGCGATAAAATCCGTAAAAAGTAGATTTATTTCAATGTATCCTAATATTCGCGTAAATGTCAGAAATTAAAAATGCTTACTTCAATATCATTATAGGGTACTTTCCCTCCAAGGCCTATGATTAGTATTATGACAGTTATAATATTGCTGAGAGATTTTCCCAATTTTTCAAACCCATTCAAACCACCAGGTAACCACTTTGCAGTTTGCGATTTCTAATTATTTGTTAATATTGTACCAATATTTTCAGGAGTAATTCATCGAGCCCACTGCGTTTAAATAATGTCAACTATGCCAACGAAGGATCATACCTGTGTATTGCCGACAACGATGTTGGAACGGATAGTATAAAAATATTTGTAAAAGTTCATTAAAGTAGATATTGTTATAATTTAAGATTTTCTTTTATTTATTATATTACCTTGTTTGGGCTCGTGGTTATGTAATAACTATGCTGATCAACCGATCTGCAAGGTTAAGCTGCACTAGCCGAGGTCAATCGGTGGATGGGTTACCATTGTTAACACATAGAGAACTCGTGCATCGGAGAGCACGTAAACCCGTAAGTTCCGGTTATCATACGAACAGCTATGATAATCGTCATTTCTTTTCTTTCTTTTCAGAAGTCCAAAAAGCCTGATAGGTACTCAGTCTATCTTCACTTTCAGGATATCAGTAATACCCGGAAATTGGGTTGCGGAGGTCTAATGGCAGTCGCTTCGTGTAAAATACTGATATTCAGCCGCATCTGGTTAGACTGGAAGCCGACTCCAACATAGTTGGGAAAGGCTCGGAGGATTATCATCTTGTTTGTTTTGTTTCGCTCATGATGTTAAAATTACGAATTACATGCACGAGTATAGCAATGTATTATTATAAGATAATTTGTGATGACGTGAAATCCACAGCGTAGTAGTGTAGGTATCTACTTTAAATACGTATCGTCCCACAGTGGCCTCAGTAACCATTTATTAAATCTGCTTGTCTCCCAGTAGGGATAATCAAACTTAGTAAAGTTTGATTACCAGTGTTATCATTACAAAAACAATAAACGCGTCATAATAAACGTTGTTTTTTTTTAATATTCTTGGACAATTTTACACAGCACCATCTAGTCCCAAACTAAGCAGATCTTGTACTAGACAATGGATATAAATACTTATTTTTTTTTTGTAAACACATACTTATAATACATAAGATACACCCAGACAAACACAAACACTTGTGTTCATTACACAAATATTTGAGTTCTTTGGGAATCAAACCCACGACCTCGTGATATGCAGTCCGACACGCAAACCACTAGACCAATTCACAGACGTCATCTGTGGTATCTGTCTGTTAATTCTGTATTATACCTGAAAAATATGATTGTAGTACTCGTAAGTATTTGGTTAAAAAATGAGCACTCCTTGGTTTGCTATAAGATATTATTTCCTTAAGTACCTACTCCTTAAGTACCTACTCCTTTTGTACTCCTTATGTACTCCTTATGTACTCCTTATGTACTCCTTATGTACTCCTTATATACTCCTTATATACTCCTTATGTACTCCTTATGTACTCCTTATGTACTCCTTATGTACTCCTTATGTACTCCTTATGTACTCCTTATGTACTCCTTATGTACTCCTTATGTACTCCTTATGTACTCCTTATGTACTCCTTATGTACTCCTTATGTACTCCTTATGTATTCCTTATGTACTCCTTATGTACTCCTTATGTACTCCTTATGTACTCCTTATGTACTCCTTATGTACTCCTTATGTACTCCTTATGTACTCCTTATGTACTCCTTATGTACTCCTTATGTACTCCTTATGTACTCCTTATGTACTCCTTATGTACTCCTTATGTACTCCTTATGTACTCCTTATGTACTCCTTATGTACTCCTTATGTACTCCTTATGTACTCCTTATGTACTCCTTATGTACTCTTTATGTACTCCTTATGTACTCCTTGTGTACTCCTTGTGTACTCCTTATGTACTCCTTATGTATACTCCTTACGTACTCCTTACGTACTCCTTACGTACTCCTTATGTACTCCTCATGTATTCCTTTTGCACTCCTTATGTACTCCTTATGTACTCCTTTTGTACTCCTTTTGTACTCCTTATGTATCAAATCAAATCAATCAAAATAGTTTTATTTTCATATAAACCATATACAGGCACTTATGAAATGTCGAGTCTAGGTGCACTGTACTCCTTACGTACTCCTTATGTACTCCTTTTGTACTTCTTATGTACTCCTTATGTACTCCTTATGTACTCCTTATGTACTCCTTATGTACTCCTTATGTACTCCTTATGTACTCCTTATGTACTCCTTATGTACTCCTTATGTACTCCTTATGTACTCCTTATGTACTCCTTATGTACTCCTTATGTACTCCTTATGTACTCCTTATGTACTCCTTATGTACTCCTTATGTACTCCTTATGTACTCCTTATGTACTCCTTATGTACTCCTTATGTACTCCTTATGTACTCCTTATGTACTCCTTATGTACTCCTTATGTACTCCTTATGTACTCCTTATGTACTCCTTACGTACTCCTTACGTACTCCTTATGTACTCCTTATGTACTCCTTATGTACTCCTTATGTACTCCTTATGTACTCCTTATGTACTCCTTATGTACTCCTTATGTACTCCTTCTGTACTCCTTACGTACTCCTTACGTACTCCTTATGTACTCCTTATGTACTCCTTATGTACTCCTTATGTACTCCTTATGTACTCCTTATGTACTCCTTATGTACTCCTTATGTACTCCTTATGCACTCCTTCTGTACTCCTTGTGTACTCCTTGTGTACTCCTTGTGTACTCCTTATGTACTCCTATGTACTCCTTATGTACTCCTTATGTACTCCTTATGTACTCCTTATGTACTCCTTGTGTACTCCTTGTGTACTCCTTATGTACTCCTTATGTACTCCTTATGTACTCCTTATGTACTCCTTATGTACTCCTTATGTGCTCCTCATGTACTTCTTATGTACTCCTTATTTACTCCTTCTGTACTCCTTAAGTACTCCTTTTGTACTCCTTATGTATTCCTCATTTACTCCTTTTGTACTCCTTATGTACTACTTATGTACTCCTCATGTACTCCTTATGTACTCCTCATGTACTCCTTATGTATACTCCTTACGTACTCCTTACGTACTCCTTACGTACTCCTTATGTACTCCTCATGTATTCCTTTTGTACTCCTTATGTACTCCTTATGTACTCCTTATGTACTCCTTATGTACTCCTTATGTACTCCTTATGTACTCCTTATGTACTCCTTATGTACTCCTTATGTACTCCTTATGTACTCCTTATGTACTCCTTATGTACTCCTTATGTACTCCTTATTTACTCCTTCTGTACTCCTTTTGTACTCCTCATGTACTCCTTATGTACTCCTTTTGTACTCCTTATGGACTCCTCATGAACCTCTCATGAACTCATGAACACCTAATATACTCCTTATGTACTCCTTGTGTACTCCTTATGTATTTCTCATTTATTCCTTTTGTACTCCTTTTTTTTATGGGATAGGTGGCAATCGAGCAGACGGATCGCCTGATGATAAGCGATTTCCGCCGCCCATGGACACCCGCAACACCAGAGGAGTCACAAACGCGTTGCCGGCCTTTAAAAGGGAGTACGCTCTTTTCTTGAAGGTTTGAAGGTCATATTGGTCCGGAAATACTGCAGGCGACAGTTCATTCCACAGTTTAGTTGTGCGAGGCAGAAAGTTTCTAGAGAAATGCACAGTAGTGGACTGCCAACCATCTAGATGATGTGGATGGAACTGCTGTCGCGTGGAACGATGGCGGAAAGTAGCAGCAGGTATCAATCCGAACAATTCCTCGGAGCATTCCCCATAGTACATGCGATAGAAGATGCATAGCGAGGCCACATCTCTACGCAGCGCCAAGGGGTCTAGCCGGTTTGAAATATCTTGGCAGTCGACGATTCGAATCGCTCTCTGTTGGATGCGGTCCAGAGGGAGAAGTTGGGACTGGGGTGCCCCTGCCCAGAGATGCGAACAGTATTCCATATGGGGCCGGACCTGCGCCTTATAAAGTAGTAGGCGGTGGGCCGGAGTGAAATACCGTCTCGATCTACTGAGCACGCCAAGCTTCTTTGAGGCTAATTTAGCCTTGCCCTCTAAATGACCGCGGAATTGGACTTCATTCGATATGTCAACACAAGTATTCCAATACTGGTTGAGGCAGTTAAGGGGATGCTCTCAAAACGAGGTAAAATGACCAACGGCAGTTTTTTGGCGGTGAATACGCAAGCTTGCGTCTTTGTGGGATTAAATTGGACCAAATTAAGTCTGCCCCACTCTGAGACTTTCTCTAAAATGGTCTCAATTTCAGACACAAGTTTGTTTCGGCTCTCGATGACGTTTTCCCGAGAAATGTTAGCGCGGCCGGTATAGAAAGTATTGCCTGTGCTGTCATCCGCATAAAAATGAATGCCGCAGGTATTGATATAGCAGGTCATTGATATGGAGGAGGAACAGAGTAGGCGATAGTACACAGTCTTGAGGGCGACCAGCATTTATAAACATAGAGTCAGAGCATTCACCGTCTACTACAACCTTTATGTTTCTGTCTGCAAGAAAGCTGGTGACCCATTCGCATAGTTTCTCGGGAAGCCCATAGGAAGGGAGCTTCGAAAGAAGCGCTTTGTGCCATACCCGATCGAAGGCCTTCGCTATGTCCAAACTGACCGCCGAGGCTTCCCCCTTTGTCTCGATCGCCTGTGCCCAACGATGTGTCAGGTATACTAGAAGATCACCAGCCGACCGACCCTTACGAAAGCCGTACTGCTGGTCACTAAGTAGCTGATGATCTTCTAAGAACCGAAGGAGCTGGCAGTTGACAATGGACTCCATTATCTTCGAGAAAAGGGAGGTTATGGCTATCGGTCTGTAGTTGGACGGATTTGAGCGGTCGCCTTTTTTAGGGATCGGGTGGACCAATGCTGTCTTCCATGACGTCGGGACAACGCCAGAAGAGTAAGAGAGCCGAAAAAGACGTGTTAAAACTGGTGCCAACTCAGGAGCGCACATCTTCAACACAACAGGAGGGATTCCGTCAGGCCCACTCGACTTATGGATATCGAGGGAAAGAAGTGCTAAACGCACTGCGCGTTGGTGGAACCGGATATCCGGCATACCACCCTCGATCCGCGGTATAGTAGGCGGCTCTTGTCCCCCGTCATCCAAGGTCGAGTTGGACGCAAAGAGTTTGCCGAGAAGATCGGCTTTCTCTTTTGCGTCGTGGGCCAACGAATCATTTCCCATGTGTAGAGGTGGAAAGGATGGCTTACAGAAATTGCCTTCGATAGCTTTGGCAAGCGACCAGAACGCACGAGTTCCCGAAGGAAGACGCTCAAGCCTCTCGCCAATTCTACCGATGTGCTTCGACTTGCAATGTCTCTTTTGTAGGACCTGGAGGCAAAGTTGTACTCCTTTTTTAGTGCGCTGGTATTTACATCCCGTGCCGCCACCGCATCAGCCCAGAATCGGTAAGCTTCCTGCTTCCTGCGAGAAGCTTTTTTGGAGGATGAACCGAACCAAGGTCGGAATCTGCCACTAATGGGGACCACAGATCATGGAATGAAAAGTTCCATACCCTGCAGCACCACATCAGTAACAGAATCAGCAGCGGCATTGGGATCATCTGGCGAGAAGCAAACCTTTCTCCAAGGGTAGGACGCAAAGAAGGACCGCATCCCATTCCAATCTGCTGACTTGTAGTGCCACACACGGCGGCTGCGTGCAACTCTTGAACGCGGCGAGCACGTGAGAGGCACCGTACTCCGGACAAGGCAATGGTCTGAGGAACCAAGTGGGGCGCCTACGGATACCTCGTAACCGTCTGGATGAGAAGTCAGCAGAAGGTCCAACAGTGAAGGCTTTTGGCTCTCCACATCTGGGATTCGCGTGGGCGTGGTGACCAGTTGTGTCAGGCCATATTATGCCAGGGCAAAGTCGTGGACAGATCTCCCCGCATGGTCGGTCTTACTTGAACCGAGCCAGTCAGCATGGTGAGCATTAAAATCGCCAAGAAAAACGATTTCTGCTGATGGAGTCTGTTGCAGCACAAAGTCTGAAGCCATTTGGATGTGCTCAATGAGTCGGTCAGTTTCGGTATCACCGCTGTGGGACTTATAAAGGCAAGCATAGACGCGGGGATGGTCGTCGCTATCTACACAGAGCCATAAGATGGAGAGGTCCCTACCTTCAAGATTCCTGAGGCGACGAGAACTGATGTCGTCTCTAATGTACACGCACACTCCGGCCTTGGACAAAAGGAGTGTTCAAGTCCGTACCCAGGGTAGGTAAGGTAGGATGTGTCTGCTGGAGACCATATCTGCGTCTCGGTCAGGAAGAGCAAGGCCGGCTTTGCTGTCTCGAGGTGGTGGTGGACAGCATTAAGATTGGTATGTAATCCCCTGATATTGCAGAACTCCACAGCCAGTGTGGCAGGGGGTGCCAAGGTATTTCTGCTCTTGCCTCGGGCATTGTTGAGCGCAGTTTTGCCCCCCCCCCTCCCAGAGTACGAGTGGCAGCCTGGGCGTCCACGTTCAGGTGCGTTGTGTCCTGAACGCGGACGCCCAGAGAGGGATTCTCCAACGCTAGCGCAGTTGGTACCTTCCTGGGGTAGCAAACGCAAATATTTCAACTGCGCCATCATAGGGGGGGTTAGGGGGCTTGGGCCTCCGGTATCCTCACTCACTCAGCGAAAGACAACGTAAACGTTGTTTCACGCTGGTTTTCTGTGAGGCCGTGGTATCACTCCGGTCGAGCCGGCCCATTCGTGCCGAAGCATGGCTCTCCCTCGGTAAAAAATCATCCTTATGTACTCCTTATGTACTCCTTATGTACTCCTTATGTACTCCTTATGTACTCCTTATGTACTCCTTATGTACTCCTTATGTACTCCTTATGTACTCCTTATGTACTCCTTATGTACTCCTTATGTACTCCTTATGTACTCCTTATGTACTCCTTATGTACTCCTTATGTACTCCTTATGTACTCCTTATGTACTCCTTATGTACTCCTTATGTACTCCTTATGTACTCCTTATGTACTCCTTATGTACTCCTTATGTACTCCTTATGTACTCCTTATGTACTCCTTATGTACTCCTTATGTACTCCTTATGTACTCCTTATGTACTCCTTATGTACTCCTTATGTACTCCTTATGTACTCCTTATGTACTCCTTATGTACTCCTTATGTACTCCTTATGTACTCCTTATGTACTCCTTATGTACTCCTTATGTATTCCTTATGTACTCCTTATGTACTCCTTATGTACTCCTTATGTACTCCTTATGTACTCCTTATGTACTCCTTATGTACTCCTTATGTACTCCTTATGTACTCCTTATGTACTCCTTATGTACTCCTTATGTACTCCTTATGTACTCCTTATGTACTCCTTATGTACTCCTTATGTACTCCTTATGTACTCCTTATGTACTCCTTACGTACTCCTTATGTACTCCTTCTGTACTCCTTTTGTACTCCTTTTGTACTCCTCATATACTCCTTATGTACTCCTTATGTACACCTTATGTACTCCTTATGTACTCCTTTTGTACTCCTTATGCACTCCTTATGTACTCCTCATGAACTCATGAACACCTAATATACTCCTTATGTACTCCTTATGCACTCCTTATGTACTCCTCATGAACTCCTATGAACTCATGTACTCCTTATGTACTCCTTATGTACTCCTTATGTAATCCTTATGTACTCCGTATGTACTTCTTATGTATTCCTTATGTACTCCTTATATATTCCTTATGTACTCCTTACGTACTCCTTATGTACTCCTTATATACTCCTTATGTTCTAACCTAAGTTAAAGTTAAAGTTAAGTTAAGTACTAACTAGGTACTACATAGCTAAGTATCTGTCATTAATGATTAGTGATTGAAATGAATGAATGAATCTATACTCTTGTAAAACATGAATACCCCATTCTATTTAAACGTGAAAACTTTGTAAACAAACTATCACAACATAAAATCGTCTATTTCATACTTATTTCGTTTTCACTGCAATAAATTCTGATGTTGAAATCTTCAAATATGTATACTGTCGTCGTTATTTCAGTTTAAAAAAAAAAAAAAAATACTATCGAATTTATAATTTATTGTTTTATTAAATAATCGTGAAGTGCAGTGCATATCTGTACGAATTTCGTACGAAATTGAATGAATGCGAAAGAGAAATAAAAAAAGCGAAAAGGCAAAGGTATTATGCCATAATGCCAACTGCATTGAGAATTTTTGTTTAAATTTTAGTTTTTAGTACCGAAATCTTGATTAAATGGGCCATTTTTTTAAATAACTTGCCTTGGGTAGTTTATTTTTTTTAAAGATGTAGGGCCAAAGTTGTCTTACTAGCAGTAGATTTGACTTGACAGTTGACACTGACATTTCACAGTTTTGACACTCGTTCTGTCAATTGTCAATGTCATACCTCTCCTCCCTGCAATCCTGTCCTGCATGCCTGGCCTGCTGACTGCTGTTATTTTTACTCTTTCTAAATATTTAATGTAAAAAATAAATCGAAGTCGTCTGTCTGTTCTGTGTGCTGTGAAGGCTGGACGTACACTTGTTGTTTTGTAAAATCAGGGAGATAAATGATCAAAGCTCGAAATATTTAAATGAAAGATGATCTTTTAAACATGTCTCGATCCAATGTGCCATATCTATTACAAGAGCTTCCAGATATCACGGACAGCATCAACTACCCAATACAAAATGTTCAGCGCATAAAGGTTAGTCCAAAAACTCGCTTTCTATGGCCTATGTTCAAGACAAATTGGCCAATTGCCTAAACATAACTTTTATGATCTTATTACACCAACAAGCGCTTATTTAATATTTAGAACATCAGATATTTTATTGATAAAATTTATAATATAATAATAATATAATATATAGACTAGCCTAATCCCTCTCAATATGAGAGGAGACCCGTATCCAGCAGTGGGACAGTATATGGGTTGATGATGATGATGATGAATAATATAATATGAGATTATTTTAAATGAAATTGTATAGTAAAAGATGTTTTACTGTTAGTAAATTTTTAATAGTAATTTAATATACTTATCTGGCAAAATATTGATTTTGATGGAAAAATATGTAGCTAGAGATATAAGAAACAGTAAATTGTCGTTAAACATACATGTCTTATGATTGATTGGGTTTTGTTTTGCTCATTGATATTCCTTATTGTATGTATTCCATTTGTCTTTAAGTTGTCACATAAATGACAAGCAATTTTACATATTAAGTGAACTTCTCTATCAACTTACCTACCTACCTATATCTTTAGGATGCTCGAGCAACAAAAGTTATGGTGACCATTTTTATCTCCATAAATAATCTTTATTTAGAAACCAACACTGATGTAGATGTTAAATTGATAGCGATAAATTATTTACAATTTACGACCCCATAATACAGGCTTACTTAGTGTGAGGATTGTTAGAAATTGAATGTAAAATACTTTTAGGAAAATAATATTATTTTGATTCCAGTACACCTGTTTTGATGTATCAAAGTCTCTAATAGCATTTGGTGCTACCAGTGGAGGCATTTATGTTTTCAACCGGACCCCATGTGAATTTGTACAACTCATACCTAACAAGGTAAATGGAAAACTTACCAATCCGTCACTATTTCTTGTCACCTATTCTATGTCTTGCTGATCTTGTATTGCCACGCGATGGGTTGTTGAGCTCCCTCAATATGGTTGAGCTAATTGATGATTTATGTATGTGTTGGGTCAGTTAGGACGCAATTCAAAGCTGGTGTGACACTTTCTTCAAAAGACCAGTTCAGATTTTGCCCTACATTGGTACAACACAGGTATCTGATAAGCATAAATATATACATTTCCTGTCTAGCCTTTAAAAGAGACCATGATTCTTGAGTTTGTTTTGGCATTTCTTCTCATAGCTTGTCAGCTTGGAAATTCCTGCACCATCAAGTATTAAATTTTGACTTATAAAAGTGTCTTCAAAAAATCTTTTTACAAAATATTTTTTAATTGAATATGAAATAATGTATTTTTGGGAACCATATATGTATATGCCACCAATATCAGGGCTTTTATTTGAATGTTTCCACCTTTAGATGTCAGTTCTTTAGTCCCATTTGCCCATTAATTTTATTTGTTGCATTACCCTAACCAAATGGCAACATAAAAATACTTGTGTACTTGAATATACAGACGCCAGCAGGCCAAGCTATTCAAAACTCAAATTTTCCCAATTGAATATGAACCTTACTGTTTCGGATTAAAATTGAAAATCAATTAAAGTAATTTAACAGATTGTGGTAGCTTGATGTGCTGGCCTCTATACAATAGTTTATTGTGGAAAAATTACTAAATACTAGTTACCTATAGTCACTGATTGTGACTTCAAAACAGGAAGCAAAAAGGTACAAGTAATTGATTAGCACTATCCGGTGACACATTGCCAGTGGCTTTAATGGAAATTTCTCTGCTGGAATGCAGTTTTATTTTTATTGATTTACTATGGTGAATAGTTGGGATGGGAAACGTTTACACCAATTACTAATATTTCAGGATGGCGCTATCACCCGACTGGCTATTTCAACAGACGAGAAACACATCGGTTTCGCAAACGGTAGAGGCTTGGTCACTGTTGCGGCGTGTAACCAGTCCCTCAGTGGGAGCCCCTCTGCTGTTAAATCAAAGGAACATCAAGGAAATGAGATTACAGCCATGATCTGGAGCACCAATCACATGCTTTTCACAGGAGATGATGTTGGAAAAATATCCGTGTTGCAGCCACAAAACTTCATTGTAAGTATTTGATTTTATCAGCTTTTTCTGCTCATTTACATACTCGTTTTATTAACCTGGTTCCAGACTATCCTTTTTTTTAATCTATTATGGCCATTCGGACCAATTACTTGTTAGAAATGTTTGCAGTTGAGTATAGTGTTGGTGTAATATAAATAGTAATTACAATAATATTAATAGGAGCTACCAGCTTGCACGGATAAAGCTGGTGGCAGACCATTAGGTATAAGGAAAAGTACTTGTCAAGTAGGTATAAAAATATTTGATATGATCCGCAATGTGAGTTTAGGTGTACCTGTTTGGTGAGTAATCAATAGGTAAGTATGTACACAGAAGTTTTCCAATGACTGCAAAATTGTGTACAATTTATCGCTTTTTGGCAAATAGCAGCAATTTACAAATCAATGGATGTACACTTGTTCAGACATGGAAATAATGAGATAATGTTCCGGTTTGATGTTTAATAAGTCAACTGTGCGTCATATATTTGCCTTTATTGTTTACAAAAATGTTTCAAAAGATGATTAAATTTTAATTACAAATGACAAACCCTTTGTTCTTGAAAGGAGTTGCCATCCACACATAATGCCTATCGCTTTATTAGTTTAATGAAATGTAGTAGAGTGATAGGATATAGTTTCTGCAACACTAAAGTCATCTACTCTTGTAAAGTTTGGAAATGAATAGTGCAGGAGTTAGGTGTATGGCATAGTTCAAGGGAGAGCATTCATGATTCATTCATTTCGATTACTAAAAGGTGGTTTTGCATTGTGTAGTATTCATTCATGGCTGTTATTAAACCACCCCCTAAAAGATAGAGCCTGATA
Organism: Acronicta alni; assembly: GCA_964056405.1. NCBI lineage: Eukaryota > Metazoa > Arthropoda > Insecta > Lepidoptera > Noctuidae > Acronicta > Acronicta alni. The sequence goes on from OZ043930.1 coordinate 7,447,782, forward strand.
TACATTATATATCAGGGTGACCTGTATTTTACTCCAAGTTATGTTAACAACATTCAATCTGATATTTCAGGCCAAAACAATGTTCCAGAGTTCTTCATTAACAATAATGAGTTTAGATTCTCGAATTTGTCAACTGGACATGAAATCATGCATATTACTGGTCTCCACTTTAACAAGGTGCTACGTTTGTGATACATCTAGGGAACAATATCGACAAATAGGGCACAAGCTCAGGGACGGGGAATACGGCGCCTGCTTCGTTGACAAAGAAACAAATACCGAACAACATACAACCAACACAACACAAGATTTTACAGAGGTTAGGAAATATAACATAGTCAATGATGACACTGGTTTCGCTATAGGCAAGGACTTGGAGAACACATTGATATTCTGCGCAAGACCGTCTTCTAGACTATGGGAAGCCACTATAGATGGAACTGTCATAAGGACTCATCAATTCAAGCAAGTACTTGCAAGAAAACCTTTGAAAATAGTGACCAATGAGTCTTACCAGAATGAAAATGTTGTCTTAGACGAGGTTGCGAGTGACGGTGAAGGGATATCAGTGAATTTCCCCAAAATTTTTACAACAAATGGTGCCATATTTTCTTTTAGGAAGAATTCGTTGTATTTTTTAAATATCAATGATGTTGACCATACGATTTGGTTTGATGAATACAAAGATATTGTCGATTGCAAAATCTATCATGACATGGTCTACGTATGGTTATCTAACGGCTCTCTAGTGAACTTGAAATACATGAAAGTAGACAAGTTTTTAGTCAAGTGTTATGTAGAAGAGAAGTATGTACTGTGTGCAGAATTGTGTGCCTTGTTTAGTGATTATTTGCTGGTAAATAATTTGTCGCCTAAATTGCATATTTTAGTCAGTTTGAAAGATAAATTAGATAATAAAGAATTAGTGAACAACATTAAGGATGTTCTTGATAAATTTGATGGATTGAAATCTAATGATGCAACACAAATGAAATCAGGGATATACATAGTCGATAATACGTATCACGCGCAATCATCGTTATTAGATACGGACATAAAACAAAACGAAGATTTTAAATTAAGCTCACTTCCACCAGAAGCAATGCAAACATTGAAAGATCTGAGTGTCAGTGTGTCAGATAAGTTAAACAATAGCAAGAAAAAGTTGATAGAAAAGTGGGAAGACTTCGAGGGGAAAATGAAGCACCTCAGCGTTGACAAAAATCTGGAAGTAAAAGAAACACTAAATATAGAAAAGAATGAAACGCAAAATCTCATTGAAAAAATAGCTTCAGAAGAACCAATCGAACCTACCCCATTAGTATATCATAATGATATTGTTTACAAAGAATCTAGTCAAAAGGCCATAGAAGTAGACAATAATAGTTTAGAAAGAGATAAAGTGAGCAAATGCTTGTATCAATATTATAAATTAAGTGTAGTTGGTAAGGAAACAGATCAATCGAATTTAGTTTCAACAATTGAAAATTTTGCCTGTGATATTAGTCAGATCTACACTTATATGTTACAATTAGAAAGTTATTGCATTAATATAGGAGCGTTCGACGAATCAAAATTTGTACCTAATAACATATTTCTCAGTTACATCAATGAATCATCGAATAAAGATGAATTACTGGATACTATAATCAAAGACGAAACATTGTATAAATACTTTGTGGATTCATGTATAGCTGTCAATATGAAGAGTCAGAGACTGTCGAACATTGGCTGCGATTGTGGGTTCCCGCTCCCGTATTCAAGAACTCATCAGACACCAATATTTTCTGAACTAATAGACGAATTTATAGAGAGACAGTGGTCGAGTCAAACCAGGAAGCAATGTTACGATATCTGCAAACGAATGCCGTACTTGTGGAGGAAGATACTTTATTTAAGGAGGAATGAAGACCTGTTAAACATACTGAGGTTATTACTGCAGATGCTGGATGAAACACTGCTGCATTCTTTTCTACCGCAGTTTACTCTTGACACGTGGGAGAGAACGGTGCAGTTGTACGCAACACTTCACGCAAACATGTGCTTAAATTGCTCAAAAAAGTTCGACCACATTTCCGTGAGAGACACATTGAGTTGGGATGATGTTGGAGCTCTGATGATCAAGTCTATCGGTGGTAGGAATGCTATCAAAGTAATGGAGAAATATGCAAGTCTCATCGATGAAGGAGCTATCACTGTGAAGTTCTACCACACATGTTTGATGGTGACCATGTATGAGAAATATGACGTTACCATTACAGGCTACTTGACGGACACTTTGTATAGTGCTTATAATTTTGAAGACTCGAGGTTAGAGGTAAGACATAACTTTTTCTATAATGTTTTGTTGCATTTCTCAATCTAGTTAGTCTCACGTGATGTGAATGATTCTTGCGGTGGCTGAGCGAACGGTGAACAAATACTGCCCTACTGACAGTTCCGAATCAAAGTACATAAGTCTTACCTTGGGGTAGTTTCTTAAAAAATACAAGATTTTCCGGTGGCAGAGATTATTAGAAAGATAAAGAAAACATGGTATCTAGACGTTTTATCTGGTCTAGCCTGTGGTCTTGTGAGTGGTGGACTGCTGATCACGAGGTCGTGGGTTCGATGCCCACAGACCACAATTAATTTTTATGTGATGAATATAAGTGTTTGCTTTTCTTGTAATGCATTATAAGTACATTACAAAAAAAGAAAGTAAATAAGTATTATACCCATTGTCTAGTAACAATAATAGTCTAAGTAGTTGTTGTGTAACATTTATTTATCTCATGAAGGCCGTGAAATTTGAACATTATTACAATGATAAGGCCATCATAAAGTTCTTCGTAAGATAAAAAGCATTATTTTAGCAATTATCGAAGTATTTACTGCCATTTATGGTTCCTTAAAAGGAAATTTATCATTTTCAGATATGCAAACTACTGCGCAGCACACTAAGCGGAAGAATCAAGAACACGGCGCTACCGATCATTGCCGCAGCGAAGTCTAAACATTGGGGTCTACGACCACTCACAGCGACGAAATCTACGGGGGACAGCGAATCTACTGAAGAATACATAAAAGATGCATCTCTCGACAATATTTTGGACTATTTATCCTTTATAAATAACAATGTGACCGATTGTGTACTTTGTGGGTTGCCATTACAAAATACGGTATTAATCAAAGATGGTGGAATCTGGGTTTTCAAATGTGGCCACACTTTTCATGGCGCGTGTTTAGATTTGAATAAAGTGAAGCTTTGTCCTTCATGTTCACCTGTTAAATGAACTTAATGATGTAGAAATTTGTCTACCGATCAGCACAATTAATTTATTTATATTCGAAGCGTTTTATTGTGATGTTTTTAACGAGTGTAGCATATACGTAGAGTTACGTTTTTGCCTTTTTGACTTGATTTTTGTTTGGAGTTTGTTTTATTTAGAATTTATTCAATGATGATTTTATTCAATGATTTAGTATCGTATTTGCGATCTTAATTCACGGGATGCTGCAATAAGACGATTATGATTACAAAACGTGTAGTTATAGTATTTTTTATATCACTTTTTTATTTACACTATACACTGTGTTTTATTATGCGTACAGATGACAGATAGATAGATTGTTGGTATCTGTCTAGATAGAATTGAAGATGTTTATTGCAAACCAAAAATTATAATTCAATGTAGAATTTTATAAATCATAGAATTACAAATGGACGTTCTTATCGCTAACAGCTATCTTTTACAGACAAAATTCGATTGGCCTTAAGAGAAAAGGAAAGGCGATACCTAGTTCTGTGAATACCTTTCATAAATTCATGAATTAAATTAATAAATTAAACAAAAATCTCAGTCCATGTAAAATATTGATATTCAGCTGTATCTGATAACATTGGCACCGGATTCAAACTAAATATACTGAATAAATTCTTTACTTTTAGCCACAAGTCAGCATCGTCCTTTGAGATCGCGGATAGTGTTACAAGATCAAAAAAATAAATAATTATAATGAGTTGTTTTATAAAACAAGGTAAATAAATTATTAATTTTATTTATTGCTTCTTACTGCATTTTTTTATGCACAACAACTTATGAATTATAATGATTACTACGACCAATACGCATCACAACAAAATAATGTACACAAAATGTATACAAATACAAATTAATACACACACCTTCACTCCTGTATTACTCGAAGGGCAGACTACGTTCGCGGGTATTTTTTAGGTAGGTCCCATATATTAGGGGCGAGCGTATTGTCATCCAAGCTAGCTACTAGGTAATTCCTAATATCCATACTGGGATTCAAATACAGATCAATATTATATATTAGCCGCATCTACAGACGCCAGCAGGTCAAGCTATCCAAAACTGTAAAATTTTCCCAATTATGGAACGTGAACCTTATTGTTTTGTGTTAAAGTTGAATATCTATCAAAGAAACTTGACAAATTGGGGTAGCTTGATATGCTGACCTCTGTACAATAGGCCAATGGTGTAGTCAAATAATATAATTATTATAAACAATAAAATATGTAAAATATAATTTTAGGCTTATTTTTGTTGCCTCGATCACGACCGTGTCGTATTATTGAAAATTACTCGCAATATTAATGATATTTAATAATCTCACTTGTTATTATAGGTTACCCATTAAATTATAGATATACCAAAAATGAAATATCCCATTGTAACTATGTACTTACTTAAACATTTTTGTATTAAATCGTCTCAAACGTAGTTACGTTGGCTTAATTCAATGCAATTCTGTCAAGCGGCGAATTATTGATATAGAAAATCTGTTGTTAAAAAATTAGGGTATGGGGATGAGCTCTTTTTAAAGACTAAATCACGTTAATATTTACTGCCGCACTCAGAGATATGAATCAGATGGCGAACATTAGAATTCGCACCGCGTTCTGAGCGTTCGTAAACCATCACATTTGAACAGTACTTTCAAACTAGTATTAGAAAGCGTTTAGGCGAGCTCGTACTTTCTTTCATAAGAATGAACTCTGCTTTGCACTTCCTGCCAAGATCTACATAATATGACTCCCAGACGAATACTTGCCTCATGATCCATGACTCGCAAACGAATATTTGCCTCTCAAGTAGTCATAATTATGAATAACTTTACTATATGCATGAACGGTTTATATAATGCTCATTTCAACATACCACACTGATCAAAAATGATGTCAGTCGAAGCTCAATAGGCGGCGCGAATGTGAATAATGTGGTAACTTAAAAACTTGACAAAGACTAGGCTAGGCTTCAAATCTTGTAAAAATTTGCGGCACAGGAAACTATTAACACCCAGACGGTGTTTCTTATGTATTATAAGTATATATTTACAAAAAAAAGTATTTATATCCACTATCTAGTACCCATAGTACAAGCTCTGCTTAGTTTGGGACTGGATGGTGCTGTGTAACATTGACCAAAAATTATGTATTGAATTCATCTCGCCTATTAACAATAGCGTCTCGTGTTCAATTTAACAATAAAAATGTAGACCGAGACATACTTATTAAACTATTTGAGATACTGAATATCTGTAAGTGCGGCGGTTAGTGTCTTATTCAGCCTGTGTACTGAATTTTGCATAACGTAATATACATTAATTTATGAAATGACGTTAGGCTATGTAATTATTATACACGCTGTACATAATTATAAATAATATTTTTGTAAATGCAATGAAGTGTATTCATGTAATAACCGTTTTATTCTGCTACTTAATGTATTTTGAAATCTATGAATGTATGATGAACTATGTACCTATATTCCTAATAAAAAAAACTAATTCAGATTAGAATAATATGATTACTTATTGCTACGGATTAATACAGATTGCAGCTAAATATTGTATTTCATAACTGCAAGTTTGGCGTAGTGGTTAAAGGTGGTGACAATATCAATACTATTGCGCCGGGTGGGGTTCGATTCCCATCACAAATCTTTGTGGTTGCATTCGATTTGTGATCCATTGTTATTTGTTTCCGTTTTGGAGCTTATAGTCAAAAGCGCAAAATGACAAACTATTGCAAATTGTCAAAAGAGCAGAATGTCAAAAGCGCAGATTGTCAAAAGAGCAGAATGTCAAAAGCGCACATAGTCAAAAGCGCAGATTGTCAAAGGCGCACAATATAATAATGTGTCTGGTGCAGTGTCCAATATATTTCATTTCCTATTGCGAGTCTGACTAATCAAAAATAACGACGATTAAAATTGACAACGCAATGATATTTTTGACATTGTGCGAATTTGACAATCTGCGCTTTTGACTATGTGCGCTTTTGACAATCTGCGCTTTTGAATATGTGCGCTTTTGACATTCTGCTCTTTTAACAATTTGCAATCGTTTGTCAATTTGCGCTTTTGACCTTATGCTCCAAAACGTTTGTTTCGAGTCTGGGTTACTTTGTGTCTGTTTATAAAGTACCCCGTGACACAGGGCTATGCGGAGATGTATTAAAAAGAAAGAAAAAAAAAAGATTTAAAGAAAATGAGATTTTTTTTTACTTATATTTTTTAGCTAAATAACATAATTTTCTAACAATAATGGTACATTACGTAGCTATTTATGGAAAATATATTTTTTTCAGTCCTATAAATTTAACTGAATATTTTAGATACCTACCTACATTCAGTTAAACTAAATAAATTATAATATTAATAAATAAAAGAAATAATATTACCTATTGAAATAATAACTTTATTGCCAGAAAAAAGTTTACAATATTGTTGTTAACATGCATGGACTAGAATATCAGGACAAAACTACAAATAGCATCCACTGCCAAACTAGGTAGGACCTGTGTTTCAGCATATGGCGCCACTCCCCTTAGAAGTGAATTATCAAACTAGTCTATTCGATTTTATTGACAATACTAAACATTATTAGGCTAAGTTTTATAACTAAACATTTTGAATATAGTATACTATAGAACCTCTTTGGAAATTCTGATAATGTACGTGTGTGTGTGTGTGTGAGAGGGTGTGTTGTTATTTTAATTAATTAATTTGACATTTAATCATGGTTTTTAATGTAATTTCATTATTCGTACGAAAAATTATTATCGTAACACCGTCAGAAGATTTTCCGTTTCATGATAGTCTAAACCCTGCAACCAGGAAGTAACTTTAATTTTACACTCATTTCTATTAAGACTATAGATTGAAATTAGTTTATTTACTTTGTTAAAAATAAAAGGACCGATAAAACAATAAAATCGTTGGCTAAAATATGTATGGAACAACTTTGATGGGTCACAGATTCTGCCCCTTCTACGGTTTATATTTTTCTGGGGCTCATAAGATATTTCATTATACTGTTTCATGATAATATTTAACAAGAATAATTGTCTAACTGTAAGGACTTTGCACTCTTCATAGAGTTGTTTAGTTGGGAACAAAATTGGCCGAGAAGCTAACTTTTAAGATGGCATGCTGTGCGATTTCAATAGTTTTAATGTTAGTAGCTGGAGCACCACCCCAGGAAACTATGCAGTATGAGATTAAGGACTGACACAGCGCTAAATATAATTGCTTTATTAGTGTAGGCGTAGCGACTTGCCGAAGAGTTTTGAAAACATAAATGAGTTTACGGATCCTACCACTAAGTAGCTCAAAATGTTTAGCAAAGTTTAAATAACTATCTAGAGTCACACCCAGATATTTAATGTTATCAGTACGTTCTAAGTTACGGCATGTACACCTATTAATATGAAATTGATTACAATTATGAGCAACCAAATTAAAATCATCTACATTTACTTGGGTTTTCCGTGTAGAAAAAGTCATGTACTTGGTTTTATCACTATTTAGAGTCAAAACATTGTTAGTCAGCCATCGAGATACTTTATCAAGTGTACTTTGGGCGGCCATAAATACATTTTGCCAAGAATGTCCAGAAAGTAAAATCACTGTATCGTCTGCATAAGAAATCAGTTTACCACTTGGACAGTTTATCAAGGAGAGCTCATTTATGTAGATTAGAAATAACGTCGGCCCCAATACGCTGCCTTGTGGCACGCCGTAGGTTATTGGCAAATAGTCGCTCGAGTACCCCCCAATGGACGTAGATTGGTAACGATTAGAGAGGTAGCTTTCGAATAAGCTCAGTTGAGTACTCCTAATGCCTATCGCTTCAAGTTTGCGCAGTAGTAGTGGGACAGAAACCGTGTCAAAGGCCTTTGCCAGATCCAAAAATATAGCAATGCATTTATTACATTCGTCCAAGTTATTTACTATGAAGTCAGTAACAGCATGCACAGCATCTGACGTGGACCTGGCTTGACGAAATCCAAATTGACATAAATTAAAAATATAAGTCAGTGGAGGTACGAGTACGTGTCTAAAATCTTTCAAAAACTTATTAAAAATCTTATCCCATCCCATTGCACAGTCATTCTTAAGGCTCAGAATTACGCTATTAACCTCGTCCATGTCGGTGTCAATTAGAACGAAAGTATTAATTTGGTTCGAGGAAGAGATAAAGTTGATATTTGTAGTACCCAAGTTGTTTTTAGTTAAGTCTTCTGCCAGTGTTTGTCCAACACTAACAAAATATTTGTTGACTTCCTTAACAGATTCTGCAGGGGTGGAAGCAAGTTTGAGTAATTCATTCGAATTTGATTTTGTTTTTGTGGTGTTAGTAATATTTTTGATTGCCTGCCAAATTCTTCTACTGTCGTTACCAGCTTTTAAATAAAACTACTTTTTACGGTATTTATCGCGTTATATTGGTATTATTAATCCCGACGTTTCGATGAGTCTACCCGTGACCGTGGACGCTGCAAAGGGTCCGAAACGTCGGGATTCATAATATGAATATAACGCGATAAAATCCGTAAAAAGGAGTTTTATTTCAATGTATAATATTCGCGTAAATGTCAGAAATCAATAAATAATATTATTCTATTAAAATATGCGGAAGATAGTACCTAGTGTAGAAAGTGTAACATTATCATCGTATAAGTATTATAATCGTTATCGTTATCAGCACGGTAATGAAATAGGTAGGGTAATTAAACAAGTCAATATTTTTTTATATTTATTTTTTAATATACTTTTGGGTTTTGGCACAATTTTAAACAATGTGTCCTGGTTTACACTAGGTAATAAAACCTAAACTCTATCTACTTACACATTTGAAACATTTTCGAATGCTAAGTAATACGGCATGCTAAATGGAAATCTCAATAAATCATCATGAAAATAGTTCAATAAAACTATTAAAAATAACAACATTTGCTTTTAAGTACGTAGAATATCAGTACAATACCTTGTGATGTTTCGAATAAAAAGCACTTCAGTACTTAGGTAGGTACTCTATATGGCAAGATGCATGGATACTATCAAACGAATTGCTTTGTCGTGTTTCAATAAATAAAAAATTAAACTCGTTCGAGATCCTAACTCATACAATGTAGACACCAAAATTAAGTATCGTTCATTAAATAACCACAATTACTAACGTTTACATCAAAATATACGCGTATTTACATGAGTTCAACATAAAAATAAATAATTTAACGGCACTGTTCTAAACCCTTACACATTTACTATGAATACACACTACTTATAAACATTAAGTTCCACATACACAGTAAGTTATATTTACTCCCTAGAACTACTTCACGTCACTTACTGGCATACAGCTTTATTCAAGAAAAAGGAGAAAAAAAAACAAAAACAAGTTTTATATAATTAGAAAAATAAATAACAAAATTCAAAAAATGGCAATCAACGTCATTGAACAATTTTTTAAGATGTTTTTTCTCGAAATAGGTTTCTATACAAGTTCGTTTCACTAATAGCTATATAAAAATGTAGATAATATTATGCATTACTACAGCTTAGTTACTATTATCTACTAATATAAATTGCACGATTCGATAAAGCGAATATTTGTTTATATTAATAATAGTTTATGGGCATTACATCACTCGAATTTAGAAATTACATATTAACATTTAAGTTTTGACTAATAAAATGTTATTTTTCTAAATAGGGCTAGTATTTTAGGTTAGACGAACATAGTTATATTTGTTCTGGATTCTCATAATTACACATACGTAACATAATCACGCCTGTATTACCCGAGGGGTTAGGCAGAGGTGTACTGTTCGGAATAGATTCCATGTAATAGGTGTCTCATAGTTACGAGTACAAACAAGAAAAAATATTTCTAGACAATACTTAGAAGGTATTTTAATAATCACGTTGGTCTATACACCAATTTACCAAAAATATAAATAATTATGACGTACATTCATCATCTTTCTACTTATTTTTTATTTATTGTGATGTAAGCCCTTAGTTATCCCACATTATGTCGGTGGGGTTCAACAAATCAATAAAGGAAAATGTCTTTAGGTATTAAAAAATTGACAATTTCAGAATTGATCACACAATTTTAAAATACTGTCAGGAATAAAATATTTGATCTGAATCGGCACCAAAATGTGACAGTGTAGAAACAATAGACTATTACTTTATACAAAATGGTGTCCTTAATTTCCTTTATGGTCATAAATATATTTTTATGTTTCATTGGCTATGACGATTATTTGTTAAAATTACATATGTATATTCGTGTTAAATCTGCTAATTATAAAACGGTCTATTACCAATCTCATCTAGTTAATTCTATGAGTATTTTATCGCAACCATTATGCATAGATCTCACTGGATTCAAATAAAAACAGTTCCCGTGTTCAAAACACTTAAATTTTCAAGCAATCCGCTTCAAATTTTTGGTTTGATACATTTTAATTGCTTAATGTCTAAAGCAGCTACAATATCATATAATTATATAACTTCGCACTAAGTTTATACATGGCCACGCGATAGTAAAATTCAAAGTACTGTATTACTAGTAACACTATCAACTAATCTCTGAATCATACACTAGATCAATTAGCCGAATATTCGAATATAACTTATATATTAATGTATCTACAAAGGGAATTTTACTTATGTACAAAGAATCCACTTGAACCGTTGAACCCGGTTTTATCCGTCAAAAACTACATATTGATTCAAAATGATTTACTTATTTACATTTTTTTCTTCTAATTATCTATGGTTTAATACAACATTTGGCACAATTTATTTTGTTAAAGGATCTATTTGTGCCAAAATTCTACAATTCTAGTCCAAATATTGATATATTATAGGTCGAACCTAAAATGGAAGATATTTACATAACAGGAGAACTATACACCCGCATAATACTTATGAAATAAGAGTAATTTTTAAGATTTTTGACTACTTATTACATTGATAAAATTTCTTAGTACAGTAGAATGTTATGGTCCGTTTAGAAAGTCTGTATTAGCTGTACCATAATATAAATTACTGTACTAAGATCACTATAATTTTTCACCGGAAAAGTCACTGCGACACGCATCAAATATACGGGCGAAAGTGTCCAAAGTTAGAAGTATCTTAATTCACTAATGGAATAATCTCATTATTAATAATCAGTATTTTGTAAACGAGAGATCCAATTTGAGACACTGGCAAAAACTCACATAATGACGGTAGCTATAGCTACCGTCTAAACATGAATCTCCCTCGATTATGTACACTCCGTAAGAGTGGCCGGGGATTATCTTCACAAGAGATTCATGCTCCAAGTCTTTATTGAATGTCATTCAGAAGATTCTAATGTTCTAGAACTGTCCGCGCTTTTTACCAGGGGTGGTGAGAGGGGGGCAAGGAGAGGGGCGCGGCGTGCGGGTAGGGCCAGCCGCGCGCCGTACCTCAATCATCCTCTCGGGGTGATAGCGGCGGGGAGAATCCGGGGTTCATGTAGTTGCCTCCGTTGGGGGGAGGTGACGAGTTAGAAGGCCCCGGGGAGGCGAGTGCGGGCGGCAGGAAGCCCAGCTCACTGCCGCCGTCGCGACACCACAACTGCCTCATCTCCTGCCGACGCGAGCGCATCAGGTTCTTATACTCAGATATCCGCATCTTTTTGCCGTCGACTATGCATGTCCTTTTTGGTCTTGGTCGGTACCTGGAAATAGAAAAATATTTATATTTTCTTAAAAAAAATATTGAAGTGCGTGGGTGGGTGCAGTTTTCATCTGAGTCTGATACATGAATCTGTAGAGGCATTGAATTGAATAATTTATTAAAAATATTTCATAACGATATTATTTATTATTATTATTTAATAATACTCACATTACAGCAATAAAATTACGTTTTGTAGCAATAAAAATAAAGTAAAGAAAGAAAATGAGTTTGTGGGTAGATAGACTTTGGTTGTTAATACGACCTAAATACCAGCAGATGGCGCTGCCCTTTATAACAATAAACAAGGAAATTTATAAACCACCTAATTACCTATAGTCAGGGTGCTTCTCCATATGAAGTTTGGACAATCTCGACTGCTCCTCATAGTAGGGTTGCTTCTCAGCGTTGGACATCGCCTTCCACCGCGCACCGAGGATCTTGGATATGTTTGAGTTGTGCATGTCGGGACACGCCTTGAGGATCTTCCTGCGTTCATCCTTGGCCCATACCATGAACGCGTTCATTGGTCGTTTGATGTGCGGTTTGCCGGTCTCGTCGCGACGTGGTTGGCGGACGAGCTTCGTTTTGTCTGCGTCCTCGGATGGCGATTGGTTCCATGATGATGCTGGAATGGTAAGATTGGGAATTAGAACATACTGTGTAAGATATCGAAAGGCATTTAATTTTATTGTGATATCGTCGTTTATTATTATTAGAATCTTAGTGTATGGTCTACGATTGCTTTATTTTGATATAGGTAGGTAATATTGTGGCCAATCATTTTATTCAGCTTTAATCTGTACCTAAAACTGGTTATGTCCTCAGAGCTTCAGGCTATCTCTTTAATTAAAACAATCAAATCACAAATTAGCAGACAATAGAAAACGATAGTTACGATCCTCTGAGGGTCACAGTTCTTATATGAATTAATTGTAGGTAGGTATAGGAACCTATTATGGGATCGATAAGCAGACGAACTCGCTTTCATATTTTTAATGTTATTTCATTCAGTATGAATTTAAGTAGAAAGTAACATATAACAAGCTAGGTACTTAAAATGGTAGGTACTGTAGAGGTCGCTACCAGCAGTCAGCATATGACTGGCTGGTTTAAGAAGAAGTAATCATTTGAGTTTGATTGTAGAATGTTTAGTCAAAGTGATTAATGGTTGTCATTGAGAATTCCCTTGACCTTTGAAGAATAAAGTCGCAGAGTACCTTTTAACCAAGAGTTTCTTTGAATAAGCCTCCTAGGACCCCATCAGGGTCCTATAGTACCTACGTATACATAACTGAATATGTCGTCTTACAGTCGTCATGTATGGGTTTAATATAAAATGTTTAAAGTAAAAATAACCTAGGTACCTACTTTGTCCTAAAAATTGACAAACATAAAATTTCAACGCCTACTAAAATAAAATTATGGAAATATATCATGCGAATATAAATAAGATATATGCAAACGTTAATGTGCTGTTGTACTGTTGTTAGAAAATACAATCGGAATCCGCGCTTAGCAGCGCTATAAATTATCGCGAACGATGGATGTCGGCCGTAAAACAATCGTTAAATTGGGATTGTGTGACTATTTCGAAGTTTCCCATTTATATCCAGAGAGTTTTAATAGTTTAAGTTAAATAATTTCGTAGGGCGACATAATACCTATATTTTTTTAAAAGCCTCGAATGATCACATTTCCGTTCGGTGACTAATATGTTCCTTACCTTTAAACGCCGCAAATTTGAGCAATTGATCATTGCGTTCTTGAAGCTCACTTTTTTATAAAAGATTGATAACAAGATGTACCTAATTGTTAAATAGCGGTTGCTGATAAATATTCAATGTGTAACGTTACCTAATATAACAACCTTCATGGAAATTATGAAGAAATTGCGATTGAACGTACCTACAGATTTGCCAAAACGCTATGTAGTTGCAAAATCGCCAACGCTGATGCCAGAGGCAGTGTGTAATTACCTAGGCGCTAATATAATTCAAAATTTATGAGACTGAAATTGAAATCGGGTATCTAACACCAAATCCCAATATCGGTAATCTGTTTCAATTGCTTTATTTTCTTAGAACTAAAATAAAATACTGTTATTCGTATACCTAGAAAATAACCGTAAACCGTCTGATGAATTAATGACAGATTTATAAAAAAAAATATGTAAAAATATTCGCGACATTTTAGACAGCACGATCCCCAAACTAGGCAGTCTCTACTAAGCTTGTACTATGGGTATCTACTAGAATATGAATGTAATGATACTTTTTTCTGTGAATATTTACTTATGGTAGGTGCCTACTTAATCCATAAGATACACTCTGAGAAACACCGAATAACTAATTGTGTCCTGTGGGAATTGAACCCATGACCTTATGATCAGCAGTCTGACACTCGAACCATCAGACATCGTCAAAGAAGCAAACAGTTCCTAGTTAAGTATGTATAGCCTAGGTAGGCAGTTCATGCTAAACCAGTATCCCTTTATATTCCCTTAAAGTGACAGCTTTCTAGTGGAATAAATTATAGCATTTGATTGAATATTTATAGCTTGTGACTGTAAGAGTGACCTACTTTCGCTACGTGGTTTAAATCAATAATTTTATTTAGTTATGTTCCCAAATCAAGCAGTGATCGCTTAGTGGTAAGACCATTGGACTGCCAAGTCTAAGGTCTCGAGATCGAACCTAAGGCACGCACCTCTGACTTCGAAACTAAGTGCGTATTAATAATTAAATATCACTCGCTTAAACGGTGAAGGAAAACATCGTGAGGAAACCTGCATGCCTTAGAGATTTTCTTGACGGCGTGTGAAGTCTGCCAACCCGCACTAGGCCAGCGTGGTGTACTATAGCCTTATCCCTCTCATTCTGTGAGAGGAGACCCGTAACCAGCAGTGGGACTGTATATGGGTTGATGATGAGGTTCTCAAAAACTTACTACCCCACATTCATTCAATTGTTAGGTAGGTACTAATAGGTTGATGTTTCAGTTAAGAACAGATTTGTTAATAGCTACTAGAGACATGTGAATTTTCATAACTAGTATCAGCCGCAGAGAGCAATACAGAGTGACTTACGTCACGTATGTCGTGCACATTAAATTTTGCACTAATCAAACTCCGAAACGATTATTGCAACCCCCCTCTCTCCCTGCGTCGACTATGTGGGTCAGACGGGAAAATGTCCGGCTAACATTTGAACTGACGGATTCGCTACCAAGTGTCCACTCGATTAATAAGCCACCGCGGAAACATGCTGCACTCAAAGCGCGGGACATTCCTCGAATTAATTTGAAGCGCTGTTAGATAATTTATAACATCCTACCGCGCCTGATACCCTCGCGATACACTTCTAATGTGAGCGCCGATGAGGGCATGCTCGGCGACAAAAGTCTTACAATTAATAAGGCCTAAATATATCTACACTAATCGCTCAAGGTTGCCAATGTTTTCATAGATTGATAGGAAAAATTCCATCAATATCTCAAATAAATAGGTACGTAAAAGTGTTTTTGTGAGTAGCAATTTGTGTTTTTTTTGGGTTTTAATTCAAGAAATTTCAGAAGATACTTCGATAACACGAAGACAACTCCGACGCATTTCTGCATTGCCCGAATATTTCTGGTCATCAAAATTTTAAATTGTATGTTGTCCGCTTATGACGTCAATCCCATTTTATTTTCGACTGCGTTACGCGGCTGTCACGCCAACAACTAGTATTAATGACGTTCGCCTGGAATGACGGCAATAATTAGCTGTTCCCGACAGGTCAAGTACGGCACAGTTGGTGAATGGTGATTCAGATGCGGCTACAGGCCATTTCGTTTTATAGCGTAAGTCATTATGTGTTTTATCTATGAATTTGCGTGACGTTATGACTTAAAATATTATGTTACAACTGTCATATTTATTATAACATACCTAACGTTATAAATAAATGACGTTTATGTTCCTGGAGAATCCAAAAAATATTTTCTCCCAATCAGAGTTGCCATGAATTCTTATCATGGACAAATATTGAGTTTGCGATTTGCCTAAATCCATTTAGGTTTACTTCCATAACAGACTATTGTGCAGAAATGTAGATTTGTCTAGTCAAATATCCACAAGTTTTTGCTTTTTAATATTTTTGGTGCCCTTATAGCTTCTGTGCGCGAGTGTCCACTGCGGCGGGACGTTGGACTGAGCGGAAGTTTGCGTCTCCAGCGCCATCTATTTCATGTTTCACGCGATTCTCTTGTTTTAAAGGAAACGAAACGACACTTGCGATTTTGTAACCAATTCGGTTTGGGTTCGCGCCAACTATTTAAAGTAGATATTTGTTTTATTGTACACCATCTTACACAATTATTTATATGTTAGAATTATGAAAGTTGATCTTAGGTACCGGTCTATATTCATAATTTATATTTTCGTGTTTTGCTAAATTCGTGAAAGTAATTATTAAAATAATAATTGGCGCCAGATGGCGTTCTTAGTGAGCATAGTACACACAAAAAGGACATTTAAATATTTTTTTCTCAACAAAGAGCATTCTTTTAAAATAATTGGAATGCTCTCAACCATTATCCTCGTCGTGGAATGTCATCAAATCGCTGGGAGATGCAATAAAAACGAAACTTTATAAACTTGGTAACATAAACCGCGCCCGTAAGATTTACAGATGAGCTTCAAGATTACGAACGATAATTAATATTTCTGAAGTAATTTACGTATCTCTCAATTTTGTCGGAGTTTCGGCCTACACGATATGTGTCGGATAGTGTCAGTAACGAACTACTTACCTCCCTATGTATATCTTACGTTAAAATTTAATTGTGTAATGCAATCATCGTGTGTTTAAAAAACTAGAGATAGTTTTTGACCGAGCAATGTCGGAGGCTTTTTCTTTACGACTAGTATTTCTATCACTTGATTTTTCAATTTGAATTTGGATAGGACCTACCTATAACCAAGGAAACCTATTTTACAAGAAAGGTCTGATTTTCTTTACAAAACCGAAAAAAATATTGTGACACCTTAATACGATTCTGTTGTAAATTGTCGTTGAAATACCCAACAAGTTTCTCAAAATAAAAGGCTTTGCATCATTTCTTCTTTTTGCCTAGATACTTACCTACTTGTACTTAAGTAGGCGTATACTTAGTTCTGTGTGATCTCCTGTGATGAATACCTAACACACTTTTCCCACAAATACGTAAAAGGCGACAAAAGTTTACGTCCTTTAAAAGGATAATAGCAAAACAAATCTGTCATAACGGATTTGTCCGGTATCTTGCAACCAGAGTGGTTGAGTATCTATATATACAGGGTGGAAGGGATTTAAGAGAATTTAAAGAGGAATTTAAGAAAAAGCCGACGAAAAATTCCAACACAGGGGTGTCCAGAATCATGTACTGAAGTCATGGTAAGCCGTTGCGCGTCGATGTCCCTTCCACCCCGTATAAACTGCTAGCTGTTGTCCTCAGTTTCACCTGCATCCCAAAAGGCTTTTTGACACAAAAGCAGAAGCAAATTCATCAAAATCTGTTACAGAGCTACTTTTGCGTTTGTTATAAGTAATAAGTATGTGAACACAAGGCTACAGTACGCTCATACTTAGGAAGCTACTAGCACGGTGTTAGCTATAAATTTCAGTTGGAAAACGCGATGAATCGCATGGCCTACATTTCAGTCGATATTTACTGAAGGAACTGTTTTGCGGTGTAAGACATATTAATTATATTTAGCAATTAAATGCGAAACATCAAAATGTTTGGCGGCGACACGGTACATTTCTTCATTTTAACATTTACGAACTATTTATCTAAGACTATTCCTTGTGTATTTTCGTTGCTAATATTTCGCAAGTAGGTGTAGGTACATATTATTATTGATATTAAAATCGAATCGGGATTTACATAATATCTATCATGTTCTTAATATTGTATGTGTGTATAAAAGGAACATTGAGAATAATCTTAATTACTTCAGTTGGATCACAGGTAACAATTGTAAATAGATGTAACCAATGTGAGTAGATATACGGCTAAAAAGGCTAGATTAATCAATTAATATTTAGGACTTTTAGCTAAAAAGCTTACCCACAATAAAAAACGTTATAATAATTTCGATAAAAACAAGCGGAGATCGCCTGGTATCTAAGGACCAAAAATAAATAGAGATGACCTTATAGTATCTAAGGACCAAAAATATGGAGATCGCCTTAGGACCATTATAGTTTGATAATGGTGCCTATTCTACAGATATTTTGCGTGTGTATAGACATCATGTTGCTTTTATATTTGTAGTAGGCACCGACATAAGAAAGTTTGTATGGAGTGTCTGAGGTGTGTTAATAATATTTTTATGTTTATTCTGATCTATCAACATTTGAACATAATTAGTCAGAAACGATTTTACTGGTTTGAGTGATGCTTTATTGTCATTAAAAGAACGGAACACAAGAAATTTATTGTTATCGTAAAAGTAAATTTTTATGGTTGAACTCAATTAATAATTAATTAATGCTACATTATGCGCGGTATCTTCATCTGTAAATTATCTTAATATAATGCGAACTCAACTGGTTATGGAAATGTAATCCATACTAGTAACTATCTCTTTGAATAATTATGATTTATACGATACACGAGCAAGTTATAGGTAAAATAGAGGAGGTTATTTTTAGTATTTATGGTTAAAATATGTATAGAATACGCGCAAATGTTTGGAACTTGTTCCCGACTCATACCGAAAAATTCCTAGCATTTTTAAATTCCTGGCTGATCATTTTTAGTGTAGGTATTTCAATAAAATTTCAACTTAATCGTAATCGTCTTGGACAGCACGTACCTAATACCTACCGTCGGTCCCGGTTGTCATACGAAAACTTATGACAATCGTTAGAGGCAGGCAGAAACCCAACAAGCCTGACAACCAGTCTATCCTCAGGATATCGGTTTTACCCAGAAATTGGGTTGCGGAGGGTTAATGGCCAATTGCTTCGTGTAAAACACTGATAATATGTACCCACACCTGGTTAGACGGGAAGCCGACCCCAAAAAAGTTGGGAAAGTAGTCTAGGAGGATAATGATTACTCTCAATTTGATTGAATTGCTAAATATATTACTTGTCTAGTAAATATCTGGATTCATAAATATATTATTGATTGCTACAATTTGCCATGCATGATAGACAAAAACATTGAATTGCTTAGTCTGTCTAATTTGATCAATTGAAATTATTTCTGAGCATGGGTAGGTACCTAGATAGTGTATTCCTCTTAATTTTTCACACTCGAGTGTACCTACTGAATAGATGTTACTAATACTAAAGAAATACTTCTTTTAAGTAGGTATCAAATTATCCTGTTTTTCTCCTTTGTCGTATCTATGTATAACATATTATATTTTTATATGAATAAAGCAACTACGCACGAAATCTATTAGTGCTCTAGTGACATGGTTCCACTCCAGAGTTCGTGTCTAGGTAACAAGTGAATCAGATAATATGGTGACGTCATTAGCGCGTCAATGCGCACCAGTTCCAAAAATATTAGACCCAGCTGTCCAATCAAATTAGTCACACTGCTCACTGAGCAAGTTTTCATATAAATCTACATACGTTAAGGTTTAATTCAAACTAGTGCTTTATCCTAATTAGCCATTAAATAGCATTTTTTTTGCTTGTGCCTATTACTAGGTATCTTAGTTTAACGCATAACTGTCACTGCTGGACTTAAATGGATAAAATGGATCGATTCCTTTGGCTTTTGTAGCCCGTAGAAAAGTGAAAGCTTATTAAGAGCAATTTTTCCTCAAGACTGTCGTAAGCGCGACTGCTACAGTAGAGGTCCTGGGTTAGATTCCCAAGCCGAACAAAGTGTTATTGGGTTTTTCTATGAAATTCTCAGTGGTAGCTCGGAGCTTGTGTCCGGTTAATGGCAATAGGCTCACCTTTTAGTACAAGGGACTTTACATACCACCGAACTATGGGTGTACAATTATTAACCGTTCGGGGAATACAGGCATGATTGTATGATGATATTCCTCAAAAGTACTCAATAAAAAGCAAAATAAAATCAAAAGATACTCACTGTTACAAGCAGCATTGTACTCCTCTTCTTTCGGCATATTGTACTGGGACTCATCCATGGGAGGGTAGGGCACGAAGCGCGGCAGCATCATCGGCTGCGCGGGCGACGGCGACCGTTGCTTGCTCAGGTTGAGCGGAGTGTCCGGGTCTTGGGGAGGCGGGGACCGAGCACTCGCTGTAAGTTGCGCAAGCTGAGCGGTCGCGGGCCATTGATTGGTTTGCATCGCCTGGAAGAAAAACTTTTATTAGTAGGTACTTATTGAATTGACAGATTTTTATAAATCGAATCTACATTCGATTCGAATGTTCGATTCGAATGGGACTTCTGGCACATCGAAAGAATACTATACGGTGCTACTGTTGGGTATTGAGACTTATTCTGCGATAGCGTTATTAAAGTCCGCTATTTCAGTTACATCACACTATATACCTATCATAATGATCGTCCAATGATACAAAGACATAAAGATGTGTACAGATACACAGGGCTGGATTTAGGGTAGGGCATCTGGGGCTCTGGCCCAGGGGCCTCTACAAAGAAGGGGCCGCCACAATAGGATTTTATTTCACGTCCCTGGTCCTCCACTCCTTTATATCCGGTCCTGCAGATCAGATTTGCAAATACCGTCAATACTCAGAAATTCGGAAGTTATTGAATCAAATTTGACACAGAAGCACACTTGGGCTACATTAAATTTAGTTTTTTAGAAGATAGTTTTATTACATAACATTTTTATTCTAACTTAAGATAAGACAATATTGTTAAAACATGCAAAATGACAGCAGACTACGCGAATTTGCATAACTGATATATTAAAATAACCAAACTAGAATAATTTATATGTGTGAACTCTTTATCAAGAAGCATAAAAACCGAATGTAAGAACAATCGTTATCGTAAATGACATAACAGTAAAAGGAGGTTGCGTCAATAGCGTCATGGATCAGATGTTTACGGTCAAAAACTGGATGGTGTAGATAGGTACAAACTCACAGGAGTTTGACGCATCTAATAAAATTATAGTTTTACATAACACCGCTATGTAATTAGTTTCAAGAACAACTTTCGTTTTAACACCGCGCTTCTTGTAATATTGATGGTTGTAAGGGATTGCACCATTCAATTTGAATTACTCATACAAAATCGCATTAGTTAAGTGGCGCCGTTTTAAGTTTCAATTAAACACAATTTCAATTTATGTTATTATCCTCCTCCTCAAGTCGTGTTCTTCATTGCTGAGGTTCATGATATTCCAAAAAGCAGTGATAGCCTAGTGGTATGACCATTGGACTGCCAAGTCGAAGGTCACGAGTTCGAACACAAGGCACGCACCTCTGACTTTCCGAATTCATGTGCGTATTAATAATTAATTATCACTCGCTTAAACGGTGAAGGAAAACATCGTGAGGAAACCTGCATACCTTAGAGATTTTTCTCGACGGTTTCTGAAGTCTGCCAACCCGCACTAGGCCAGCGTGGTGGACTATAGCCTAATCCCTCTCAATATGAGAGGAGACCCGTGCCCAGCAGTGGGACAGTATATGGGTTGATGATGATGATATTCCGAGAATGATCTATCTATTAGGGGTAGCTGTAGGCCATTCGAATGGAATGCTTATTCCAAACATTGGTCGCTACTCTGTGACGGCTAGATACTATCTATCAACAGCTTTTTTTACCAGGTGTTCTGCTCATCCGCATTTGAATACCATTATTCTCTATCAGACTAGATATAGGTAAATCTCGCAATAGACGCCTCTAATGCCAAATGAAATTATGAATACTAATTACGTTAGGTTGAGGGGGCTGTGGCCGCATCTGTTCAAGCAGCGGCAACAGTCCAAGCGGCGGCCCTGGGTACAGTCCATGCTGCCCACGTCGCACCAGCTCTTGGCGGCGCAGTTGCTCCTGTTGCAGCCGCTGCAACTCAAGCTCAGCTGTCACGTTCCCAATGTTCTGTGAATAGAGAAATACTTGGTTAAGTCTGGGTATTTTTTTAGATAATATCGGAATTGTTTTGACATTTTCGCATAGCATGACGTGGAAACCATGACATTTGTACGTTTACATTGTGGACATTAGTACAAACGTTTACATGAATTAATTTAGGATGTGTGATTTTTGTGCCCGTGGAGAAAAGCATCGTATTTAACAGTGGTTAGTGGAACAAGAATAAAACTTTTAAAGCCCTCATTTCATTTAGGTCATGCAAAATTTGGCCTGTCGTGTCATTAATAAAATAACTTTATATGCACTAACAAAAGACACCGCGCGCCAGCGGTACCACTGCATTTTGAGCTTCGCAACTTTCTGTTATCAGTCTTAATGAGTGTCTCGACGCGCTATTTGTTCCACACAATATATTGCACACTTAAGCATCTTCCAACACAAAGAATAAGCTAAAATGTGTGCACAAATCAACTGGTGGGACGGTCACTAAATCACGATGACCATAAAGCGAATTCCCAAAAAAAATTACACCAATTAATTGCCTGGGAGTCGTGACGAATAACACAATATACATTTTATCGGCTCTTCATTAAGACAGTATTGAACTGTTAATGGTTGTACAGAGTAAGACATTATAAGGTGATGAAATCAAAACAACTCGACGATGTAAGTTTCCGGATGAACGACGGTGACTTCTCAACGCGAAATATGAAAAGGATTTGGGATTTTAAAAGTTTCCTGCAGATGTATAAACGCTCCTGACAGTGGGAATACATTTAAGTGAATCACTGTCGGCGGAGATAAAAAAGAAAAAGCGGTAATGGAAGACAAAAGCGAATGCATAAATAAACGTGACATAATCGTGCGAATAAAAAGTGCGGTAGAGTGTAATAGGCGTCCCTTGGGCGACACCGCGATACATCGAGCGCCACCGGTAATCGACCAAGTTTTTCCATCGGCCTGACAAATTGCCGTCATAACCGAACGGATTAAACTTTTTATTAAAAACAACAAACTGAGCATAATGTATGGGCGTAATCGGCAAGGGACAGATGTTCCCGAATAACGTATGCGATTTATCTAATGTAAAAAGACTTTTATTTAATAGCTCTGCGGAGATGTCCTAGCAATTGGCGCTTATATTTTACAGCGGACCGTCGTTTTGGCATTTCGACCGCATTTTGATAGCATTATTAATGTTAGAGATGATATAAAAATGCGATTTTTGATAGAGGTGCCCAGCTGTGGTGTCACAATTTATTGTTGCGCGACGCAGGTGGGTCTCCTCGTCATAAATATAATATGGAAGCGAAACATCCAAGATGGAGTGGCGTCGTTATACTGATTGAAACAATGGAACCGGTGCCAATAGAAATAGGTGGGTGTGATTTGGCGAGGAGCACCACCCGATGTTCTGTCAATACTGATGACGATGGATATAAATGGAAGCGAAAACATAATTCTGTTATTGTGTCCTCGTCAGTTATATGTTAAGATCGATTTCCTCTTACCATATTTCTTGGTTAAAGGAACTGTAGATTGTTAATTATATAATATTACTAATGATAACTCTTTATTACTCAAACAGCCAAAATATAAACCCAACCTTGACACAAAAACTAAGAATGATACATAATGGATGATCTAAGGAGATTTTAATATGATACCAAAATTTTTTTTTTTTTTTAATAATGTTTATTCTTTTAACTATGCAGAAACTACAAGATTTATTGAATCTCCGAATAATGCTGCAAATCCTCGTAAAGCTATTGTCAATGAACCTGACGCACGAAACCGTAATGATTTATAAGCAAACGTGGATTAGTATGAAAGCGCACATCAAAAACAATATAATTGAAGAATATTAGTGGACAAAGAGATCACAGATGAGCACCGGACATACCATGACATAATTTATAACGTGGGCGCCGATATCAAAATAGTAATCCCACTTTTTAAATACGCAACTAACGATATTGACCCTTAGGTGGTCGGGTTAAGAGCCGATGATGTTAAATGAAAAGATTAGGTGAGAATACGCGGAAAGCTGTATAATGAAACAGACGTCACATTGACGTAAGAGATGCAGATCTTTGGGTGAAATCATAATATTTACTGTCACCGGGCGACGTGTTCTCATTTCTAGATAGATTATTCGACTCGTAGATTTAGGATTTCAGTAGTTTTCCTGGCGACTAAGATTTATCTATTCAATCTGTCAAAGGAAAATAGGTATTAGGTATTTTTAAATAGGTTGGTAACCCTTATCAGGATGCTGAATTTTACGAGTAATACTCGTAACACTTGCAACATTGGTAATATTGCCACGTCTATTTACAAGATGAGGCCAATATAAAAGATTATCGATATTTTTTTAAACGGCTCAGAGTTCGGTTTGGTGATCAATCCTATAAGCGGCTTGTCTATCCACTTACCGAACCACAACGATCTATAATTTATTTATTCCGTGATCCTAGTGTTGATAATTTAAATAATGCATTATAAAAAGGCTTGACATGATTTGAAGGGTGCCCGGTAATAAGGGCGTTACGGACAGTGCAAGGCAATGACATACCAAAACTGAATCGCTAATGTATTGCTGAGAATAGCAGAGGCGTGGAGATGCACCAATTTTTTTTTTTGCTAATAAAATACCGTAAACGCTTTTGAGTTGGTACTAAGCTTTTCGCAATAAGAAAAACTTGATTGACCTATCAATATTATAACAGGCGTCTTTGATTGATAGAGTACCTACCTACTCAATGTAAAGTTACCTACCTTTTTTATTTAAAACTACTTTTTACAGCTTTTATCGCGTTATATTTATATTACATATTTAATTCCTAACGTTTCGGATCTTTAACTAAGATGAGTTATTATTTAACTTATTAAGATTTTCTGCACGTACATTAACATTGCCGTAATATGAAGCTGTAAGAGGATTTAATTAGCAATAAATAATGTTACCACAAAGCTCCACTCCTCAACTGTTTCATGTTTTTTTAATTGTGTTTTAATGTCGACAGTTGATTTGCACAATGCATTGAATGAGTTACTGTTAATAAAACTTACTTACCTACATGTTTTTGTATAATATTAGAGTCGCAATATTAGAGACAAGAAAAAATACCTAAGTAAGAATTAAGAGAATATCTTTTTATGTTCCATGTCTTGTCTTAATTAACAACTTGAATGAGTATGTACGTATGAAAGAACTATTTTCGATATTTGTATTGAGACAGGTACTGACAATAAACTTTTAAAAAGTTGTAACGTATTAAAATTGTAATGGAGTTTCTCTAACTTCGTAAATGTGAAGGGCCATATCGACCTCTTACAGACTAGATCACACGTTGTCCTGTGGTGGCCTGAGGGTTCGTAAGGCTTCCTAGTTCATCGATATTATTATAAAATATGATAGGTATTCTGTCTTCGATTGGCATACAATTATTTTTATTTTCAAATAAACCGCCATTATCGCAAAAGCTTCCAGTGGCAGGAACCTCTCGTTAACGAATAAGTATTTTAAAAATAATACCATAAGCTATAAATATAAAGCTGAGTTCAAACAAGACAAAGCATGCATCGATTCCATTATGCAAAATGCATAATCACCGCGGACATTAGATAAGATCAGTGCATTCGCAAAACAGCGACTCATGCGCATCGGGATGAGGCATGTGATAAGGGAACTCCTGCGGGGAGCGCCGTGTGTGCCCTCCGGTTTAATTGGGGGACGTCATAATGTTTTACTTATTTGTTATTCGTTAATGTCATATTTTTATGTTGTTTTAGTTTGATGGCAGGATTTGGGATTGTTTATACTAGAATCATCTATGTTTTGAGCTAATAAGAATAAACCGGTTATTTATAAGTATTCTCCTTTGATAAAGCAGCATTCGTAATTAAATCTTATACAATTATTTTTAAATCTAGCAAAACAACGAAACAGCTATATCCCAAATCGGCTATTGATTCGTCAAAAATATATATGACAATAGATACTCATTCTCAATCAACATGAAAGTCAAAATATAAGGGTTCGCCCACTTCTGTAGCTGAATTGTTATTAAATCACACAATACTTGACGCTCGGGAGGCGCTAATAGTGGCGGCTCCGATTGGAGTGGCAACCCTGCGGTTTCTTCAAATTAGCGGCGTGATTGGTATCGGCCGACGTTCGCCACGTGGCGGCCGGAATTAGGTAGGTACCCACTGTTTCTATTTTACTCTGCTAAAAGTAGACTCTATTACTACCTTTTTCCGTTTTTGTGATTTGGAATTGATTGAGCTTTAAAGTAGGTACAGACATTATGAAAAGTAGTTGATCAATCGCCCATTTATTCGATACTTAATGATTATTATAAAGGAAATTTTTAGCGTTTATTAATTAATTCACAGAAATTTCAATAATTTCTATATCTTTAAAATTATATCAAAATTAATCTCTGTTTCCTTTGGTCACGTCATAACTTAAGAAGAACTTTACCGATTTCATTCATCTTTTTTTTTAAGTTTTGTAATACTTTAAGTTCTTACGAAAAGAAAAAGACGCAGGCAGAAGCTAGTTTACAAAAAAAAATATTGACTTATTTATCTCGGTAATACAATCGTAGGTACGTACTGATCTGATAATTATAAATCGCCAATAATCAAAGTAGATACCTAACCTTAGAAATATTTCCCAGAACCTTTTTATCCATTAATAGATCTAATTCTTTCATGTGTGAAATCTAAATTTACCAAAATATTCTTTCAAAGCCAAGGGTACCTACCTATATTAACAAACAACGTCGTAACATAATAATATTTAATAACTTATAATATTAAAGTAAAAAAATATTTGAAGTCACCTCCATCTTCACAGTTTACAAACAGCCCTAAGATAATACCTTTCATTATTTTACGGCTTCCCTTCGACATGGGACATATCAAACGAGGTTAGGTTGTAAATCAAGAAATTAAGCTATTACGGCCACATCACAAGTCGGAACTCCTTTTAACTTGAACTTTTTTTAAAAACAGAACAATTTTTAGACTTCCGGGCGACAACGCGCGCAAGTAACGACTTCATAATTTGAAACATGTTTTTGTTATCGATAATGTAAGAGAAAGTTTTTTGTTTTGTTTTAGAAATTATCGTTTATGAAGAACTAAAATATTTTTGTAAATTTCAAGAGTATTATGATGATTTTCATAATTTGAAATCCTTTTTTGCATAAGTGGCAATATACCAGCTATTCAACACCGTAACAATTTTTAAGCATGTAAGCGAAGCACCAAAAAGAAAAAATATATACTTAGAGGTGTTGGTTTAATTTTAATAGCATCGGAAATCAGTCCAACAAATTAAAAACAAAAACATAAATAAGTACTTACATGAAAGAACAAAAATAACTTCAAAAAAGATCCCCTAATAAACTTAATATGCCCAAAAAATTACCACTTCAGTAACATGTGAGTTCAAATGCGACGATAAACAAAAGCGAACGGGGACGTCCAGCCAACCGATGCGAATCCCACGAGACCTACGCAAACACCCCCTTTCACCCCTCCCCTAGCCACTTGCCCCCCTCCTGTCTTGCCTCTTGCTGCTCGTCCCACTTGAGCTTTTCTTTTATTCCTTGCCTACTCTTATGTTTATTTTTGTTTTCCGTTAGCCAGCGGAAATAATGGCGTTGGGATGTTGGGGATATCCGCAGGGTTTTAGTTTTTAGTGCGTTGAGAATTGAGATTGCTTAGTGGATTGGTATTTATTGAAGACGAGCTTGTCTACCGTTATGTTCAATAGTAATAGGTACTAGTAGGTATCTTAAAGTTCAACTGTTTTGCTTAGAATGCCATAACCACAAGAGTAGCTAGCTATCTATATTTTTGCACGATCTCAGGTCACAATTAACAAAAGTAATTAAATAAATACATAAAATGACGTGAGAAAAGAGTAATTTTATATGTATTATAATAATATGCAATAAGTATCATTGGATGTTTTTTGTTCAAGTAGTCCCCTTTAGCAAACAACCACATTTGCCTTATTTCAGGAATCAATTCATATTTAGAATCTGTAGCAGCTCATTAGCATTTTTTTAATATCAATCATACTTATCGTGTTTCATCTTCACCAAAAGCGACATTTTCAACTTTGCAGATGCACCGATGCATGTTACCGATTCAGCAACAATGCAAAACTCAAAAACTCATATCGATATAAACATTCGTAAACTGAATTGAAAGAGAGAAGATGAAAAAGAAGTGAAGCAAAATAAAAGTGAGCTCCACATGATACTCCACAATATCCTTTCGTATTCCCAAGATGACCTTTTGTAGGCGATAGAGTTGTGGAGTGCCGTCATTATTCCGCTCCCATTCAATTCCATATTTTAGTAGATTTTAAAAACAAGTGAGCATCGTGCTATTCGCACAAACTCCCTCCAGAGTGTGCATTAATTAAAGTGGGTTTTACTGTTTTCAATAAAGTAGGTAGGTACATGTTTTTGTTTTATCAATTTTATTATTCAATTTTTTTCGTGAATGTAAGTACCTAAAGCGGTTTGCCGCACAAGGAATTCTCGTGCACAATTTGATGTATTTACAAAAACAAATTTTACACGAGCAAGAACAAGGTCGGGGTTTCGATTCTCACTCGAAGCGAATACTTATTATGGCGGAGTAGGCTCTGGGCCTGCTCCAGTAATACCAGATTTTTCTGTATGTTTTTTTGGTGATGACAATTTTAGTTTATTAGATATTTAGGTGATTGTAAAAGAGATTTATAAAGAAGTATTGATACTGGATTCTGAGAAGCCTTAGACCCATAAGTCTGGGTTTCCTAGCGCGAACCGAATATGGATTCGATTATTCGATTCGATAGGATCGAATGGCGTAGGTCTAATTATTGTCCAGCTGTTATGACCATGCCGCCAGTTTTACATCTGAAGACATGAAGCTGGTGGTTACAGCAGAAGTAGTAACTAGTCATACACCCCTGTATGGTGGCTCAACAATAATCGGTAGATTTGCTTACCAAAAATGGGATTTTGACTTTACTCATTATGGACCTTATGTCAAAATCCAATATGTAGTCGGCAAATCTAATCTTGACTGATTTGTTATTGGGAATGGCAGTAACAACTTTTTCTATTTAACGGCATAACAACGGAGCTAAATTACAGTTTTTAAGTTTTTTATCATACTAAAGATTATCGATCTACCTGCATTTACAATTTCGTTAGATATAGTTTACGAAAGTGAAATAAAATAATTGTTTACTAGGCCGTGGTTTCACCCACACCCTAAAGGGATTTTTGAGACAAAAGCCTTCTCAGAGGTCTACCGTATCTCTGCACCAAAGGAGGTCATCAAAAGTCCATACAACTCAGCCCTAATTTGTACCCGAGGTACATGACAGCTATCAAGTTGACAGTTTTTATTATGAAATCACTATGAAACTGACAATAATGTGCCAAAATGGCGTGTGTTTGACATTCCAAAAACTGACACTGACAGCAGATAGCTATCAAGTTGACAGATTTTACAATCACTATGAAACTGATACTAGCGTGTTAAAATGGCGTGCGTTTTTTCAAATTTAAAGTTATTTTTTCTCATCCCCTCGTGAGCATAAAACAAAGTATGACTTAGAGTTTTAACCAGCGTAATACAGGGTATTACGCTGGTTAAAACTCTAAGTTTGTTCAACTGGTTCAACGGCATAGGTGTGAAAGCGACCGACAGACAGAAAGAGTTATTTTCGCATTTATAATATTAGTAGTTATCTTTGGAAAGTTGAATAAGTGTCCAATTAAAACAGTGTAGTACCTCAAACAATATCGACATAATATTGAAACTACATTACATCGAAGGTATATTTTTGTTATTTTTCCCTCGCCGCACTATTTCCCAAGAGATTAGAGGCGGTCCATTAGCGACAAAGGACAGGTGTTGAGTGTGTTCTAAGCTTTATTAATCTTTTCTCCCGGTGCGGTGAGGTTTCGCACTTTTGTGGCATCAGCCATTGATGTGCACAAAGCCTTAGCCCATGTAAGTATAGAATGGTATATGCTTTAGTTGTTAAGCCGGTTCTTTTAATGTTAAGACAATAATTTTCAATTTGCACTGTCGTGTGGTTTTGAGGGCTCGGTTCTATTATGTTAAGGGTCTCTGAATTTGTTGGGAGATACATAAATCTTGAAACTAGACAATGGTGTTAATTTAAATAATAATGATTGTTGGATGAGAAACGAATACATTTTAGGAAATGCATTTAATATGGCCATAATTAATACTTCGTTTAATTTAAAAAATATGGTATAACTTATCGATTGGCTCGTGGCTAAGTAATAACTAAGCTGATTCTGCAAGGTTAAGCTGCGCTAGTCGCGGTCAGTCTGTGGATGGGTGATCATTCTTAACACATCGAGACCCCTCCGTGCCTCGGAGAGTACGTAAAGCCGTCGGTCCCGGTTGTCATACAAACACCTATGACAATCGTTATTGGTAGTCAGAAGCCCAAAGTCTGAAAACCAGTATATCCTCAGGGTATCGGTATTACCCAAAAATTGGGTTGCGGAGGTCTGATGTCAGTCGCTTCGTGTAAATTACTGATATTCAGCTGCATCTGGTTAGACTGGAAGCCGACCCCAATATAGTTGGGAAATGGCTTGGAGAAAGAAGAAAGAACTTATCGATTGGATTCTATTTATGTGTAAAAATTTTAACTCCTAAGGAAGTATTCATGGTATTTCATATTCAACCTATTTGTTGTCCCAGGGGTTCCGGGCGTGATAGAGTATAACCTAACTTCCTTTAAATGCGATAAGTAATTAGTCCACTGCACTGGGCTAGTGTAGGTCCTTGGCAAACTTCACATAGAGACCTGATTGAGAGAGTGGTCGTTATTAATTCGAATATGATTTCGAAAAGATAGACGACCTTGATTCGAAGTCAAGACCTGTGACTTGATAGTCCAAGTTTATCACTGGTCTGAATCTAAAATGGTAGATATAATTCAATATATCTAGTCAAACTTTAGATACTAACTCAATTCTCAAGGAGCTACATAGCCCTTTCCAGACTTTCCAAACAAAAATCGTCCAAAAATTAAAAGTTACATTCCAATTCCAACCGGTTAGAGCTGGATATAATTGGAGGAGACTCGAGCTAACCACCCGGATGGGGGTAACAAGCGAGTTATCCGGGTAAAAAGGCAAGACCGGGTAACAAGCCGGGCGAAATGCAGTAACGAGGATGCAACCGAGCTTCTCTCAAGAAGCATGGCTTTGTGGCTCCAAATAGTGGGGCGAATGTTGGGTCAAACGTTGGCACGTTGGCTAAGGAAAACTAAATGAAATTTGGTGTGAAGATTTTATATTTCTTTAGATAGATAAATTATGAAAAATACAACATAGGAGTTTAGGTAATAAATTATTCGTAGTCATAATTTTGGCTAAAGTATTAGGGTCCCGCTGTGGTATTTTTATATAATAATACATTTATATTTATACAAACATTCCAATATAAATTAATGCGTTCAATAAAAATGGCGGGCGTTTTACCCGCGGCCCGCTGACTGACATAAACACAATGATTCGTCAAACCCGTCAATCCGACGGCCGTCATTCACCCGGTGTGCGTCAGTCTTTATTTATTGTTTATTAAAACGATTATAATGGCGCCGATGATTGCCACTATGGGGCTTAGCCTCTTAAGCTATTAATAGCTACTTTGTAGTTTGGGTATGCCGAACAGTAGTTGCTAATATTGATAGTTCAAAGAAATAAGTAGTTGTAGAAAAATATTTGCCGCAATGAAAGTCTAATTGATCGGAGGCTATTATGAATACCTATTAATTTAATGATCAGTCTTTTGTAGGTCGCGATAATACCTTGGGTGTAAATGATTTTAACAAAGTACTTCCAACAGCTTCCAATAGAATGGAAACTTTTGCATAATTATTCAATCTGATAAATGAACTGTTGTAAAATAAAAACAGAAAACCAACTGCAGTGCCAGTCTCGAGCCAAAAGTAAAAGGTCTAATAATAAAATTATTATAATTCAATCTTCACTATCGATCGGCACGTGCCTCTATTTATAAAGATATTAACCTTTTCCCGTCAACAATATATGGTGAAATGTAAATATTTATTTTTATACAATCCCAACGTTGGAACTCCGGCAACCAAAAGTTTAAGAATAGTTCACGAATAAAATTTGGAAAACGTACACGGTAAGCCGCCACTTGCCTTTAGAATAAACAAAGTGGTCTTTGTGATCTACTGACGGGCATTACAATAAATGTACCGGGAACGAACACTTAATAAAATAACAAACATCGAAACGCTGTTCAGTGTTAACTATCAGACGGATCTAAATACTTCTTTCTATCTAAACACTGGCCTTTTGTCTATCCAACAGAGCGAGAGGCGATAAAACACAATGATGTATCTGTAGAATGATTTCATACCTGAAAGTGTGCGAGGCTTAATGAAACATTGTTGGAATTGTACAGCTCAAACGATTGTCAAAACAAACCGAAAAACACCTGTTTTTGCGTGCGCCGATAGAACTGTTACGTCGAATGTATGATCTGCTTATTTTCTCTTACCAGTTGTAAAATTCATTGAGGAAAAAACGACTGGTGAGTTATATATTTATAGGCTACGAGAGCGCAGGCTCCTATTGTAGAATACCATACATAAACTATGCCATACAACCCATAAACTAGATGGTTTTATTGTACGAGCTATCAAGATGCGTTTGAGATCTTAGCGTTAAGCATACCATATTCGACTAAACGTGGCATAAAATATTTCATAATGTTATAATTTTACTTAACAGGTAAATCCAATTAAATACAAATTGCTGTAGCCAATTTTAATACAGGAATGTTGGAACGTTGTCTTGCCTGTTGAATTTTAATATCATTACTGCATCCGAAACAATTGCCAAAAGGTGAAAAAATAATCATTATCTACTGACCGTGTCGATGATTCCCAATTTAAATTTCAATAAAGATTCGGATTTGTCGGCCATCTTTATAATGCGCGATATTGCGGCAAAATGGCTGGTGTCATTTTAAGCCCCCTTTCTTCCGTCCGCAACAATTTTAATAACAACATCTCCGCTTTCTTTATTCGTTCTTTTGAAATCTCTTTTAAGCTGAAGTAAGTTTATTACTAGTCAGATCAGGAATTTCAATCTCACATCCTGAGTGAGGCGTCTTTGATGTAACCGGCGTAAATTAATAGGTAGATAACAATCTTAATTGTAGGTGGGATAGGGTTGGAATTTGTGTGGCTGAGGAATTTCATTGACGGTTTTTTTAAACTAAATTTGCACTCATTAATACTATGAAACTCATTCATGGTGATAGTGTCTTCGCAGAAGTGGTGATGACGTCGCATGTTAAATCATATTGAGATTAGGTATATTTGATTATTGAGATTTATGTTTGATTTGATTCATTAACAAGATCTTTGGTGCAATTATGTCTGCAAGATATAAGTCTCTTCTTATAAATAGGTGCAGTATTTATAGGTATTGTAAGTAGGATTAGTATTTTGTAGTTTTGTTCAGTGTGCTTTCAATTACTTACCTACAATGGGTAGTTTAGTCTCATCTTCGATAGAGACGTCTCTCATTGTAAAGTTTCGACCAACTGTGTTTTCCATCCAACCAATTTTCATTTAGGTAGGTACTATTTTGGGGACAAAAATGTGTATCGTCAGCAAAAAAATAATTAGGAACTTAAAGTAATTAGGTACTATTTTACATTTGGACGGAATCTAAATGAATGTAGTTTGATAAAATTTATCATTGATTACTTTTGTTACATAGTGCTATTTAGTTCACAAGGTCCCTACTAGTTTTAGTCTCTTGGTTACAACATTAATTATTACACATATTTTGTCGCCCGTTTCCCTTTGGAGTATCATAGATACCACTTGCTACAACCCTGGCTTACCGCTTTCGACTCATTTACGTTTATTAAACTAAAAATTCTGTTAAAATAATTCGCGGTGCATCCGTAAAAATTTAGAGCAAACAACTTTATAACACACATCACAATGTTATTAAACAAGTTTTTTTGAAACTTCAAAAGAAAATGGTGAAGGACCTCCTTGAAAATGTTATATTAGTTAATACAATCTGATTTATAGACATTCCCACGCAACAAATCATACACAATATTCCACAAAAGAAACGACGTGCCGATTAACGTGAATACTAACAAAAACCTAATTAAAATAGGAAATAGAATATAAAAACGATATATCATAGCGGTCGTATAGAATATCAAAGTAAAATAATGTCATTATCTCAAAACGTGGTAGATCAAAGGAAATAACGTCAATACAGAATGGGCGATCTTCATAATAACATTCATAATGGGGCTCTTGTGAAAAAAAAAAAATCTAAATTAATTTCCCCGATCCGTTTCTTGGTACAAAGGGGCTATCTCTTTGATAGAATTTCTTGTACAGTTGCTACCGGTATGCAAAAGACATGGAATTTATTTTTTTGGCGTTGTTAAGGAAGGAAGAATGATGGCAGATGTTTGGGAAGAATTTTTGGAATTAATTTATGTTAGTGTGGACATTAGTATGGTTTAAAAAAATATTGATAATGATTGCAATCAATCTTAATTAATTAATTAGTGTATATTAATTAAACTCATTTAAAGGATTTGTTTGTAAATCGTTAATGAACCAATATCATTTTTTATGTGATAAATCTTTACAAAGTTTATTGATTTCTGACAGTTAGGTAAAGAAAGAAAAGAAAAGAAAGAAAATGTTAATTTTTTTACACTAAGACGCTCATAAAAACAATTAAAACAAATACATAACACGAGTGCACCTTAAAATTATACTATGACTTTAAGAAATATACCTTTAGATAGTCTGTGGCGCAGACTAGATAGACCAGGTGCCGCAGACCAATATGTCCCGGCAATTATTAGAAAAAAATAAAAATATATTGTGGACTGTGGTCTGTCTGTGGTAGTTCAAACAAAACAACATTTCTAAAATGCAAATGTCCATTGTCCAAGACTGGCATTCATAATAGTGTAGGTACGCGAATATTATACATTCAAATAAAACTGTAATCGTTGTGACTGACTGTACCGTAATAATTTATGCAAGTGGTCATCGATTCTCGAATAGGTAGGACCTTTTTAATCATAAAATGAATTCTCCCATACAAACAGATCCTTTATGAATGGCTCGGGGTTTCTTAAGAAAATTTTTAAGTGCATTAAATTGTATTTAGAATGAAATCAATTATATGTCCGTCTGTTTTTTCATGAGTAGGTAACTCAAAAGGAATTCATTATGTTTGAAATAATTTTCTTTAAGATTTATTTAAAATATTTGAGAAAACATTTATTTTTGTTTTTTTTTTTTAAATACATTCAAAATAAGGTATACTAAAGTCAAAGAATTAAAATGATTACTATTCTTTAGGTAAGTAATAATAGTCGTAGTAACTTGGATAGGCAAGTCGGTTAATTATTTTATTTATTTATGGCTTTGCGCTTTTAAATGTTTCTTAAGCGCAACTACTACGCCAGAGGGTTCGACACTGAGGTCGAGCAAGTGTTATAGCTTTTTTTATGATAGTTCTGAAACTATGATGATGGGCAAAAATCCAAACTTTGAACTGCTACTGATAGCAGTTTGAAGTTTGGATTTTTGCCCATCATCATCAACCCATGTATTGTCCCAATGCTGGGCACGGGTCTCCTCTCACAGAATGAGAGGGACTAGGCTATAGTCCACCACGCTGGCCTAGTGCGAGTTGGCGTACTTCACACGCCGCTGTCAAGAAAATCTCTAAGGTATGCAGGTTTCCTCACGATGTTTTCCTTCACCGTTTAAGCGAGTGATAATGAATTATTAATACGCACATGATTTCGAAAAGTCAGAGGTGCGTGCCTTGGAATCGAACTCGAAACTTTCGACTTGGCAGTCCAATGGTCATACCACTAGGTTATCACTGCTTTTTACCCGGTTAATGGCAATACGCTTGCCCCTATTACATGGGACCTACCCATGTACATACCGGTGAAGGGTTAGGCAGACGTGTACTTGTAGGTACGTTGCGCTAACTTTATCAATAGGGAGTTCGATAGCATTAGATTAAGATTGGTGCAACAGTAGGTACCTAATAAAAACCCAACGGTCCAAATTTCATACTTCTAGCTAGTCTTCGTCAGGAGATATCTCCTTCTAAATCTAGATGAAGCCATTTTTGTTGTAGAGAATGTTAATCTCGTTACCTATAGAAAGTTGTTGTGCGTTGTTAAACTTTTTAACTGAATTAGTTTAATGTTACATAATCCAAAATGACGGCATAAAATGTACCTATATTAGACATAATTGTATAAATACACAAACTGAATTGGAGTCATTAATAACAAAAAAATAAACATCGCTTAATTTGCAAAAGCTCTTACGAGTACACAATCATCAGAATTCGAAATTCGAACGCCTTTGATTTCAGAACGATTATGTACCGAACGCTAATAAAGTCACCATTTTATTTTGATCCCTCCCTTCCCCCTCCCGGTCTCAGTTCTAAGGCAACAGAGGGGTAAGCGAATGGAAATCCACGGACTGACTTAAATAAGCTTCTTCTTCAATATAAGCAGAGAAATGTAAACAGACAATCAGTTATTTTAAAGATAGAATTTGAATTCGCGAATAAGGGGTGGGCGGGTTACGGGGGGAGGCAGATATAAAAACTTTTTGTTCGAATACAGATTTCTCCTTCTAACTTTACTAAGAATAAATTTCCTCTGATATTAATGGTTGGCTGATAAAATTCTAATAAAAAAATCGATAACACTATTGTAGATTATATCTTTTGACTGCGTTAATTATTATCTTATTTAAACTTGACACAATCACTTATAGAAATCGAACTATATATTCAACTAAATGATATGCATAACAAACTCATTAACATAAACACTTGTGCCACAAAAAAAGAAATGATTTTATTTTATCTGTGCTATTAATCTTCCCGCCAGTTCGGAGGAGGTGTTTTATAGGGTACGCTTTCCAGTGGCGCGATTACGCAAATGGAAAGAATCGGCAGCAAACAACGCGCCCCGTCCTCTTTGAGACTACCGAATGTAATCTGTTTTGTTAATTTTCAACGTCGTCTGTCGGTGTTTTTCATCTAAACCCCGGGAAAAGGAAAGGTTAAGTTCTGTTTGCGTTACCCCGGGAATGATTATTGAGCGTTTGTTACCCACCGCTACAAAATAAATGGAACATTTGTATTTTTTTTTGTGAGAGTGTGTATGTAAAAGAACTTGTTACGAAATTGAATTTGCTTTCAATTTAATTTGTTAGATTTTTTTTTATTTGAGATTTATATTCTTATTTTTATTCATTGGACGTGATCGTAATTCTTTTTTATTTATATTTTATTAGATATTAATTAGAGTAAAATACTTGCACGATACCTATGGTTAATATTTTTTAACTACAGCCTGAGGTCTGTGTAGAACAAAAAAAAAATAAAGGCATTAAAAATAAATATAACTATATACTGATTACTACTTGCCGCACCCGGCCTTTTTTCCTTTTTGCTCGGCTCCTATTGGTCGAAGCATGATGATAATAACATATACCTAACCCCCTTCGATAAAAGGACTATCCAACACAAAAATATTTTTTCAATTCGAACTAGTAGTTCCTGAGATTAGCGCGTTCAACTAAACAAACAAACGAACTCTTCAGCTTTATAATATTATAAACAAGTAAGTATAGTTTAAAAAAACTATTTAAGTAATAAATAAATATGTTATTATTGTGATTACTAAATCCTTAGAAGCTTTCTACGACATGACACCATGAAAATTAATACTCCTAATACAATACACAAGACGAAGTGAGTATATACTTTGATCGTTACTATTACAAAGTGTGAACACACACACACATACACCCGACTAATTAAAATATCAGTATCTATACAAGCGTAAGACGGAATATTAAACCATTATGTATCAGGGGACGCCTTATTTGAATAAGCACAAATTGTCAAAGAGATTTTATCTGGTTAAACAAAGATGCTCCTTCTGTTAGCTTTTGCCCCTGTGTGGGGTGCCTACTTAATGGGATCGTCTAATACGCTTGATGATGCCTACGATTTTGTTAACCCCCTTGTTAATCAGAATGTTTTGTTTCGCTTTCACCGTTCCGAAAGATAAGGACGGAAGATACGATTATGAAATGCGGTCGTCTGATATTGTAAGCCGCTTATTTGTTGTTATTGTTGTTGTTACGGTTAGGAGTGATTTAAACCTTTATGCTTGCGGATTTATGTTGCTATTGAAATAAAATGCGAAGTTTAATGATTGGATTGGACAGGTCGTCGGACTTTCTTGGAACGGGTCTCATATACGGTTTCAGGAAGTTGGGGAATACTTACATTGTTCCAGCGCTCCACGGGGAAGCGTTGTGTTGGCAGTGTGACTTTGACCCTTATACTGCAAACCCAACTAACTATTCCTATTTCGTTTCACTGGATCGGCAACGCGCAAGTGATAGCTCCCTAGTGTTGAAAGTGTCAGGTGGGCTGTAAATATGCTTGTTTGTCACTTTAGTGGTATAAAAACAAAACCTCTTACAATATTTAGTTAGTATAAAGCTATATTGTTTTTATTCCGTTTTTATAAATATCACAAAACAGATCACATACAAATAACTCCTTAGGGAAATGAAACGTAACACATAACAGAGCGCTAACATCACGAAAAACGCTGACAGGTAATTTAAGACTACACGTGTTCCATCTAAAAATAAGCGAACTATCTGTACTAATCACACTCAAAATACCCCCACTGTTGAAACCGCAAACAAAAATAGTTTCCCCACAAAAATTCAAAATCACGGACAATCATCAATCCCAATTAAAGAACATCCCTAACGTGAGAAAAATCCGACAAAACATCGCCCAATCACGGGGTCCACAAAGGCCGATTTACACCCCACCCTGTTTTTTTAAAATCATCTCTGTCCCCTACGTCATCGTGACGAAAGATAGGAGTTACGTCATTAGCGCCTGCCGCGTCATTCCGACACGATTTGTCGACGTTTATCGCACGATTTTTTGCCGCGAGCGCGTGATATCACCACACGTACAATATGCGTAAATTTTTCGCTAGCTAATGTGTTGGAAGTAACTTTCGTGCGATAAGCGATGAAAGCAAATGCTGAACGTACCGTTTTTTGTTCAGTAATTTTCTGTAGAAAAACGTTTATGTTGCGTTAATTTATATTAAAGTTGGAAAAATGTCAGGTTTAACTAAATTATAGTAAATGTGCCTACAACATTTTAAATTAAGATTCTTCCTTCTTGTATTTATCAGCAGATTAAATGTTTTTCACACTACTACACGTGAATTCATAAAATAGGATTATTATATGGATAGGAAAATTCATATAATTCATTCTTTAAAATAGGGTGCCTAACTGGAAACATAATTTCAGTGCCACCTGAAAACTAAAATGGATAACTGCTACTACAGCTAAAAAAATCTTCAAAAATACTAACCCTTGCCAACATAATGCGGAAATAAAAACATGACTTTAAAAACCATTATTTTCGCGGCACAAAGTTTGTTCGGATACGAGCATGAGGGGTAAACGCGGGCACTAAAAAGCACAAGAGCGCTTCAAATGGCACGCGTCACAAACCACAACAAACGAACGCGGCGGATAGAAACGACAATCGGTATAATTTTAATTAGAGAAAAATTGCCGCGGCAAAATGTGCAAGTGCCATGTGTACCGACAGATAGTGTAGTCTGCTTGATAATTTTAAAAAAATCTGATGGGACGTTCTGTATGACATTTTGATATACTCATCAATAAATAGTTCAATTAAAAAAACAGTTATAATTAAGTAAAAAAATGCTAATTATATTAACAGTTTTCTAAAAATTAAGTTCCGTAATTCAGTTTAAGAATTAAACCAAAGTTAAACAGTATCTTTATTCAAAAGTCGATTGACTGGTTTGAAGCGCTACCTATATTGTTTACTTTGAAATGTTTAGATAATCCCTTAAATAAGAAATAATTTTTCATGCTGACGGTAAAAACTCATCGGAACAATACTCGAGGAACCCTTTCCGCAAACAATTAGCGCACAAGTGCACTCGGAACAACGGCAATAGAGCGTCCCTCTAGCGGCTAGAGTGGTGCAAAAGCTTCCGACTGGCTGCAAACCATCCTGCCTTTGCCTTTGCATCCTCGGTTGCCGCCCGGTTGGCTCAACAGCGCGTGCACATTACCAACCGCTTTTGTTTTTAATCTGTGGGAATGTATGGACATTTTGACGTTTCATAAAAAGTGTCTTTTGCCTGCTTGGAAAATTGAGAGTTGGGTTATTATCTAATAAATCAAAGGGAATATTTGTTTGTTCGTTCT
This sequence comes from Acronicta alni, assembly GCA_964056405.1. Lineage (NCBI taxonomy): Eukaryota > Metazoa > Arthropoda > Insecta > Lepidoptera > Noctuidae > Acronicta > Acronicta alni. The sequence goes on from OZ043930.1 coordinate 7,488,288, forward strand.
CGTTCGTGATTTAATGACGATGATGCTTGTGTACTCTTTTGACGAAATTAAATCGAAATCGAGGAGGTTTGTTGTAGTAACGTTGATCATGAAAGTAATGTATCTAGAGCTAACTAAAAATATTGCCTTACAGCATAGTAGTTTTTTCACAAACTTTTATTGAAAGCTATTGAATCAAGTAGAATAGTAGGTATCTACTAAGTCATTATTAATATAAATATTATCTAGAGATACCAGAGAACTGGTGCAGCAATTGTAAGTAGATATATAGTACCTATTGACAGCTTGTTGTGTCATTGTCAATGGTATCACAAGCTGCTATCGACCTTCATTTTATTTTCACGACACCAGTAGATAAAGAGTAGGCAGTAGGTAGATATCACTAATACAGCCGTTCTATATCCCGAAGGCCTCTATGTCATTACACTTAAAGTTTAAACTTCAATAATATAAAGAATTTCGTGAGATAGAACCACTATACCTATAGATACTAAATTTTCAGATCAATATCTTAAGAAACCGATATAATTACTGGTTTGAAATATAATTGTTTAAGAGAAACAAATGTCTCATTATACTGTGGAGTGTGAGCCACTGAATTCGACACCCAAGTCGAGTAAATTAACATTGGGTATTTTTATTAAAGTCTTAACAGTAGCTTGGAGCTTTGAGTTGTACCTGGTTAATGGTAATAGATTCGCCCATAACATAGCACCAGCGAACAGTGACTGTAATTGACAATAATAGCTGATATTTATTTTTGTAAATTGATACTTTTAAGACACTTTTACAGGTCAATATTTAATGAATACTAGATGAGGCCGGCATTTACTGCTGACGACCTATGAGAAGAAACGCCGAAACAAACTCAGAGAATCATAGTCTCTTTTAAAGTCCAGACAGTAACAATATTCAATGCATATTAGATGTATTTTACAATGTAGGCAAATTTGAACTGGACTTTTTGAAGAAAGAGCCATAGCAGTTTTGAGTTGATTAGCACTAATACTTACTGACGGCACGCATACATCAGTCATCATGTATGCTCAGCTGTAGGTACTGCTATTCTCCGAGGACATTTACAGTCGTGATCTTGTGAGATCTTCCTATAATAGCACTGACAATGAAGTAGTTGCTTTAAGAAACTTGAGAACAGTATTTCCGTATTACGTTTGGAAATGCAATATCTACATACACTATTGTACCAAGTAATTTATTTGACAGGACCAAACCATTTACTTAGTTGTACTGCTATAATAAAGCATTTCTCTTGATTGTAATCATAACTCCTCTCCTTTACTCGTATTCCCATATATTTCCTTTATGAGGAGCAAATAGACATTTTCCTGTGTAGCAAACATGGGTAAGCTCAGCACAAAAGCAATAAAAGAACACAGATCAAATAACTCGTCTTATCTGAATAACAAAACGTAGATTCCCTTACTTTAAACCAACGAACATACCAAATGTCTGATAAGAAAATGTAATAACTAAACGCATTTTATATTACATTTTATACTCTTAATTAATGACTAAGTTTGTTGTCCAAAAACAAGTAGCGTGATTCTCCGAATTGTTATCTCACTAATGTTACACTAACTACTTAATGTTAGGTAATAATTTGTTAAGTTATGAGAATAAACCACCGTTCAAAGAACTCCGAGATTTAAAAATTAAAAAACCGGTTTTGATTGGCTGGTACCTACTTATTGTTCGTTTTTTAAAAGACGTTTTCCTTTTTATTTAAAGAATGCATTATCGTCGAGATAGTATCGTGATTAATAATTTTTGGCTTTGTCTAATGAGATGTATGTAATTTGATATTATGTTCAAATCTTAATGATTTTTTAACCATTTTAGTTATCTTTCTTAGTAATAATACTCATTTAGTCCGAATAAAGTATAATAAGTAGGTTTTTATGCAGTATGATATTTTCGGATCCATTAGAATGGAAAGCTTGGGTCATTATCTTTTGATGACACCTACCTAAAATAGCTCAGATTTAGAAGTTTTAGAATCCTTTCTATAGGTAGGCGATATTGAGTAATTTCAATAATTGAGTTTTAACATTGTTAAACAATGCACTACAGTACCTACGTAGATTTATATTAAAAATAAACAATACTTCTAGTCATTGTCAAAATAATAATTAAGTACTTACCTACATATAACCTACTTCTGTAACAAAGACGTGAAATATACTAAGTAGTTGTGTATAATTAATTCCCACAATGCAAACCTTTAAAGCCTCTCTGAACATCTGAATCCTCAGTACATTGTAATTATTGGATGAAAGTAACCTGCCTGTATGATAAATGAGGCAAAGACGACCCGTCATTGTTCCACCAATGAAAGAGCTTTTGTCTATGGGTCGAGACAAAACCCTCGCTCGTTGTCTATGCCCCGCTCAGCTCACTCCTTTGTCGACCGTCGCAGAGTATTGTCGTGCGATGCGTCGGCGGAATCATTAAATGTGTTTAAAAAGAACAAAGAAAAGCATTGCAAATATTTGCGAAATTCTCACGCTATGAAATATTGCGGTTACATAATTAAAATGAGTCGCCGTATCTCCATCATATTATTGTTTTTCTTTTACTTTGCATAAACGTGGTTTTTATTGACGAAGATACCGACAGGAAATTCATAATTTTATGGCAATTTTATTCTGATGCAAAACATAAAAAATGCGTCCGATTAGATCAGATGCTGATTTTTATTGGCGTGAATTTATTGATGATTTTAAGATTACCTATAGTTTCCAACTTGAAAATATTTTCCATCAATCAACAAATCTGTATTCAAGTATACCTATCGATTTAAAAACTTTCAATTAAGTACTGAAAGGTAATTAAATCTTACAAAGCAGGATCGCTAACACACTAGAATACTAAGGAAGGTGAAAACAATATTTAAGGGCGGCCATATTGTGAAGAGATGCGCGTACGCAAGCACAAAACCTCATTGTGCGCCCATATGGGAATATATCGCTTGTTTTGTCATTCTCATTGTTGCTGACAGACAGACAGACAACTGAAAAGACAGGCTTTGAATAGTTATGTAAGCAGGAAGGCACGTCTTGAATACTCTTAGTTACGAGGTTAAATAATTCTATGCGTGTTGTTTAATGTTTCCGTTGTTTCAGCTAGGTTAAAAAGTTTATTTTATTGAATTATTAATCTATGTTTTATTTTTCAATTAGGTCATAGCTTCAAAAGTTATGGTTAATTCATCTTGATCTGAAATATAGTATTCTGTAAATATATTCTGACGTATTAGGTACACTTTCTTTTTAAGTTCTGGAGCGTAATCCCTTTGATTGTGTTATTGAATGAGACAAAATCTACATTATGTCACTTGTTTAATGGTAAAGGAGGTTCTTATTAAAAAAGAAACAGCCCAAACAGGAGGTACATATGTAGTTGTTTCTTAAACATATCTTTCTAGTAACGGTCCCATCGTTTCCATAGTATTAATGTTAATGGTCCAATTAATCACTAACCCAATGGATTTACTACGAATATATTTTTCCTTTCGTCTATTAACCGAGTAACGACTACTTATATACCATCCATTTTATTTTGGAAACAAGTTAGCTGCGATCATTAACAGGGCCAGCAACGTGAATAAATCATATTTATATTATGTTATTTGTGTCGACCTGTTACGAATATGCTGATATTTTTGTAGTTATCACTGTGTGATGACGGAATTGTGATCAACTATTATTTTGTCTAGGAAAATCGGTTGTGTGGTCTGCAGTGGATTAGTCTAAAAAGATGCGGTAATTACAGACTTATTAGGTGGTTTTAAAATTAAATTTGATTTAAGCATGCTTGCTATTTAGTTACTCTAATATAGAATTATAACAAATCCGAATTTAGATTGCCATTAACAAAAAATAAAACAAACTGAATATTCTCTAGTACTTACGATAAGTTTGGCAATGTGACTAATTGCCTAAGTCTGGAATATACGCTTGACAAATGATATGGAAAATGCAGAGAACAAACTCATCATTGAATTGAGTGTTTCAATAATTATATAGGTACATAATGAGAAACATATATTTTATTGTTACAGGCGCCATTGACGATATGCACCCATTTTAATCTCGTTACATCATTTTGTCAAGTGGGCTGAGAACACTGATGGTATTGTCGAATCGATCGAGGCGTGGGACTGGACATCACCATGGTGTGAACGAGCTATCACCATCATTTATATTTTTATTCGATATTTTATTGAACACTCCAAACACGTAACAAATCAAATTCGATCTTGTGACACAACATTTAAAATTTAATTTTGAACTGTAATAGGTAGGGGAGTATTATCGAAGCTAATCTTTTACGACTGCTTTGTCACACCAGTAGGTCCGACTTTATTGCAAGATAAATTTCCAAATCTATTTCGGAAGGTACGCTTTTGACATATATATGATAATGTGTTTGTTGAAACTGAAGCCGTGAAATTAAAAACCATTGCTTTAAGACAATATTGTCTTGTATTAATTCCGGATTTTTTAAAACCATCTCGATTTGAATATATTGAGCGTCGTTTTATTGCTCTCAGTCAAATAAACACATATTCAAGTGTGCATTATGATTCGTATATGATTCGTGTTACTGGTTATAGGCATATTATTTAAATAAAACCTATAAATATTGTCAAAAAACTATTAAGGAGAATGTATTTTAAACTAATATTTATGTATGAGCTAGAAATCAATTATTTTACATGGCAAACAATATTTTTATTCACACATAATTTAAGCGACAGTAATTTCCCTGTTGTTCCTATAGTTTTGTAGTTATTGGAATAAATTCAAATGCCATGCCCATTATTGTTTTTATAAAGATACCTTATAGGTACGGTGTAGACGTAGGTACCTAGTAAATTTTACGAATTAAAATTAAACCGAAACAGTTTCATTTTTAATTTGTAAACCCAGTAGTAATATTACATACAGGTTTCTACCTACCACAAATCACATAATACCACAAAGTAATTTAAACATGTTGTCGCTTAGTACTTTTTTCGTCAACGAACATAATACTGCATTCCATAAAACTAAACAATGTTCATTAGTTTGTGTCATTGCCCTGGCCTTTTCTTAAATCTTAATTTTCATTGCCAGGTTACCTACTCACTTCATTTATTACAGACAAGTGAACAAAACGAGCAATGGATGGTGGTTACGGTTAGCTTAGTATAACACAAGGTGTTGTGTTTCGACGACTGTACTAGGTAAGTTTGTGTTGCCCTGTCTAATGGGCATGGAGGCAATTAAAAGCAGATATTAAAAGTAAAACGTTGTGATCTCGTGTTTCTCGGTACATTTGTGGGAAACTTTTGTCGTTAATTACTTTAGAACAACTTTGTGTTATATGGCTTTATCAGATCAGAGTTCGTCAGTTGATGAGTTGAATTGTTTTGAAGAATCCACCATAAATTTAAATGCTTCCTCTGCTTTCATCAAGATTTCAATGGGTTCATATTACCCTTCACATTATTAAGGATTACTTTACTTATGACTGGTAGTAATTTTATTTAAGATAGATTTTCTCATTTTAAGCAAAGCAAATTATTAGAAGCGAACATTAGCAAATATTAGATAACCTTAGTCTTCATAGAATTAAGGTTGTAATCCATTATAAAGTGTTTGCTTACCAATGAATTGTATCGGCAGTTCGCACTTACCTGTAAATAAAGAAAAATAAACATTAGAAATTCAGGAATTATTATAAACAATTCAATTAAACACAAAATTAAGCCTCCTATTGTGGGTTATGCTAAAACTTCTAATTGTTATTTACCTACACTCAAGACCCGACCTGGTAAAATAACCGCCCCACTAATGAGCATAATATTCATAATATTGTGCCAGCACCAAAGAGTCTTGTTAGGTCCACATACGGGTGTTGAGACGGAGGGACTCTATTAAATTCTAACGCCCTGGTGCGCAACATGGGCGAGAGCGAGAGCGATTATAATATAGGGATATCTTATATTAACTTTTAACCGTTGAAGAGTATTTTTGTCAAGTGTTAGCAGAGTGAACTAAACACCAATGTATTTGAATAAAAATATACTGCTTTTCTATGGTAAGCGCATGACTTGAGATGTCTGGAACGAATAAGATTTTTTAGGGAAATGAAAATTAGAAAATTTGTCCATATAATTCGAAAATACTGAAAAAAAAATTAAGAGAGGACCTCATCACTAGCTGATGAGGTCCTCTCTTAATTTTTTTTTATGAACCATGAACCATAAATATTTTTGAAACGCAGTGTAACAGTTAAGCTGTTTCTAAGTAGCATCTGATTTATGTTGATATTATTATAAATATGTTCAAGTAATAAAGTAATTTTTCACGTGTAAGGTTGGCGCTTGTGCAGTTTCTTGTAAAAAACAACGTAAGCGCCCAGCGTTAGTAAAATTTTCTTGTTCAACGCATTTTGCAGGCCGACTGTACATCGCTCTTCCTACACATTACACCACCCATTCCAGTGTTCGCACATTACCCCGCAAAGCTACACATGTACCCTGAATGCACAAAGACGTATAATAACATAAGGCGGCTCGCAATTAAAAAATTTAAGGCACTTTGTCGTCGCCCTAGCCTTTAGCTTGCTTTTCCTAATGTAAGCGCCAACGGTCGGTAGTTCTATAAAGATTTTGTAGTTAGCGCAGTTTTGCATTACGTACATTTTGTCTTTAAACATATGAAACGGTTTTAATGATGATGTCATTAATTTAATATTTTTATAACATGGTTTAAAGTTTATTTGAATTAGATGGACGGAGTGTATGGTTCGACGTCAATGGCGAATGCAGATACTATGAATGTAGGTGTTAAGAATTATTAGGGCTGTCCCTAATTAGTATTGCAATAGTGCGTTATTATAAATAACTACATTATCTTCACTGAATTACCTACTAGAGATTTCTCGGTTGACTTTTATAACACATTCATTCAAACCATCAAAAATGTATTTTAGTACAAATATTTCAGCGATTTACCTTCAAATATCTAATAAAACGAACTAAATTTACATATAAAACAAAAATAAAAGGTAATTTATTGCCTATTTCCCTTATTAAAATGAGAGAATTTACATTAATTTGTGTGTGTTCATTCCGTTACCGATGTTGATTAATGTCAATAATTTACTGGGACACTCGGGACACATTAATGTTGGCCCTTGGTTAATTTTCCTCAGTTTATCGCAGTCTTGCTGACAAGTGAAATGGCGATGACAAGCCGCCAAGCGACAACGCGACGAAAGATTTGTGCACAAACCTATTTAGGGTGACATGGAAATCTATGCTCACGTATTTCAGCCTATTTTTTAACAACAAAAAGGTGTGAAAATACATAGAAAATGTCAGCTATTCGTGTTTATGTCTGACAACATCCGTTATGCGGATATTGTGCTGAAATAAGTTTTTTCTAATATTTTGAACTAATTTTAATAATAGAGATACTCCGCGCATCTGTCTTGCACTGCTGCTGTCAAAAATGCGTTCGAACGTTGTTTGGGCGTGACACCAGTCATGATAAAAAATGGGTTAAACTGGGAGTACAAGATAATGAGCTAACTATAAAAAATATTGTCGCATATTTTCGTGCATTTTAAAGGATTTTACGTAGGCGGTATTCTCATAGCTAGGTAAATTATAGCAGGTAATAAAATCCAATCGTAAATTACCGTTCCAACTGTCTAGTTAGTAAAACTATCAATATTATCACATCATTAAAATCAACTTGATCACCTCTGAACACAGGCCTTATATTAAATTTCATAGTTTTCCATAAAAGTCGGGTCAATTGAGACACCACTGTCAAATACTTAAATTAAAAAAATAACACTTTTCATTTCCAAACATTCTATCAAAGAATAAAACTAGCTCAGATAAACATAGATTAATAAACAACAACAGAAGTGTCAGTTCGCGGAATCGTTGATGAGAATAAAGCGATAGCATTTCGCAATGGATAGAGCGTTACTCGGAAATACGTTACGATCTCACAGCTAGACGGATGCGATGCCTCTCTCTTTATTATTCCAATAACAATCCGTAATGAGTGCTCTGGTCAAACGTAAATAGCAACTTCATACATTTGAATGATGCCAATGTAAACTCTGTTCTATGGACTACTCTGTACCGTTTAGGGTTATCGCTCCATTTTATTATTTTGTAAACGAATTTATTCGCAGCATCTTGATTTGTGTAAATATATCAAAAACACTAAAAGTATTCAGGAAACATCTTTGCAAATTGTAATAAACATTTTAATATTTTATTAAAATTATTCTAGCTCATATCCGCAGCGGCGTGCAGTTCACAGGAGCAAATAATCATTGCATGCCATAAGTTTTTATAAAGTGATAAAAAACACAGAGGTTACTAATTAATATTATATTTTTGCGATGGCTCATTCAAAGATACATGTACTGTATACTCACTTATAGATCTAACCGTATCTAGGCCAATAAAAAATATTCTTATGATAATATTAAGTATTTAAAATCGTAGCCGGTCAAGTAAAAAATTACAGACCATGTGCAAAATGTTCATTGGCGCCAAGGACCTTACGCCATTTGCTGAATTTATATCATAAACTTTAGCTTAAGGGGCAATTATGGCACTCTCTATTTGAAATATTACAATACTCATCATTTAGAATATTTACGACCATAAAAAAACCACACGACATTTTACTTACAAAAATGATCTATAAGAAACATTGTTACCTACATAATTCATTTAAAGTTAAATGTACAACCCTAAGACCGTGATCGGCTGACATCAAAGGCGCACCTCACACTGGCTAGTTTACATTGTAACCTCTGTGCAGGAATATTTACACTGACATTAGACTACTGACCTCTTATGACACTCGTCGAGTGTGATGACACCGGAAATCGATTTTGTGACATTGACGTCACTTGAGTGCTCCCGTGAACTTACACCTACGTAGGGTAACCAAGTGCAAAAGATTGTATGGAAAAATGTCCTGGATTTTTCAATTCGATTTGGAAATTATACTTCACGTTACATTAACGTGTTTGGTCGAGTTCTTTTTGGTGTAACCGTTTATTATTTTACGATTTTCATTACAAAATTTTGAAAGGTTATTTCAGTTTGAAAATAAAGAATCTGTCTCATTAGTCTAATGGTCGCAAGCGCGACCGCTACTTTTGAGGTCCTTGGGTTCGATTCCCAGATCAAGCAAATAGTTATTGCGTTTTTATATGTATACAATTCTCAGCAGAAGCTGGAAGTTTGAATTCGTTTCCGGTTAATGGCAATAGGCTCGCTTCATTCTCCTTACATGAGTTTTAAATACATCGGCGAACTGTGGATGTAAATTAGAATACACCTCTGCCTAACCCTTCAACGGCGTGATGGTATGTTACGTTATTTATTCAGCTTAGCTCTTAAGTATATTAAAGCACAACTAAATTTGTTGTGTTAAAATTTAGGATTTAGATGTTAATATTTAGATTTAGGTCACGAAATTTGTTAGAAATGCCAATGGTAGTGAGAACTTTTGTAATTAAATTACATGTAACACACTCACAATCTGGGACATATCCACGCAAACCCGAGCGGATGTTTCCCCTAAATACCGCTGTATTAATGAACCTTCTTGTTTCTAGGTTAGCCTGTAGTGGCGTGTGTAGACTAACAATATTCATAATAATAGGATCTCGAGAGCTTTGATCTGTCGCAACGTCAAACGGAACGAAATTATGACAGGATATTTAATTTAGTTCACCACTGACAATGTTGACGTTTCGATCTGTCACTGATATTCTTTTTTTGAAAAGTAGGCAGAGGTGTGCAACAATGTGTTGGGTTTCTGCGATTAATCTACCTATCATTTTCCTATATTACCTAGTTTGCTACCCTTTGTTTTTTTGCTAGCAGTTTGCAATGTGATTTTGGTATATGACGTATTAGTGGAAATCTTTGCTGTAAAATATACTTATGTTTGTTCACATCACATTTTCTATGAATTTTGGAATCCAATTACGGCAACAATTCTAGTCCCGTTGATACAAAAAATACTTGAATGGAAAACCAGTTCCCCATAAAGCAGGCAATACAGCCAAGAGAAACAGAAATTAAGAAATCCTAATATAAAACCTGATTTCAATCAGCATTACCGATGTAATTAAATAAATAAAAAAAATACATTCAAAGGCAGGCCAATAAAAACGTTAGTACAAAATAGTAAACTGATGTTGAGATTGAGATAACAGTAACATAAGTAGGTAACTGAATACATTTCTTTAATGCTGTTCTTATTTTACATGAATCACACGTTAAATTAACTTTGTTTTAACCGTTGAAAAGGTGAATAAAGAAATAACAAAAATGTACAATGTTGATTACCTAGGTACTTATTGGTTAAGAGTTCCTTCAGTCAATAATAGTACCTACATAATATGAAACAGATTTAATCGTTTAGTTTACATCATTTATTACTGCTTAGTGAGTATTTCGTTCGTACAGCGTACTTTTATCATGAAAAAAAAAAACAATTCTACTATAATCTATTCATATTTAAAAGAAATATGGCATAGAAAAAACTAAAATTGGTGTATTTTAACATCCCTAAAATTCTAAGCTACTATTTGCCAACACTAAACGCGATTTCGACAGGTTATTTCTAAGATAAACATATATTTTATAATCATAAATATATCTTTAATATCAGATTATTTACCTGCAACACTGACCGTAAAAATCACCTAAAAGTCAAAGACTGTCAGTAAAAGTGAAATTTATAAAACATAAAAAAAGGAATGTGCCAATATCAATCTGAGCAATTTACCACATGCGGTGAGTCACTAGTTGTGTCTATTTATTTTTAAAACGCTATATCTTAAAGAAAAACAAATGGGAAACTGGATAATAATATTATGTTTAGTCACAATAGAGAGAACTGCTCGTAAATCCGTCTAGATGGGACGAATTAAAATCTATTCGAGTGTGGAATATCGGAACAAATGTCGCGTTGACAGACAAAATGTCGTATTATTTTGACAGGAGCTAGGGCGTTTCATATAAAAAAAAATATTATGAAGAAAAAATAATTTTAGGAAACGATCATAAATCCAGTGGAATCGATGTTTCAAATGGTATTACTAATGGTACACATTTTCAATTAAAGAAGCGCATTAGTTATCCGTATGTATTTCCTATTATGTAATACACAGATATTACAGAGTAACAGGTAGGTAGGTATCTCTCAGACAATTACATTCTCTCTGATAATAAAAAAACTCAAATAAATACTAATCGCTCAAAGTTTATATCTTGGACGCTTATCAAATCAATTGTTTCTTTTGTAGCTTCTCTATTGTGACGCCTATATTCTTGGACAAAAAAAAATATTGATCTGTTAACTTATTTACAATTATTGTCGAAGAAATAAATTGTTCAATTCCAAGAAGTTTCGTCAGGAAGCACAATTTACTTAGATACTGCTATCATCATTGTGAAATATTTATTGTTAATAATACGTAAAATTGAGACATGTATTATAGTATATTTATTCGTATTTTGTGTGCTGGCAAACTAAATATAATATTTTACCTCTAGGTCTATAATTTTTCACTGAAGCGAAGTGGTCTTATTGTGTGAAGAATTGGCACCCATTCTCAGGTGAGGATGGGTGGCAATTCTTGATGGCGCTGTTATTACTTAACCACGAACCACTTTTATTTATCAAGCTATCCAAAACTGTCACATGTCACCAATTGAATATAAACCTTATTGCTTTGAGTTAAAGTTGAAAATCAATTAAATAAATTTGATAGGTTGTGGTAGCTTGATGTGCTGGCCTCTGTTCACCAGAAATACAAAAAAAAACCTAACAAAAAACAAATGTATCTACCTATAATGGGCATTATCACTTAAAGCGATTTCTTCCAGGCAACCAAAGCGAAATGAATAATTACACTGGACAAGATAACGGGTTTAAGTGTACAAAAACAGTTCACTTTTAGCCTTTTGACCGCCATGTCAATAACGAAAATCTTAAAAAATTTTAGTATCCAATAATAGGTAAAAAAAAAACAAAAGAAAATTAATTAGGTATTTATTTTGAACTCAAAAAGAAGTTGTTTGTGACGTGCCGTGCCGTCGTTGGCATCGTGAGCAAGTTTTCATTTGACGTCTATACACGTCCGTGGCGGTCAAAAGGTTAAAACATAAATTAATTTAGAAATTTAGTTATTTATTTAATACTTTATGCACAAACATAGTACAAATGCGGACTTGATGCCTAAAGCATTTTCCACCAGTCGACCTTAGGGTGATGCAGATAAATAAATTGGTAGGTGCACTAACAGTGTTGTTATAAAGAAAAAACGTAATATTTTCTTTCACCACTAGTTAATAAGGCGTAATATCATATATTCGTAACCTTACTTCGCGTAATAAAAAGATTCTGTAACACGCTTATGCTTTCTCCGAGATTTTTAATCTTTAAGATTAAGTAACCATCGTTAATATATCTGTTTGGCATTCGAGATGTGCAATAAAAGAGATTTATTAACATTTCTCGCGTAAACAATGAAATTGGAGTTTTTGGACGCGTTTTTACACTCATAAAAACCGTGAATGACGGCACGTTAGTGCAAAATTATAATATTTTGGCCGTAATTTTCTAAGCTTTATGTCGGCACATTTAGCGACGACGATAGGTTAACGACTCCGCAGGTCGACTACTCTGAAGATTGATACCCTAATTTATTGCACATTAAATTCTTACGTTCAGCTTCATAAGTAAGTATATAAAATTTATATTTCCTTATCTTTTCGTCACAGTTCAATTATGTCAGCTTTGTGACATTGTGACAATATAAACCATGTCTTAAAATCAACTCACTGAAGTACATATTAGTGGTACCTTAGTAAGTAGGTATTTCAAAATACACTTGCCGTCTTTATCATTTTGAAGTCAATAAAGAGAGATGACATTAGATATTAATACCATAGCCGTCATTTATTTCTTTGAAATAAGGGGGCTAGTCCATAAGTGATATAAATAAAGCAAACTAAAGATCTATTTCTGAGGGGATAAAGGATAATCCGTAACATGTTGAAACGTTACAGAACGTTGCGCATTCTCATACATCCACCGACCACCAACAATGGAGGGCAATTAATAAAAACGGCTTTTTAAAAAAGGAACCGGGACGAAACGCGCGACTCCCGCGCACCTTACGTTTGCATAGGGTTGATACTCATGTTAATAATATTCTTTTGAAATGTATTTTCGAAGATCTGAAGGCAGGTAAGTAGATACTTATAATATATTTAATTAGGAATGACGTGATGGTATTATAGTTAAAAAAAATATATCAATACATTACAATTACTTATTCGTTCATTCATGTTGGAGCAGGATTTCAGAATTAATAATTTTAATTATTAATTAAAAATATACAACCCATCCAATATATCTTCGGTTTTTGTATTTTTGGTATTATTAATTGTTTCCTAAATTAGCAGCCCTAAAATTAACGCATCACGAAATATACGTTCATCCACGCACTTCGCACGAGATCACGTTCCGCACATTATTTTGATGAATTCCAATTTCGAACGCACCTACGCTGTTTTGTTTTCTTTTCTTTACGGTCTTTTGTTGTAGGGAAATCGTTAAAAGGGCATTTATATTTAGTAGGTATGGGTGAGTGTAGACTTAAGATAAATTTAAGCTTCAGACGCCAGGAGGTCAAACTATCCAAAACTCAAATTTTCCTAATTGAATATAAACTTTTTTTTTTTTGTATTAAAGTTGAAAATCATTCGAAGAAATTTGACAGATTGTGGTAGCTTGAAGTGCTGGCCTCTGTACCTAAGTGAGTAGGTTGCAATTTGTAGGCTTCAAACGTACGTGTGTTCCTTCTCCCCAATTGTTATGTTTATTTTATTAATAATGAAAGGGTTCTTTATAATTCATCCTTTTCAATGTTAAATATTGAGAGCTCCGGTGCAACAGGTTAGGTCATTATTCCAGTCAGTATCTTTTTTATACATATTTAGACAATGGACTCAAGAAGTAATTAAACGTACACTTTAAGCCCATAATCGGAGTACATTCCTGTTCAAGTCAACCTGTCGCTATTAAAATAATGCCGGGATAAGTGGGGACAATAAAGTAAAACAAAGCAATTAAAAATTCATCAAGTGTAGGTACAATTGAGAGAGACATAAACAACAGTTTATTACTACCATTAATCACACAGTTAAAATCTCACGTCAGTTATGTAGGTGGCTATTGTGCGGTGTGCCTTTAAAGCGCAGTGTGACAACCCGCAATAAATCGCGAATGTTGCCATCAGTATAAATGTTTCACGAATTACAAGGCGGCCTTTTCAACTTTCAACCAATTATTAACAGCTTACGTTTTTTTTTGAACTTTTGGCGCGGGTAAAATTGAAACGCTGTGCAAGGTTTTATTTTTATTCTCAGGTAGTAGTAACTAGAATAAACTACTACTACTAGTGTGGGTACAAATCGTAGACGAAATCGATCGAGGAGTCGCTAGTGGCATGATTTTGATCGCGAACGTGGTATGAAGATGCCCACGATAGAAAGTTCTGGATTCAGTTAGGAGAGGCTTTTATCCAGTAGTGGGATATTAACAAAGGTACGTAAAACATAATTAGGCTAGTAAATTTTCCAACAATATCTATATGTCACCTATTCTTGTAACAAAAATCTTCTATCAACTAATGTAATTTAACAATACCAATTTTTAAGTAATATTTGTATGTCTTATTGACAAAACATAGCGGACTCTTTACCATGTAAGACCTATACTTGTATTTACCTGTGTTTTACAAATAAATTCTGATTCTGATTCTGATTCTGATTCAACTAAATGCTTCGGATTCTTATTGTTAATGCTATTCTGGAAACAACATCTATTATTTTTTTGCCAATATAATAAAAAAGTGCCCTCATAATTTTAAAAACCTCACCTAATTAGTGCTGTATTTCAGCCAACAACTGTCACAAAAGAGGAAAAAAATAATAAATGTAAAGCTTCTGTTTCCTTTCAAAAACAAAATACTGAAGATTTTTTTTTGTGTGGAAAGAGAAATAAATAAGAAAGAAAAATGGAAAGTCCGATTCATCCGGGCGCTCGGTGCTCGGTGCTCTATTCAGAAACAACTTATTAAATAAATTAACCGCAAGTTGGTGGAAAAGGAAAACTAAGGCGGCGACCACAGTCCGCAGAGCGGTAGCGGTAGCGATTATGCAAATAGTATAAGGTACTTACGTTCTTTAACGTATATTCAAAAAAAATAAATAAAAACAACTCATTTAAACTCCATTTATTATAGTATTAAACAAATAACGATGAAATAACGACAGTTATTGTGTTATACTAAATAAATTATTGAATCTTATAGCATATTATATTTATTTGTAAATGGTAAATAGATTAGTACGTAGTATTGTATTCGTGAAATAACGTAGCTTATTAATAACTATTATCGAAATAACGCTTGCGTTATAACCGTTATTTGTCTAACGTTATAATGAATGAAGTGTGGATACAATACAATTTGTTAACTCAAAGTAATTTACATAAGTTAGTTTAGGGATATGCTGTCAAGCACGTTTTAAACTTGTAATTTCAATAACCGGTGTTGCTATTACCTATGCTCTTTTTATTTATTAATATTACTTACCTAAGTATAATCGTACATAAGTAAGTAGTTTAATTTTAATAAAAATAATTCATACATACTTCATGACAGTCTTCAAATCAAAAAATTTCTATATAACATTTCGGTAGGAGCTCCTAGTTTGAATTTGTACCCGATAATAGTCTCGTCCCCCTACTCCTCCGTATATGGAGCTTCAAATAAACGCCAAACTGTGAGTTTACATAAGTACCTTCATGCTGACGTAACTCTTCGAGGAATACAGGCATGATGATGGGATGTTATTTTGATCCTACGCCATCGCTCCCGCTCATCGATGTCCACAAAAATTAAGCAGTAGCTAGCTCGCCCGTTTCCCCCGGACAAAGCTGTTAATTCCTTAAAGCTCGACGCCATTCTGTTTCGTATTCAATGCGGACTGTAGTCTGTGGCGAAGAAAGACCGCAAAAATAATTGGAAAGTGACGGGAATACCTATGATTTAGTGAAGGAAAACTATATACCCATATCGATATAATGAACTAATTATCGAGGTTTAGAGAAACTTATATTTTGGCTCTGGAAGGGTATATTTTTGTTGGTTGTTCATTATCGTTGACAAAAGCTGGACTTAAAATAGGTTAATTATGAAATTATTTCCTGAAATCTTACTTCTCATAGTGTGCTGTAGGATAATAAACACAATGTTTTGTTAATACCTCTGAAAGAAACTAAAATCTTACCAAAATAACATAACACAAGACCCAGTTATGTTTACGGGCACGGAATTTTCTTTCACCGCATTTATCGATAAAGCACACAAGGATGTTCGCATCCCTACGACGCCCCGGGAACGCGGCCCAGATTCCCAACTTTTCATCACTCTCCTTGCCTTCCCGGCTCATTGTGTCCGTGAGAACCTTTATTGCCCCCATAGAAAACCATGAAAGCCGGCCAAGAAAAGCATTTGTGTACTGAATACTTACAAAGAAGCATGTTTCAGTTGATTCCGTGCCTGTTTCAGACGTCTTTTCATCCCGGCATTTTCCGATTGGGGCAACTCTATTGGCTCCGGTCTTGTTTTGTATCGGTAAATGAGTTTCGTACAGTAGAAAGGTTAATTTACTTTTTAGTTAGGTTTTGTTTGTGTACGTAGGTGGTCGTTTTCGTTGGGTTCTGAATAATATATATATTTAATGCAAGTCTAAGGCATTTATAGTCGTTGATTTATTTAGTACTAGCTGCTGCCCCGGTTACTTGCATCATATTTTCTTTTAGACAAAAGGTAGCATATTATGTTCTTCCTCAGGATGCAATCTAAGTAGGTATATTCTAGCCAAATTTTATCGAATCGCGGTTTAGTGTGAATAGATAACAAAACAAAATACTTTCGCTTTTGTTAAGCATATGAGGTAAGTTGTAGTATGTACCTATGACTTTTAATAGACGCTCTCTGAAGACTGTTTTTAATTTAATTGATATTAAACACTAAAAGTAGGTAATAAGTCTAAACTCCCTTACCTACTTCATGAAAAAAGCAACAATAGCACCATACCTATACACAGATTCCAAAATCCTTTACTCAAACAATGAAGAAAAAGCAAAAGAAATTCTTAATGGTACATATTTGAAAATGCCATTCAGAGTTTTTCCTCACAAAACTTTCCCAGCTTCTTCGGGTAACTAAGCGTGCACTACTTAATTACGAAACAACCCCCTTTAAATCTTGTGCTGTGCATTTTCCTCAACCTTCGTCTAAAAGGGATTAGATAATTTTCTTTACTTTTTTGCACAATATAAACTGATTGTGGTGATACCTACCTTTGCACAAAAATACTTGTTTTATATCCTACATACTTAAAAATAAATACTTATTTAATAATACTTAGTTAGGCAGATTGGGAAGTAAGGAATTATTTTACTTTAAAAAATGGATACCTATCAGATTTTAACTCACTCCTGTGCTTGCATTTTGTTTTCCGGTATATTAAACTTATTACAAAAGATGATCTAAGAAACAGCCAGGATCAACAATAGCCCTGTATTTTAACATTTAACAGAAAATTAAAAATCTAAAAACATGTTTGGCATGTTAAGAACTTAAAGAGAGATGGAAAATTATATTTTTGGTCTAGGTTTATGTAGACTTTGATTCACATACGTTAATTTGTAAAACCATAAAGATGCTATAGAGGTTGGAATAAATCTATTTTTTTAATTCGGCAAAATTAAACTATGCTAGATAGAATAACGATTGATAATATATAAACACAAAAATGACCATATTTAATGGTAAATGGCCGATAACAGCGAAGTGGCGCTTTTTTTCTAATCTTACCGCTAAGTAGATTACCACATTACCACTTTTTATGGGTCATTACCTCTTTAAAACTTCCGCTAGCGGATGAATCCCGTGTGATATTAGCGAGAAGCAATAAAAATTTACAAAACAGCACTCTTATCAACGGCAATGAACTTACAAAGTTATTAAAATGTATGTAAAGGAATGTACCGCATTTGATAGGCCGCATTAGATTCATATTGCTATTAAGAACCAGCTACCAGCTAGCTACAAAGGTGAAATCGTGCTTCTGTAAATGCGAGAAGATTATTCTATCTTGCTGTAAATAACATTGTAAAATGTGTTATTGCTTTTAATATGTATGCAAATGGTAAGAGTACCGGTACTTCGTATATTGTCTCATTGCGGTATTGGGTAGCTGAGGTCGGTATTACAGAAATTCATTTCATTAAGTATCTTATTATTATAGATCTTTAAAAAGTAAATATAATTACTAAAACTCTGTTTAAAATTAGGCCTGAGACTATCTATATCTGAAATCCGAAGACATTAAAAAAACGGCTATAATCGTTTAAAACATTACAAAATAACATATTATCTATATTATTTTAAATAAAATGATGATTTAGGTAAATAATTCTGCATTATATTGAGAATAACTAATATAAACCTAATATATATATATATATATAATATAATATAACCTACTTTATCGTGAAAAAAATGAGAAAAATCATTTTAGATCCAATGTTTCGAACTTTGCAGGAACAATAATAATAACAGAATAATAGGGTTGGACTAAACCATAATAAGGTTGGACTAATTACTATTTTACTTCTTTGAATGGTAGGTTTACACAGGCAATAAAACAATTATTTGAGTATGAGTTCATTAATTACGACTATCATTTAAAAAAATACTTAGGTAATACCTACCTAAGCGCCGCTTAAGCGCCATTCTCGAATACGGCGCTTAATGAGTTATAAGTTCGAGATTTAGGTAAGTACTTAAATGAAGTTATCGGTAAAATGGGTTCGTGGAATTATAAACGGCCGGTGCCAATGCTCTGATACCTATGCATTTTCCATTGGTTTAAGTATGAGTCAATGAGGTAATTAGTTGTCATTTTGTACTGGAAATATTTCTTATAATTTACAGGGAATTCGTTAGGTAAATACATATGTGCTGACTTTGAACTTGACCATAGGTGACCGATTGATGTATATAAGCATCCGTCTATTGCTATTAACCAGGCAAATCTAAAGTCATTGAGAATTTCACAGAAAATATCCCAAAAACTCTCTACCTACGATCAGTAGACTAATGAGGCTGTTTGACAATTATAGCTACGTCTTATTTTTTTAATGTTTTACTATGCTTCTTCATTGTATGTATATTGAAATAGACCTTTCAGTATCCTGTGTTGACACAGGTGATAATAAGAAAGGAACAAGATTTTGCACAAGAAATGTTTTAAAATTTTCCTCTGATTAATGTTTGCAGCGCATTAAATCACTAACGAATAGGTAAATTATAGTGTAACCAACACTGTAGGTATAACAAACAATGTATTAATGGATTTCCCCAGATTTTTACAACCGCTAACGTTGCTCGGTATAAAACGGCTTATGAAAAACCAAACATCGTAAATGCCTACGCTGAAACGACGCCAGTAAATTTCTCGTGCAAACCATAAACTTCTATTTATACCTACGCGCACCCATTGTTTTCTCAGTGACGACTAGCGAATCAAATTATTGGCTAAACGACAACGAGCGAAAAACGGCCGTATCTCATTGTGTTATAGGCTATATTCGTGTAATAGATTTGTAGGGCTGCGCTGTAGTGGGGATAACAATTGTCTATTGTGTTGGCTATCTCTTTTGCGCATCGCGTCGGCGTCTTTGTGAGAGTGGGACAGGCGATTATCGCCGTTGCCCTCTCTCACAATGATCGGTGGAAATGGGCACGCCTTTGTGGCGAAGATTTTCTTCTATTCGTCGGTTTACACCGGATTAGTGATGTGTTATAAAATTTTGTGCGCATGTCCCGTTGGTTATCATTTCATGCATAGCTGAAGCGATATCCGATATTAGTAGGCGTTTGAAAATATGTACACATTTTACCAAATAGATCTCTGTTATTGTTATGTTATGTATTATGTAATTCTCCGTCTATCAATAGGATGAGTTAGTAATAGTAGATGTCTATACACATAATTAGGTACGGCATAGGTTAGCTACCTACTAGACATCTTTCATGACCTTCATGACATTGTGATGAAGCAGGTATGTATGTTTCCATGTAATTGAGAAACTATACTTAGGTCGGTGTATAAAATTGCAATAAATCTATTAAAACTACAAAGTAGGTAGGTACATTTAGTGGTTAATTTTAGTGCCCAATCGTTAAGCAACTTGTCTAAGCTATTAAAATTCTAGTTAAGATAACTTAAGTCGTGCTTCTAATTTGTATGAAACATGTAAGCGGTTAAAATACTTAGTGTAACCATACGTGATGTATGATGTTGTGTATGTGGAACAAATAGGGGTGATGGCGGACGCCAATCGTAAATCGTTTCTCTATGACTAATCGTTCTGTCAGTAAACTAATCGATAAACTTCGAACGTGATGTTCCAAGTTTCGAAATTTAAAATTGGCTGTTGTGTGGAAGTGGCGTTCTTGAAATAAACGTTAAAATAATTGCAAGGAAATTTTAAAATAGAATAGGAAAACCCACGAGGAATCGATAGATATAATTTAGGTACATAATTTATAATATTACTTGGATAGATAAACGTTTTTTTATAGAAACTTATTTACGTTTAGCTACGTTTTAAATAGAAATACCTACCTACTATGTGTATAAAATAACATAGGTATTTTTTTCAAAAATAAAAAAGTTTGGTCGCTATACCTAATTATATATGTATAAAATTTACATCCCGTTAAATAAATAAAACAAACGACCTTTTCGCTTTGGCAGTTAGTTAAAAAAGGCACACGACTAACCACGTTTTAAAGGGAGAGTTACGGAAAACTTTTAATATTATGTTTTTAATTTTTTTAATCAAAAACGTTGTCAACACATGTCTGTCCTGTCACTCCTGTAGTTTTCTTTCAAAAACTAATTGGTCTGACACGGTTAACCCCTCGAATGCCAGGGGACATATTTATTTTTTTAATTTGAAATATTTTTTTAAAGAGTAACTTGTTGACTCGCTTTACCGGGTCGCATTGGACGGTTAATGGGAAATGACACCTTTTAAAAATATTTCTGTTTTAGTTTTGATGCCACGGTTGATTCTTTAAATATTAAAAAAAATGAATCTGATTTGTGTGAGCAGATAAGTACCCATGGGTAAGTATATATTTTATAGTGACAAGATAAATCTACCTACTTAAGTGGGTACCTACTTGCATTTCTAGCGCAATTTTACATAAGACAATAACTTATTTAGTTAAGTTCAAACACTTGCAAATTGTGACTACATTGGTGATAAATCATACTTAATGGTGTTAAGATCTATTTGCAAAAAACATAAGTTGGATAGGTAGGTAGGCCTACTTATTAAATCACTAAAATAACCTACTTAAATACGCTACAGTACCTACCTATAAGTAATTATAATTTCCCACACAAACTGTTTGACTGTAATTTAGGTAAGCACTTTATTATCATTCATTCTGTAGTAAAATATTCAATTTTATTAGAATGAACGACAGAAACAGAATATTATCTGCCCTTATCCATTCGGAATTCGCAACACAAATAACAGATAGGTACAACAAAGATGGCCACCCTACTAATTTATTTGTTTTTAATTTTTAAAAACAGAACGAGGAAGCGGACCAATGAGACGCGTCCTCCGACTGATTGTCAATTAGCGACATCAAACGGGCTTTTTGCGAATTAAGCGGTCGTTTGTGTTCATTTTTTGTCCAGCAGCCGTCGCGTACTGGCGTTTGATGCGTTTTTCAGTTTATACGTTTCATTTTCATATTTCCGTTTGTCTGGCCCTATAGGGGAGGGCATAATACAGGGTGTCTGCGTGCGTATGCAATGTTTTCCATTTATTTCGGTGATATTTTAATTCAAGTGAGTGCCCTCGCGGACGGATTATATTTTTTATGTTTGTATTTTCATCTAGCAATGCTATCAAAATAAACCTATTTTATATTTTATACAACATTCCTACTATGTAAAAAAGTATTACACTGCAATATTTTCAAAACAAGATCAATAGACTTACATTTGTATTTTTCAGCGTTGCTCTTTGTAACTGTTTATTATGTAGGTACTATTTTATTAGTGCTGCAATACGTAGATATTGCTTTTGGCAGGTTTTATATCACAAAATGAAACACCAGCCGCGTTTCTAACAAAACAGTCTGACGCTAAAGACAAAAAATAAAAAAGTCGATGAATTGAACATGGCATATCGAACTCTATACCGAATGCATCAGCACAGTCAACAAAGGGACGTTCTGAAAAAAATGCGCGAATACGAACGCGGGCCGCCATTAGCCGCTCCCATTTGCACCGCTATAGACGGGCCTCTTCAATCTATACCGTCAACAATGTAGGGCTGCTGCGATCATAGGCAAATTACGGTTTCATGTTTACGGAGCTACTGACAGAGTATCGTCACTAAGAGTAACTACTATACCGGTTACTATACTTACTGTTTACTGATAATAAGTAACGAAGACCTAATGCTGAGAAAAACTTATGAGGCAAGAAATTGCTCAGAGGACATGGAAGCCACAAGGCAAGAGAAGAGCCGGGCACCCGGTACCTACACAATTAATTAGTTCATGACATGATAAGAAGAAGAATATTATACTTTTTTCTTGTGAAGTCAATTTTCGTTCAAATCAGAGAATACAGCTTTCAGCCGAATCAAATGCGACCCCAAAAATCTCTGCCAACCCTACACAGAGGGCATGTGATCGAGTGTTGTTCGAGTTTTTATCGCTGATTCATTAGTATGAGAGTGTCTTTGTTGCCGACCGTACGGGCGCCGCGCCCGCGCCGGCCCAGCACAATATGCATCCAACATGAAAATTGATTCGAAATGAAAGGATACACGCTATTGTATACATTGCTAATTAAAAATGAATGCGAACCCAGTAATTAGGGACATATAACGTTTCGATGTAATCTATCTTTTGTTAGGTTATGTTTTGTAGACTTTGTGAAGTCTTTTTGTGATTAAAAGGGGATGAAATGACCATAAAACAAACAGAATATGTTTTGAAAATGAGCACATTTGTTATTTGAGTTCGATTTATATTTTAATTTAAAATCGTTTGAAGTTTCAATAAATTTCCAATATACTAGTTAAATATGTCCGCTTACAGAAATCGAGCTAAATAAACAGACATAAAAAAGGACAATGACACTTGACAGCCTCGTCTAAATAACAAAGTCGTTTTAAAAGAACCACGGGCTCGGAACAAACCTAATTTGTAAAAAGGGTAAACAAAAAGTTGAGGCTGAGGGAGGAATTACAATGAAAAAGCCTGCCCTTGCACCCGCCCTTTTAAGATCAAAACCAGTTGTCAAGTTTTGATTGTACACTCATTTGTTTTTATAAAAATAAAGTTCATTATTTAAATCAGGTGTTAAAAAGCATATTTTAGATTTCATTAGCGCCGGATTTAGTTCATGTTGTGATAACTATAGCACCTAAAATGGTAAACACTAATGTAATAGAGTTTGGGCGATGGACAAGCTTGAAATGATTTTTAAATTTGTACTTACTTTTTGAGATATGATAATGAACTAAATCTGGCATAAATTAAATATAAATATGCTATTTTGTATTGAGATTGAGCGTTTTTAATTTTTGTTGTTTATTGAATAAGTTAAACTTAAAACTTAACCAGCAAAAGGAGTACCTAGTCTTGGTTGTATGAACTAGTATGTTTAGCTTAAAGAATAAAGACAAGATCAAGTTGACTTAATAAATTTCAGTCTAAATCAAGCACAGTTTCAAAAGAATATTGCCCTTGATTACGAGCAAAATGTTTCATGGTAAAATCTTTAATCTCTAGAACCAGCTAGCGAAGATAGCATGTCTGTGTCCGCCATGTTCCTTTTCACATTAAGAATAAAGGGACATAGTAACTAACCGCGATACATTAAGTTTTATTACGCAAAAAGACAAAACGGCTTCATTGGAAACAAATTCCGCAATTCCTCATAACAATTATCAATAGCATTGTACAAAATTTATGTTATGATGTACAGTTTGGTTCTTGTAAGTAAAACGACCGTTTAAACGACACCGCGGAGCTGTCAACTCCATAAATGTGCATGAAATGGAACAATAACCACCAGTTTACGAACTAAACGTAAAGTTCCAAAACAGGAATAAACCTTCATTCCTTAGCCCTTTTCAATTCGTGACCTAGCATGCAAAACAGATGTCTGGAGGTAGATAAAGGCTTTTGAAAACAAAGTATTACCTCTCATTCCTAAGTGAAGTGGAGAGGTCAAACAGAATCGTGTAGCTCTATTTTAGTATTAGGTACCTACCTATTTGCTATTCTAATTAGTGAGTAATATCATTAGTTCTGCTTTGAGTTCGATCTTTAGAAAAATATGGCGCTTACGTTATTGCTTATTTGCATTATTGCTTTCCAGATTCCTTTTAAAATAGTTTGAACGTAAGATTTATGTAGGTACTTGAAAAGTTTTTTTTTGTAAATAGCCGGTCAATAATATATTACATAAATAAAATCCAACTATATTTATACATTTTAAATAAGTTTGATGAATTAGTACTAGTTTTTCGGGTAATCAATTTAGTACAGAAATATTTGATTCAGCATAAGATTTTTTCCTTACAGAAAAGGAGCGTACCTCATAAATCAATAGAACAAAAAAGCATAGGCATTCTTTTACATAATATTATATCAAAAGCGAGTAGTGATGAGTAACATTGGGCAAGTTTTTTTTTAAGAAAAACCCCTTCGTTGTGGAGACAAGACGACAAAATAATCCTGAAGCTATTTATCTCGCTCGATGTTAATCCGACAAACTTCATTACAACAAGTTGGCAGCCGCAAACGAGGTCATCTATGTACCCACTTTATTTTTAATACAAAATATGAAATCAGATAGTATTGAAGACACGATAAAAATTGGTATCAACAATTTTTCTAGTAGATCAAACGCGTCGGTTGCATGATCAATTTATAATTCGTAAGCTGAAACTAATGTTATGTGTCTCCGATTGTTATTAATAAGAGTTTGATATATTGGGTTACGATAAACATGTGTACTGTAGAGATTTTTTTTTATCGATATTATATTAAAATTTTTGATACGAGTAGGATGTATTTTAAATTAAAGTAGTGCAGTCTTTTTTAAACAGGATCATTAACTTTTTCAGTTACGAAAATCTAAATAATTTGACTGTTCCGAGTCCTTTTTGGATGTCAGTATAGATTCACGTTTGATTATAAGATAATATTTATATTAATATTCCACGAGAGTGATAATCCATAGGACTTACCTTAGCATGTTCTTGCTGCGCCAGTAGCTGTTCCCTCACCATCTGCAGTTGCAGGATCATCTCGGATAGCTGTCTCTCTTTCTCCAACACGCTCTCTCCAGCTAACGCCTGCAAGGCTGCAGCGTCTAGCACTGCTCGTCGCTCGCTGTCAACAAAGAGATCCACTTTAGAATAATATATTTATTTAAAATTAAAAATTCTTCCGATAAACTCATTGTAATGCAAGTAAAATTACGAAATACCAGTGTTGCGTCAATAGAACTTCTATTACGCCCGTTTTCTGCAAAGGGTTATGCAGAGATGCACTACTGTACACCCGCAATTCGCAAGCCTATTGCCATTTAATCGACCAGAAATACGAACACCGAGCTGCTACTAAGAATTTATTAAAATTAAACAATAAAATTTCTCCTGTTAATCGAATCCAGATCCAGAACCTCAAGCGTAAAAATCGGACTTACGAACTACGGCTAATAAGGCAACCTAGTTTAAAAAAACAACAAATTAACTTATTTCAAAATGTTGCCTGATCTTGTGTCAGTAATATTACTGGATCAAGTGCAATAATCATTTAATCCACTTCTGATGATTGAAATAAAGATTTCAAGTAACTTTAAAAAATATATTTAATGTGGCTGTAGGCTAAAGTAAAAATTTACAGTCAGGATTAAATTAGGATTAACACATATAACAATACCTAAATACGTAGGTAATGTTCGGATAGACATCCGATGTTACTCTCACAACGACAAGCGGCAAAGTGTGCGAGTGACGTCTTTGCCTTCCTTTTATACACTCAGCAAGACACTGATATTATTAAAAAGGCGGTAGTCTTAAAAAAACATCAATCTCATAACAATATTTATTTAAAATCAAAATTTCTTCTGAGAAACCCACTTATGTGTATCTAAGTAATATTGCGAAATACCGGTGTTGCGTCAATATAACTTAATACCATCACGTCTGTAGTCTCCGAAGGGTTACGCAGAGATGTACAGAGGCCTCCGTAAAATTTTGTTGCTAGATTTTCAACTATAACACAACAAAGTTTCCTTTTCAATTGGGAAAATTTGTCAGTTTTGGATAGCTTTATTGCTGGCGACTGTACTAATGTACACTCTCAGTTTGCCTAGACGCCTAAAGCCTATTGCCATTTAACCGGGCACAAATCCAAACTTCGAGTTGCTACGGAGAATTTAATGGAAAAGAACCAATAATACTTTGCTGGGACTCGAATCCAGAACCTCATGCGTTAAAATCGGGCTTACAACCGGGCCAATAAGGTAGTATATTCAAAAATGTTAACTCCTTTCAAAATGTTGCCTGATCTTGTATCAGTAACATTACTGCATCACGTGCAATATAACAATTTTATTCGATTAAATTATTCTCCTAAGTGATGTTAAATATTTTTTAGATGATCTATCATGAGTATCGTCATTAGATAATTACTCTTATATCTTTATATATATCGTAATACCAAAGGGTTATTCATAAATAGTAATTCTATCCACTTGTTCAGTTACACTATGATGTATTTTAGCATTAGAATCTAATCTTCCAAATTTTGACTCTAAAATTAGATTGCTGTTAAAAAATTTACAACAACAAAAAAACAAGCGTTTGATGATCCTTGCACATAAAGTTTAATGCAATTTCGTAAACTAACATTCCGTGTTAATACGACGGTTTGGAATTCAAAATGTATAACATTATGTAACTTTGTATCAGGCAGACGAATTCATGTGAATAATTCATGACAGTGTTAGGATGCTAGCGCTGTATCATATCAACAACAAAGATTGTATGATCACGTTTGCTTGCTACTACTTTTGTAACTCGACACTGCAAAACGATTGCTTTGAAAAAGTTTTTATTACGATGTCTTTTAATTTCCTTTACAGAAACCCTTTTACCCTTAAATGTTTGTTTCACGTTCGGGTTGACGTTTTGTGGTATACTTTGGTTAATTATATTTTTTTTTCTCCTTAAATCTCTGTAACTATATTGAATACCTATCATATACCTATAATATTGACAGTCTATCGTCTTAAAATTCCAAGCGTTCATTCCTTTTACAATTTGAATCCTTTTCTTTCTATCCAATACATTTCAAACTTTCAAGATTCCTTTCCACTTCCATTTGAGAGTTCCGTAGTAAAGGCACGTTACTTGGGGCACCGCAAACAAATGCATCAGAGGACGCCTCTGAATTATTAATGTTGCGGTCTGAACCTCCTCTTTCAAGAGGTTATGACGTAACCTCTTAGTTTTCCACTACGTATTCTATTGGCTTACATTTAAAACATTTATTATACAGTAATTCGGAGTTTTAAAGTTGTTTATGCTTTGTTGGTGGAAGTATTTGTAGTATGTTTTAAGTTAGGTCAAGACTTCCAAACTACAAATTGCACTCATTTCGATTGGAAGCCATGTGCAACAGTGACATGTACCTATAATTCTACTCTATTCTAGATCTTAAGAGACGACTTCTTTTTACGATACTTTCAGTGAATCATTTAAAAGAGAATAAGTTGCTTTATTCCTATGGTTGTAAGGTTAATCAATTTAAATTGATTCATGATCATGCAAATATCTACAATGAATCTCAGCGTTTTAAATCACTGATTCAGCAACTTTAAAAAAATGATCAGTGAGCTTCTTAATTGTAAAAAGTTTAAAGTATACGATTGTTTTCACTTGTCAGAATATTTCGCAACGTCTTTTATTTTTCCACGATACAAAAGATTGGACCACTTTCTTTAAGAAAGGGCTCATTGTGAAACCAGTTCGGTGAAATAATAAATTAACGGTACCTAATTAAGGATCTCATTTTTTACTATGAACCAATTTATAATTCTTGTGAATTACATTTCAGCGAAATGTTTTAAACAAAATTGTTGAAATTAAGTTTCAAGGTATTTTAATTTTAAGTTTTAATAGGTACCCAGTCATTCATCATATTGAAATTTAAATGCATAAATTTGTGTGTACCAACTTTATGCGTACAAAATTACCTATCGCATGGTTTTCTATACACCGATGCGTCTACTGTCGGTATTCTAATATTAATTAGCTCGTACTGCGGATAGAATGAGAAAGCAAGTGTAGATTAGTGGATACGATAATCCAGATACAGTAATTTTGATGCTGATGACAATTGACAAAAGGTTCTAAAGAGGAGACCACGCGCCGGGAAACGCTACAGAGGACGGTCTTTTTGACGAGATAGATTTGACGAGACACCAAGGATTGCTAAGAGTATTTGGATGCATGTGGTCTGTGATTCGTCCTTGTGGAAGTACGTAGGGGGGACCTTTGTTCAGCAGTGGACTTCTTGAATTTCAAATGTTACAGAATTCTCTCGGAGGATCTCGTGACTAAGTTACAAATACTCTGATCAACCGATCTACTAGCTACGATGAGTCTATGAATGGGTAATTTCTGTTAATACTTCGAAACCCCTCCATGCCTCGGAGAGTAGTAAAGCCTGGCCAGCTCAGTCTGGGTTGTCATGCGAACACCTATGACAATCGTATATGGTAGTCAGAAGCCCTAAAAGTATGATAACTAGTCTATCTTCAGGATATCGGTATTGCCCAAAAATTGGGTTGCGGAGATATGATTGCAGTCGTTTCGTGTAAACTACAGATATTCAGCCGCATCTGGTCAGACTGAAAGCCGATTCAAATATAGTTGGGAAAAGGCTCAGAGTATGGAAATGATAACAGAATTCTCTATTAATACCGTACTTAGCCTAATTATATCTCCGAAAACCAGTATTTATAATAAGCCAACAAAAACCCGGTACAAAACGGCAAAAATAAGAGCATTACCGATCACACGATTCGATTCATGCCACTCAATTCAGAGAAATGCGTTTTATTTTCCTGTTCATTGAGGACGCCACTTATGATTTATTATGTTACTGTTGTACTTATAGCCCCATAGGAATACAACTAGTTAGATAGGTTTGTGAGAAACACATGTTGGTACGGAATTGGGTCCGTAATTGTTTTAGAGATAAGCGTACTTCTGTTTGGGATTTAAAAATATGTAATGGCAGCAACTTCTTTCATCACGGCCCCATATTACCGAACTAATTTCATTTATTATTATTTTTTGAGTTAATAATACTATCTAACTGCCTCATTTATTAGTCTTGTGGTCGTAAACGTGACGGGTTTCGATTTGTGCCCTATGTCAATAGGCTCGCCCGCTATTCATAGGACCTAAACATACCGGTTACTATCCGGTGTATACTATCTGATATTCTTAAGGGCTAAGGGATAGGTTTTATGGTAATGAACCTCTTCGCCTTTTACCCTGCAATAGGAATAGGACCCACCCTCACATTCTGGAGACCTTGTCTCCAAGAATCACGTCGTAGTTTTCTTCCGCGCTCTTCTATAATGTGAAGTAGTCTTCGTGTATACAGGTCCTTAAATGGATCAACGCATCACCAACTAATCCGGTGTAGGTGTACATAGGAGGCAATGATTTCTTTCCACTAGGATGGTTCGTCTCCCAGGGATGTACTTTAATAGGCGTTGCACAGGGGGGTTCTGGGGTGCTCTATTAAGAGGACATAGTGCCCCCTCCATGTGCTGATGGTGGCCACCGGGGTGGTTTTAGAGGGTAAGAATCCCACACGGTCTAACCCCCGTAGACAGGCAGCCTTTCGAAGGTTTCCCCCCGTAAACAAAAAAAAAACAGGACATCTGCTCGTTTACCAACGACAAAATATTAAAAAGTTACACCTACAATATTTACAAAAAAAATAATACGTTTTTAGGTAGGTATTTTTATTCATATCCATATAAATTTTACTAAAAACTGTAAAAGTATATTATAATGAATACTTTTTAAGATTAATTACCTTTACATTTTAAAAAAGATGACCCTAAGTAAATTACATTAAAAACGAATTCGATGTTACATTAAAAGGTAAAAAACAATACACTTAGCAGTAACTACATTAGAGAGGGGACCGTAGCTAAACTAGGGTGAACTAATAGACCAATTCACTACCACTCGATGTTTCGTTTCGATAGAATCGATTCGATTATTCCGATTCGAGGCGCACTGGCTGTATTAATTTATTGAAGTTTGTTTTTTTTTTTGAAATTTCAAATTTATGCATAAATAGGCTTGCGCTTGCGTTCCTCGAAAGGCTAGTCAGAGTTATACTGTTATATCTAAAACTACAGTTCGTACAGACGAACTGTATTTTAAACACTGTATTGTAAATATAACATACTGATGTTATATACTAGTATCGTGCCTTGAAGAGCACGTAAAGCCGTCGGTCCCGGTTGTCATGCGAACATCTATGATAATCGTTAGTCAGAAGCCCAAAAAGCGTGACAACCAATCCATCCTCAGGATATCGGTATTACCTAGTACTTATTGAGTTGCGGAGGTCTGATGGCAGATGCTTCGTGTAAAATACTGATATTCAGCCGCATCTGGTTAGACTGGAAGCCGATTCCAACATAAAAAAGGCGCGGAAGATGATGACGTCGGTATGTTTTAGATTCCATGTATTAAGGGAGCGAGCCTTGCCAATAACTAGGCACAGATCTCCGAGCTACTACTGCAAATTTCATAGAAAAACCCTGTGACAATTTGCTCGTTCAGGAATCGAATTATATTAATGAGGCAGATGAACTTCTTAGTCTCTAGAACAAAACTAGTCCATCCAAGAAGTTTAACAGACAACATGTGATTCCAACATAGCTTTGTTTGTAGCAAAACAAAAAGTAAAGAGGTGTCTTGAAAATCTCAAGGGTTGTGCCTAAACAGGGGTGACGTCATTAAAATGGATGCAAGGGGACCGAGGAATTTTGACACTATACAGTGGGCTCACTATAAAGCATAATTTAATAATCGTTTTTTAAACTGATTTCAAATGTATTTTATATCCATTATATATCATATAGTTGC
Organism: Acronicta alni; assembly: GCA_964056405.1. Classification (NCBI taxonomy): domain Eukaryota; kingdom Metazoa; phylum Arthropoda; class Insecta; order Lepidoptera; family Noctuidae; genus Acronicta; species Acronicta alni. The sequence goes on from OZ043930.1 coordinate 7,519,748, forward strand.
ATAAATATGTTTTAACTCTATTTTTTCATTACTACTCACAGTTTTTTCTTTCATTGTAAGTTAAAAACTTACAAATTTAGATGTCAAAATTTATGTGAAATTTAAAAACAAAACCCTGACGGTAACCCTTACCATCTCTTGGAGCATATTTGGCAAACAAGCTGATATTAAAATATTTTAGTAATAAAATACTGAAAACTGTGTTAATTTAAATAAGATACTTGTAGGAATCGCTTCTTTAATCAACTTATTTTATTTATTCAACAGGAACAATAATTATTGAACCATAAGTCCCACCTAATTTTACTTTATTCTTCATTATTCCATGAATATTTTAAAACCTCATTTAAATAGGAGATAACGCGTCGATCACTCCTGACCTTTAAAAACTTCGCCAATTACAGCCAAAGGAAATCGGAGCACTCTGTATAATCGAAGTCGGACTTTTAAAAGAAAGTCGTTAAAAAAAGTCGATCCGATATTACGGCTTGTCACTCCCACCTGTCGATGGCGTGATTGTAAAAATATTGTTGCTGTGTTTTTTTAAATAAATCGTAAGTGACGTTATTTTAAGCAGGGAAATATCAGAGGCGGTTCTGTATTGGAAGAACTTGTAAATATACTTAATATTTTTGAAATATTATCAGGAGAATGGCACAGGAAGTACCAGCCTACTTATTTGAAAATAAACCTTTATGACGTATCAAATAAATTCCTAAATAGCGGGTACTTAAAAAAAAAAACTACAGGCTGTGTTTAATGTCCTGCAATCGGACATGCCTACATTTAGTTAATACTGCTGATTAATAATTGCAATAATCTATGTAAATATTATTTGAATACCCATATTATTGATATTTATTAAATAAAACGTGCTAACTCGTGGTACAAAATAAATTAACCTTAATTTTGACGGTAATACGAAGTGTTTCAATATATTTTGACACTTACAACGTTTTCGTACCAATAACTTTTAAAAACTTCATTCTTAAAAAAATCTTTGATGACATCCCTACTTGGGATTCGATCAAAATTTCGCCGTGAGAGAGAAGGAAGCAAATGAGATAATAATTGCTTTCCGTATTATTTGCAGACGTTTTCTTTGAGGGGCAGTTTATAGACTTGAAACCGTATCGGTGCGATGATTGTACGTTAATTAGCTATCGATTTGAGGGTATTAGTATTTCTTGTCATTCTTTTTTAGGGTGCAATTAATTGATGCTTTAAATAAAATGTTTCTGAAATTCCTTTTATAAAAATTGCGAAGACAAAATGAGGTTTCAATACCTTATTGGTTTGCACTTTTACGGATTTAAAATAAAAATAATTAACAGTGGTAGCCTAGTGATAAGGTCATTGAACCAAGTTAAAGGTCTCAAGTTCGATACCAAAGCATGCCTCTCACTTTTCTGAAATCATGTGCATATTAATAATTATCACTCGCTTCTCACTATGTTTTCCTTAAAAGCTTAAGGAAAACATAGTGAGAAAACCTGCACGTCTGAGATTTTCTCGACGCTGTGTGTAGTCCAACCTCCATAAGCAGTGGGACAGTGTGCCTATGGGTAGATTATGATGATGATGACGTGATTAGTTTCATTCAAGATAATGCTTCAATTCCTAGACAAAAGGACGCAATTCACAATTTCCATTTTCCTACAATAAAGAACGAACCGTTTGTTTTTTGCCGTATGTCAACATCGAGGGCATAAAGTATGCAGCGTTAGGGTTGACGTCGCTACAGTTTGCGGGCAACAATAAAAAATCCCTTAACGCGAGACAACGGCGGCTGTAGGGTTATCCGTCTTGTTCGCCCCTCGCGACAGACATGGCAGACTAGTATAGATATGCCAGTTATTGAAAAACGAATTAAATTAATTATACCTGGTGCAAAAAGAAATTATATCAGTAATATGGTAGTGGACGGTATTGCAATGATAAATTATGTGGTCTTGGAGGTTTGATGGTTGTCGCTTGGGGTGAAATACTATATCAGCCACATCTGGTTCACTATATCTACTTCAGTAGGGAAATGATGATGAATCAATTATGGTAGGTACCTAGGTTTACTACAATTCATAGCTTCGGTGTTTGTTTCTGTCTTTCAATTCGTAAACGCTAGCTAAACTGCCTTTGCTTGAAAAACTCATGTGAAAAGGTGTTATACATTTATAATTAAAAACTTGAGAGGTGTCAAGGGACACCCGGATGGAACGAAGTTCCTTTCATTAAAATTTAATAATTAAAAATAAAAAAACCTGTATACACTCAACAATTCACAACGCGCGAAATTCAAATATTGTCATTCACTCAATAATATTTGAATGCTTGTCAACAATATTTGAATTTCGAAAAAAGTGTCACAATGCGCGATAAGGAACTTCGTTCCAACAAAAAAAATGTTAACAGGGTTGTCGAATATAATTTCAGTCAAATAAAGCTTTTCCAGGTGCAACCAAAATTATAATATGCTTAGACATTAGCACCTTTATTGAGGTCTCGCACCTACATCTATATCATTATCGACAATTAACCGTAACAACGGGTTTTTCAAAAAAATGCACATCCACTGTCACCTTTCCTCCAACAATACGCTCATTACAAATTTAACAACTTGCTACCGACATACTCAGTCATGAAGTACGTTTTTATTGAGCTCGCCACTGCTCGGCACTGTTGGGTACATCCCGACGCTAGCTACGACACAGGGGAACTGATAGCATTTTAAATCAGGTTAAGGTCAATAGTAACTGGTTTTGAACGCAGAACACTTTGATTTGCAAAATGGACTTTTTTAGATTTTGTTTTATGGTAAAAGGGTACCTAATATTTGGCTAGTGTTAGAACATAGCTAAAGCAATAGTGGTTGTTTCCACTTTTCCAATATGAAAATTAGAGAAAGGGATTTTCAGCTTTGTTAAAGGGAACACCTCCAGCGACATATACATTCACTCCTTTTCGATTTCGATAGGCAGAAATTAAAAGAATGCCACTTGCTGCTACGAGTATGAAGCAAAATACCTACCTATGCTAGAATCGTGACGCGTAAAAAAAGTTATTAGTATTACCCTATAACACTAAGACTATACAATAAGGTAGAAAGATTAAGAAGAAAATTATTAATAGGTGTACCTATATTTTAAGAAATTTTGATTATACTTATGATATGCTAAGGAGTAATAAAAAAAAAGAAAAGACTTTTAAAAGTGCCTATAAAAGATCTATTTACAGAAATAAAAAATATCTATGGATAAAAAATCATGATTCCTGTCCCGAATTTGTCGATATTTAAGTAAGATTTAATATTAAAATAAAACTACTTCTAACGGATTTTATCACGTTATATTGATATTATTAATTACTGACAGCTACCCTAAATTTTTGTTAATTATTTAAACACGGCTTTAGAAATAAGTTTCCTTAATTTTTTATCTGCCTTTGTTAAGTGACAGTGGTCACTTAAGTAATTTGAAATGAATGTCCAAATTTCTAAAAGGATTAATAATAATTTGCTTTTTAAATGAAGACTTATTTAAGTCTCAGATAGCAATAATCATAATTATGTATCGATTCTAAATTGAAATTATGTTGTTCGTCGACCATTTCTATAAAACCGGATTGAATACCGTTTAGTTTATTGATCCTGGTGCTAATTGTGGTACTTAGATAATTGCAGATGGTAATAATATATGTTTTATTTATTTACATAAAGAGAAATGTCTGTTGTGATATACGATGTGGATATTAATGGTCCTGTTCTTTTTTCTATGTGATAACAGACTGAGACATAAAAGTAAAATGTCATTAAGTCAATAGAATCGACAAATTAATAGGAAATTGCAACACTAATAAAACAACATTGTCCAAGTTACCAAAAATATAGAGTAATCCAAATAAAACTACTATTTACGGATTTTATCGCGATATATAATATAACTCTGAAGTAAAACTCGTTGAAAATCTAGTATGTATACGTACGTTATCATTACTTTGGGTGACAGCTCTTCCTTACTTTTTGGGGAATACAGGTGTGATGTTATCTATTAAATGTACTCTTCCCATAACTTATTTTATATCAGATTTGATTCAGACCTTTCTTGTTTCGATCATTGCTTTCGCCAATTTACGATAATATGTCTGCATCAATAGAAACGGTCAGCGATTTTTCTGTCCCCTCATACAATCCAGTTTTATTTATACGAAAATAGTTTCACCAAAATCACTGCATAAACCACCGCTCAATAAATAAAATGGACCGAACCTGTCCGATCCAGCGTCAATAAAAACACATCCCAAATGTAAACGAGAACGATGCATGAATTCTTCATTTCAAATTGTATGGGCATGTTAGGGCATTATCATTTTTAGTGCTTGCCACACTGGTATATTCAGATGGAATTTTTGATGCACTGGCGACACAGCCGCGCTGCGATTGGCCGCCCTGAATATTGTATGAACCAATCACCGAGTTGTGCTTAACGTTGCATTCCAATTTGAAATCGTGAAGGCGGGAAACAGCGACAAAGTTGTGTGTTTTGCAATGGCGTGCAATAGGCATAATTTGTTGTTACACAATCAAATTGGTTTTCCGAACAGGTATGTGTTGGCATAGCACTGGACATAATTGGAAGGCCGATTATTGGGAGGCACTTAGAGAATTTCCTGCGTTTTATTAGTATTGTAAGTACATTAGTGTCTTTAATTACTACCTGAACCTAATACTATCCTAAAGATATATTAAACTTAAGATATCAATCAGATAATATATAAAACAATCAATAATTAAATCAATATATCATTAGGTTTAAGTAATATTAGCTTCAAATGTAATTAATATAGTTTCCGAGAAACTACATTATAAACATAAACACAAAAACTAATATTTCTTAGGTACTTAATAACATTTCGTGAAATTTGTAGGTACGTATCATCATCAACGTAAGTACTGTCCTACTACTGCACCGTAAGTGCTGTCCGTGCTGGGCAAGGGTTTCCTATCAGAACGAGACGGATTAGGCTATAGTTCACCACGCTGGTCTAATGCGGGTTGGAAGACTTCACACACCGTCGAGAAAAATCTCTAAGGCATGCAGGTTTCCTCACGATGTTTTCCTTCATCGTTTCATCATCATCATCATCAACCCATATACTGTCCCACTGCTGGGCACGGGTCTCCTCTCATATTGAGAGGGATTAGGCTTCATCGTTTCAGCCAGTGGTAATTATTTTAATTTAATACGAATATGCTTTCGAAAAGATGAGCGTGCCATGCATTTGAACACGAGACCTTAGACTTAGCAGTCCAGTGGTTATATCACTAGAATATACGGGGTGGAAGGGACATCGATGCGCAACGGCTTACCATGACTTCAGTACGAGTACATGATTCTGGACCCCCCTGCGTTGGAAATTTTACAACTCGCAGTGAACTCTAAGGAAACAGCTGGCCAGAAGATCTTTCGAGTTTAATTTACAATGCTGCTGTTAGTGAAAAAAGTTAATTAATGACTTTTTAATTAAAAATTCTTATTGGGTTAGATAGAAATAATGATTTTATACTGTTTAAAGTTGAAAAAATGCAAAAATTTAAGAAAAAGCCGACGAAAAATTCCAACCCAGGGGAGTCCAGAATCATGTACTGAAGTCATGGTAAGCCGTTGCGCGTCGATGTCCCTTCCACCCTGTATTATAAAACTTGTACGTATATTATATTGAAAATATGCTATCTTAAAAAAAGGGAGTTGTATGGTGTGGTATATGTCAACAATTAAGATAATAACATTTAGTGCACGCTAGTCTCATTTTTTCCGGGTAACGATGTTATTGTTATAAATTAATAATATCGCAAGAACAGTGCATTAATTGTTGTGTTATTTATTAGCGGTCCGGCCGACAAGATAACCTCTGCCACAACCGAAATTATTGTTCCTATATTTTGTCAATCGCTATCTGTATATTGTTATTGTCTCCATTCGTAATTGGGGCGTGTTCCCGGTGGGAAGTTGTTAAAATTTGCAGTCTTTTTTGGATTCAGATTATAGTTCAACGGTCATTTGATAATAAATTAAAGATGAATTGATTATTATAGCCAAGGTTGAAGGAGTAACTTCTGATGATATTTAGGCAGCAATGACCATCTCACACTTCGACGCGCTCTTCGGCCGGCAGGAGAAGCGTTAGGCAGGGCTGCGTTTTTATCGTTGACTTTAAGAATCTACTTAATTGTGTATTAACATTTAAAAAACACAGCCGCTTTGTCAGATTGGCCTTAAAATCAGGCTCCAAGTAGTTGGCAAAGAGTGGTCAATGTTTTATGATTCGATCGAGACCGTAGTACCTATACGAAGTATAGATTTATTCAACCTTTTTCATTTTGGGACCCAATACAATCTCGAAAAGGATGGGAGGAATATAACTTTGAATACCTGTGTGTTTAATAATGTGATTTATATATTTTAATATTACAAAAAGAAGCAAACAAGCTAATTTAGAGCGTATGACATCATATTTTCGGTAAATATTTTTGTTCATTTTATGACAATCACTGACACAGTGAACTGCCTATCAGCGTAATTATATCGAAAAACAATGAATTGAATTCTTCTGCAGAAGCCTAAACTTCAAATGAATATTAAATTAGATAACTTTTTGTAGAATCTGAACTGAGAATCCCGTACTCTCTCAAGACATTACAATTGATAGACAGAGCAAACCCATCAAGGAGTCGATTTAGCACTCACATCTCTTGGGCATGCTATTTTAAATATAGACATGACATTCCTAACAAACTGTCACACAAAACAGTAAAATTACCGGCATTCCAACAATGAAAACAATTTCAATTTGCACAATTGTAGTGTTCATGTAACAGACGAACAATTCACGGTACCTACAACGTAAGCTCTGTGTGACTATGTGTGGGGCAAATCTTTGCAGAAGGCGACTTTATGAATACTATAAAGAGTTATTGTGATGCACAAAGGATGTTATGTGTATGATGTATTGTCCTGGCCTTGTCGATTGTCTCTGGACTCGTGACAGAGACATGTTAGGTGTGGTTTACCTTGAAATCTGTTTTATGTAGAGTTATTGATTCCTTTGCTTGAGTGATGAGAAGTTTTGATTATAATCCCAGAGCTATAAAGAAAACTGTGTAGTAGATTGGAGGAAAAACCAGGGCAAGATTTTGTTTTCGTTTGTCGCAGTCATACTGATTGAAATGACAGCAGCTTTAGTAGTCCTCTTTAGTAAAGTAATCAATTTAGCTGTAACAATTGAACCAAAGAGTTTATCACTGAAATTATCTTATTTAGAAAAAGAATTAACGTAATCGTGTCGATCTATTTACAAGTACTAGCTAACCAAGTTTATTTTCTTTTTAAAAAGATACACCTACCTATCAAATTTATTTATTATTATCACTAACGTCTAAGTTTTCACTTTTACCATAGGTACTTAGAAATAATTTTTATAAAAATACAATTAAAACACCATAAAACACATAAATTATTTAGTCATTTCCATAATTATCCGTGGGTTAAAGAACATTTCTCATGGAGTAACAACAAAAACGGCCGGAACGCCTCCGGCCTCCATCACCGACGCCATAAATAAGATATTCGTATTAACTAATGTTACATGTTCTGTAATCTGTAACATTATATTGTGCTTTCTGGATATATATCACTGTACAAATTATGACTTTGTCTATTGTTAACGTTTCGTTCATGGGTGTAGTGTAAGCGACAAGCTTAGAGCGAGATTTGGAGTTTTGGAATTGTTCTTAACACGAATAGGGAAAAGTATAACTATTAGGTACTTATGACAATAAATATAGTAAATAATGGTTTTATCTGCATCTATATTACCTACTAGAGATTCCGTTCACAAAAAGGGTGGGCTAACATAGGTGCCACAAGAAAAAATTGTCGTCACTTTATCTCGTTTTTCGCCATACTTTTGGCACGAAATATGCAACGATAAATTTTGTGGTATACAATATGTTAGGCTAGCTGCGCGGCTGGAATATTATTTCATGCTAAGAACCCATAGTAGCTCCTTAGCAATTTTATAATATGAATCATATTATGATTTATCAAACGCGGTCTCTTTTAGCCCTGCCTATCAATGAGCTTTTACTTTAAGGGAAAATACCTATACCCGATTTGGTTAGCGTAGTACCTATAGAAAGTTCCTGATAGTTCCCTTGCATGATCTTTCAAATATGAAACTGTCATAAAAAGATTAACTGTGTTATTCATATTCCTCAGGAGTTATACTCCTTTATAGCAAATAAATTAAAAATACTATTGATAAACGCACAATAACAGTCTAATGGAAAACAAATATAAAATAAACTTAGACGATAAAAATATCAACAATATATTACCTACATAGCAAAACATATAACAAATTAGATTGATAATAAACCCGCTGATCTTTTATGCCTTATCCCAGCCCAAACCCACAGCCAGCATAAAGGAGATGGATTGTAGCACATTACGAACTCACGTCTTAATCTCGTCGGCGGCTATTACGGTGCGTTTAATTACTACAGACAATAGCCCGCGCTTGTCTTAATAATACGCCAAAAGTGGGTCTTATTGTCCATGCTATGACTTGTTTATGAGACATGGATTAGAATTGTTTAACATGTTCTGTAATTGACGGTGAAACAATTATTATTGTTGATGTGGAAATGATGGATTGTGATTGATTGAATTCCTAACTATTCTGTAACAGTCTTTGGGTTCAACTATGGTCCTGCTGGTAAAGAAAGTTGGCATGGAATTCTGAGTCATGTAGGTATGTCTTTGTGTTTTCGGTGGCAAAACATTTATCTGTTTGAGATCTATTTGCAATTGACACGAACTCGTAATTATCAATATTTATTATTATGTCTATGGTGTTTGTTATACAAAGGTTATAAATAACAAAAAAAAAAACAATGTTGTATCAATTTATCTCATCAATTTTTCCATTGTTGCAGTTGACCAAATGAACACTAGATATTTCACCATCATCCATCACTAAAGTTTATATGTAAATTCATAACACGACAATGTTTCTCTTGTCAACTAACAACAACATATCCGCGACAACAATCACAGTTATCAACAAAAGCTATTAATTACTGATAACACAACTGATTAGGTTGGCACGTAAATATTGACATAGATCACGCTTGACACCGCCTTAACCTTTGTTATAATTATCTTCTATTATTGTACCTAATCTATATTGCTAGGAATCTGTTAGTAATTTGTGCATTATATCTATCATTGCATCACAGTGCACACTTCTAGTGTACAGACGCCGGGCAGGTCAAGCTATCCAAAACTGTCAAAATTTCCCAGTTGAACATGAATCTTATTACTTTGTTATTAGGCAAAGGAAAAATTCGACCGCAGGCAGGATTCGAACCTGCGTCTTCTGGTTAGGTACACCAGACGCTATGACCACTAAGCCACCGCGATACCTACCCGCCATGTTGAATTTTGCCTTCGCTCTCTGAATTTACGTCTTTATGGTGGTTTTGGATACATACAATAAATATATAAAAATATCCACGTAAAAACGAATTGAAGACCTTCTACTTTGAGGATTCTTTGTATGTAAAGCTAAACGAAATGGCGCTTTAATAGTCAGCTTTATTTCTTCATACACAATCCTAAATTGGAATTCAATAATCGATGAAATTGCCCAGGATCACAAAAAAGCCTGAGCTAATCTAGTCTGATTTCACTGCAAAACTTAACTACCTAGAACCCTATTAGTTCTGCAATTACCTTTTTTAATAGGTCTGTTTATGTTGGCCGTCTCTACACTGATTAATCTACGGACTTTGATATTATGTTGAATTCCGTGCTGGTTTATCATAGAACTAATTGCAATAATAGCAGTTAGAAAGGCCAATAAAAAACTAGTTTTCGATCGGAATCTAGACGTTTTATCTCAGTTATACTTTGGTACATAAAGCTTTGGTAATAAAGCTATATCAGTATGATTGGGCCAAAAGTCCAATAGTTTGTCTATATTAGTGAATAAATTAGCATTTCGTATTGCCGAGTATTCTGTATCAGTAACATTTTTTTGTTAGCTTTATTTTTAGCTTGATTAAAATTGTATTATGATTTTGACAGAACTTGAAATATTTTAACCATTTCGCCATTTCGTGATGTATATTCGGCAAAAGGGTCTGAGGATGATTCCTCAGACTTTTTCCAACTATGGTGGGCAACCATATGCGGGTGAAAATCAGTATTTTATAAGAACTGCCATCAGACCTCCGCAACCCAATCCGCTCTGGGTATTAGCGTTAATCTGAGGATAGACTGATAATCAGGCTTATTGGGCATCTGACAATCATGAACGAGTTTCATAGGTTCGCATGACAACCAAGGCTTTACGTGCTCTCCAAGACACGGTTTTTACGTGTTTAAGACCGATCTACAGATGAACCGCGGCTAGCGTAGCTTAACCTTGCAGATGGGTTGATTAGCGTAGTTATAACTTAGCTACGAGCCGAATTTATATATTAGTTTTCATTTTTTCATCATTAAATTGACGCTGTCCTAAAGATCAATTGTAATGACCACAGATCAAGATCAGATGATCAGAACGATGCTGTTGTAGACGACGCGACAATACCCATCTCCTTTTCATGTAGGAATATTCTAGTGGTCCATTACGTCACAGTGAATTCGACAGTGACTCACAATATTTTCTATAGTTTACTTCAGGTTAGGAAGAATTTTCGCCATAATTAAAGCGGAAAATTTTAAACTAAAATACCTATATCATAATTATTTTTATTTCCAAAGAAGTAAATGTCATAGTAAAATCGCGAATCTTCATAGCGAACTGAAAGGAAACTAAAAGAAAATGGTGGACAAGCATTTAAACCGTAAACGACGACATTAGTTGGATGATGATCTCACGCTAAACCGTTGTCTTAACGCATTAGCATGACGCCGACAATAAACAGGACAATTGTCGCTTAGCACACTCGTTGAGCGCTTAACGTCGAAAATGTGCAATAATTATTGTAGCAAGTGACATAAACAAGACAATATTTGACGTGGGAGTGCTTGAAAAATGTGCTAAGTGACACTAAATCAGACAACACCATGTTAGGACGTTTCTCGGGGATGCAAAATATGTAGTAAACAGTAGTAAAAATAATTATTTTCATTTTCACGGTAAGCTATTGAAATGGTGGTAATTGGAACATGTATTTTTATTATAAGGGGCAAGTGAGAGAGCTACACAAAGAATTTTCTATATGCTTCTAGTCCTTTTAGTTTTATTTGCCTTTTTAGCCAGCTTCAAAAAAGGAGAAGGCTCTCAATCCAAGTGTATTATTATTATTACACGCATATATTTATTGTTTACGACATTTTAAAATTCTATAAGTCTCGAAATTAAAGAGTCATGATAATGATAGATACCATAATTATAATATGCTCTTAACTAAAATTGTATATTCATAACGAAGCTTGTTTCACTATTTTGTATTTCCTTACCACCGATCGTATTCAGTCGATAACAAAAATATTTAAACTTAAACATATTGGTTTAATTACTACTTAGCCTATTCTCCATTAAAGTTATGGGTTGTAAATAATTCACCGGCTACTTAAACTCGCGTTAAATATAATAGTATTAGCTATGAAACTGGTAGGCGAACGAGCTGTAGTCTTATAAATAACATGTTTTTAGATGACCTTTTTATGGGAGCTGTTGAACTGTGTCATGATGGTTACTTAAAGGTTAACCGTTGTTTACATGAAACTTAACTTAACTTTTTGATTGGGAAAGCCCTTGTTAAAAGCCTATGTATGAAGCTGAATGGCGACCGTTATATAAATTCGGAAAGAATCACAATTATTTCAAAAGATATTTTGCTTTTATGGACGTTATCATGGATTAGGTTAGGAGAGGCCTTTGCTCAGCAGTAGAAAAGTGAGGCTACATAATAGTGTTTTCTTTAAATTTGACACTTAAGAGTACCTAAACACATGCTTCATTATATTCCTCACCCATTTTCACGAGGATATTCGTGTCAACTTCTATTTCTAAGAAATTCCCGTTTTTCGTCATCAACATACACATCATCTACTTCGTCGTTCTCTATAGAAGCTCTTATAAACTCCATATTATTTTCGAATCAAAATAAAGAAGTCTTCAAGAGAGCTGCTGAGCGCAACATACTAACTCCTTTACGATTTCCGTCACCCGAACTCAGTGGACATACTTTAACGTCGGAATATCTATAAAAGCCTAGTAAAACAAGCGTTTAACGCTTTTATAGTAAACTTGCGGTGGTCCTAACATTGTTTTTAATGTGCAGTAATATGGCTAATTAAATTCTGGTAAACGACTAACTTGAAATGGTCTTAGTGTCTCCGTTTTATTTTAGAAGTCGGCGGACGACAGCGCTTGTTCGTGTAATTAAAACGAGCAGCGTATTGCGTCACGGCTTTGTGGACGAAACAAAAGTAAAATACTCTAAAGTATGGATGACAGAACAATTTTACAGACAATTTTTTAATAATACACCATAGTATTTTGCTAATTTCTTAAATAAATCCAAATTTGTTACTAAACCTTAACTAGGTATAGAAAGCATACCTAATATAACATCTTCTGAAAATATTATTTAAACCGTACTTTGTTTTATAACCAATACACTGAGTTTATTACAACAAATCAATAATTTATGCAATTTTGAAACTGTTGTTAAAAATAGTCAAAACTGATTAAATAAATATTACGCAATGGAAAGTATTCCGGACCTAGGAAACTAAACCTAAATTCGCATAAACACTTTATCACTAACAAGATTCATAATAAATTATCGTCTAATAATGATTTCCGTATCTCTTTATAAACAGACTAAAACAAAACATTTGATAAATGTTGATGTAGGAAACTGCCAATAAAGGGAAGGTGACCAGATCAATTAGATGATAATAATGTAATGTCTGTCGAGATAATGAGGTGCGGCAAATGAACAATGATAGACAGAGGACGAACAATTGTTACGTATGTGTCTATAAATGTTATTAATAGCCAATGGTGCAACAAATTTATTGTTATCTAGTGACATTACAGAAGCAGAAGAGAAAACTTATCATTCTAACAAGTAGCAGTACGATAAACTGTTAATTAGATAGATCAACAACAAAATAATTGATATAGATCTCAACATTAATGATACTGTTTTTCTTAAATTTATTTTACGGGTAAAATATACGGAAAATTTAATGGACCTGTCAAAATTTGTAGTCTAACCATATTTCATACGCAATAGGATCTATATGAAAAAAATGCACTTACTTGTTCTTATTTACAGGGGTCGTTGATGGGGTTGGCCTCTTCTCTTCTTTAATCGTGCTATTGTTCATTTTCGACGTTAGCCTTTTCAAAACGTCATCCATAGAACGCTTATGAGGCGCAGTTAACGACAATGCACTGTTGTGATTAAGCAATGAATTGTTATTGTTGCACAGTCCCAAAACTTTCGCCTCCGCACCAGGACTACTGCATTCTGAGGAGCCACGCCTTCGAGCCTGAAGATCGTTCACTTGATGAAGACTTAGGAAAGATGATGGGACTAGAAGATTATTTGTCATGTCTAATGTTTGTTCGAATCGTTGTTTTTTTGAGGGTCGTTCGTCTTCGTAATTCGTATCCTCCTCACTGATAGAACTCCTTGTCGAGGAACTGGGCGAGAACTTGTAATAACTATGGTGTTCGTTGTCGTCCGACTCCTGATGGTCAGGGAAGTCCAGGTTGGCTGGGCCTGCTTCAGGCTTCTCTGTGTCGGCGGCACCTTCTTGCAATTTCGACGGTGGTGACTTTCTTTTAGATGACATGTTTCTGAAAAGAAAGAGGTTATTAGTTACATTAAAGATGAATCAGGCGAGAGTTGAATATGACATATTAAGTAACTTGTCTTGTCGAGACTTAAGACACTAAGTGCTGTATGGTTAATAGCCAGTCTATGACGTCAATGCGGGAGATGTCCTAATTATCCAGTTCAGTCTATTCGTTAGCATAACTGTACACGACATTATATTGATTTCTGACATTTACGCGAATATTACACATTGAAATAACGACATAATATAAATGTATACGACATACACAAAATACAAACACAGTTTACAAACAGTATCACTGTTTGATCGAGATCTCGGGTCAGACGTCAAACGTAGTATTTGTCACCCAAACTCCCCCGACTAGTTACGAAACTCGCTTCGTTAAAGCACCTAATTGGGCTCTACTAATTGTACTAATTGCAGTTACTGCCTCCTTTGGACTTAAGGTGTCCGCCGGTCCATGTAAAACCAACCACTTGAGATAGACCCTTAAATACGAATTGAGTTTTGTTGGTAACACCTATTTTGTTAGGAAATTAGAAGGGCGGGGAGGATCACGTAATGTTAGGTGGATTTGTTAGTGTGAGTGTTAGGTTATCTTGGATTGGCCGATATCGTGTGTGGTACTCTAAATATTGCGTGTGTGTGTACGATTATAGACTAACATGTGTACTTTGATGCTGATTTGAGTTGGAAACGTCTTCATTGATTGTGTTAACAAACGGTTCCTTTGCGCATAGTGTCTGGCGTGTCTGCTTTGATGTTTGTCTACGTATCTGTTGTAAGTATTGATGTGATTATTTTGAAACGTTTACGCGGTGTCATCCTTTTGCCGGAATGTTTCATCCTTTGAACTTCAGTGACAAATGAGGTAAACAGATTTAGGATATCTATCGTTAAACGTAATGATGTTTATGTCGGTTAGGCAAAATTGTGATATCTTTGTTACTCCATAATACCTACGATTTAAGATTAGCTACTTCTAATGTCTTCTTATCACCACATCATCATCATCATCTTATCATCTTATATTATTACTAAAACCATCATCATCATTATCAATATCTATATTGATGCACAAATGTCTGGTTTGAATGGAAACGACATCTTGCTTTTTTGTAGGTTTTTAAAGTGTCGGACTGAGACAATAATATCGATGCAGATCTTTTTATTCTTAAACATTACAATTATAGTCATAATTATGACCTGTAGAACTTTCATATTAAATACTAAGAAACTAAATTTACAGACAATTTATTGACATTAAACATTGTTTACGTAACAAGTTTACTCAAAGTCTGCAAAGTTGGGACAGATCTGACAGCTAAATGAAAAATAAACATTAACATTTTAGGGTTTGTATTCACAACGTTTATTTAGTCCTAGTATATAATTAAAATAGTTTTGATTGAGTAAATTTTGTAATTGAAATAATGTTGTGAATTTTAATCAATTTATAAGTGTTTGGCCAGTCTGTCTAGAAGTAAAAAGTGTGATGTTAAAGTTATCTTTACGTAAGTACATCGTACATTTAATATTTAAAAAAGAAATTATGTGTATTGTTTTGTTTTTAATAATACATTAAAAGTTATTTATAAACAATACCAATAAAACGTTCTTATAGCGTAAAACTCAACCACGTCCCATACTAACCTAAGCATATACCTAATCGAGTTAACATTTATACTGGTTTTTATTAATTAACTTTCATTATAAAAAATCTACTAATTTTTTTTATTTATTTATTTGGACCTCCAACAAAGAATATACACAGCACATTATCTTAATATATAGGAAAAATATTATTACATGGTAAGTGTACTCCTTCAATTATAGGAGGCCACATCATGCACAGTAGTTAAAGTAACATAGATAACCCAACAAGTGTGTGTAATGCTAAACAAAAACAGCACAATTTTAAATGAATTAAAGTTAAAAACAAATAATTCTAAACAAAACCTGCACAGAAGTTAAATTTAAAGCCAAGCACAGGCCTTTTGAAGTCATAATGAGATTGTCGATGTTAGGACAGGACGACAGAATCGATAATCGATTGGCAACGACGCACAAAGTCAAATCGATATTTACAGCAAAAGACCTGTTAGCACACTGCCGCGACAAATTGTGTTAGTGCCCTTGAAATAAAACGGGGCGATGGTGTTATGGAATCATGAAACAATAGAAGGAGCAACTGGTGATATAAAAATAATATAAAATAGAATACCTACGACCTTTGATTATATACTTGTCTAGATGCCACATTGACACGTACAAAACGGCCCAAATAAAGTCTACTAAAATTGGTAGACTCTCTTCTCACTTAATCACTTCAGGGTGTGGAGTTCTCGAAAAATAATTAATTATGTCGGTATGTGCTGTCAAATTGTGTCGCAATTATGTGGGAAAACCGTATAATTACACTAAGATCACATTACATCGGTAAGTTTTGTTATTTAACCTCTATTATTTTATGAAAACATGATTTTTCAATTCGTTAATTTGTAGGTTCGACAGATTAGCCGGTGTTGTCAATTTATTACAAGGGAGTTTTGGCGAAACTATGGGAGATCAAATGCAAATATCAGTCATCATCTTTCGATGAGAAAATTTTATTATTTTATTAATTACCTACATAATTTATTTGATCAGTAAATGATAACTTGCCTGGACACGAAATGAAATATAAAAAAAAAACTATTTCGAAAACAAATACAAAGAGATGGATTTTGATCTATAAATTGCTGTATATATTTTTTCATTGTATTTTTTGTTTTTATTAAAATAAATAAAACACTAATCTACAAAATAATTACTTTATTCAGCCTATTTCGTTTAACTGTCATCCCATTAAATAATGGAGAAAAGGTAAGTTAATAATTTGGAGCAGGCATCCCTAAACACGCACACCTTGACAGTTTGACTACAATAAGTACACAAGCGGTACTCACACATATCACGCAATTTGGCCCCAGTTTTCGCGTGTCGTTTGTTTGCATTGCTCCATCTAGACAAGTATATAATCAAAGACCTACGACACTTATTTTCTAATGCAAAGACGTACCTACTTCATGTGATCTACCAAACTTTTTAGACAATACAAAGATATTGAAATAAAACTACTTTTTACGGACTTTATCTTGTTACTATAATTATTAATGCCAACGTTTCGGACCTTTTACAACGTCTATGGTTACGGGCCGACTGAGGTGGCGGAAGTTTAATAATATCAATATAACGCGATAAAATCCGTAAATAGTATCTAGTTTTATTTCAATTTCCAATATTCGCGTAAATGTAAAAATTAAATATAAAGGTAGGCTATAGGATGTTAAGATTTTTATAATTATTTACTTCTATTGTGTCATAAGAATCACAATTATAATGTATGTGCGATTGATTGGTATCTTTCGAAACATGGTAGTGAGTAAACGTGATGATGCATGTATCCGAACAGATTGTGTGAACGAGGAGGATAAGAGGAAAAGGGACAAACACAGATAGGAAAAAAAGAAAGGTGACATTTAAGGAGGATGGTAAATTTAAATTAATGAAAAAGAAA
Organism: Acronicta alni; assembly: GCA_964056405.1. Lineage (NCBI taxonomy): Eukaryota > Metazoa > Arthropoda > Insecta > Lepidoptera > Noctuidae > Acronicta > Acronicta alni. Next base: position 7,537,193 of record OZ043930.1, read on the forward strand.
ATATTGTATAAAGTTGTATTTTATATTTGCTCTTCAAGAAATAAAGTCTAGTAATCCGTAACGCTGTTTATATTAAACTACTACAAGTAGTTTATGATATAGTAGCAACACCAGTTAGTCAGCATGTTGCTAGCTAAGATATTCCCAAAATATGAGGTAGATAGGCGTTACCTAATGAATGTTCACCAAAGTCTGTTATACTAATAAAAATATTTTTAACATGGTACCTAATTTCATTGCTAATTAAGATAGTAATTCCAAAGGCAAAGGCAGGAAAATTATTGATTGAAAAAATTTAAATACGTGTAAAGCTAAGTAGGCTACTTATTTGTACTAAGTTACTTCGACTTCGATAGTACTTAGGTACTTCAATGTTTTCAATTATTTTATGGGTTTTGAAATTGATTGAGTTTTATTGGCAGACGTTTCTTAGCTCAGTGGCAATAATTAAATTTATAGGGCTGCGCTTCGACACAGCTGTTGTGATAAAATTGCAACAATCAATTTAGTTTAGGTACTCTCAATAGACTGTTTTTCTTGTGGCCTTTCTAAATGCATGCCTCTTAATACCTGTTACTCCTACTGTCTTTCAAACTAATCTTATTCGTAAATCTGAAGGTATATAATAATTTCTGACTGTTGTGATCCGCTAGCTAGATAGATATTGGGTACCTACTTAGGTACCTATACATTGTAGTAAGTATTATTATTATAATTAATAGCAATAGGTTTTACATTGAAAATATTTTAATATCCTTTTTGTAATCTATGGTTGCTGATGTATTATTAATATACTTAGTTACAATATTGTAGAATTAAAACCTACCTCAGAATCAAACGTCTAATTTAATTTTCCAACTACATCACAATCATTGAACAGTTCCACTGCTTGTAAACTTTTTTCACCACAAGATAATGAAATATCGCTCTTATTTGTATCGCCATTAGGTTCAAGACATAAGAATAAAATGAACATGTCACTAGTAGCTACTAATTTCCTTTTCATTACTGTCACAATGACGTCACGCAGTGGCGCGAACAATATGGCGTATTGGCGGGAAATTTGACAGGTCAACATTACGTTCGGAAATGTTTATTTCTTTTCAGTTCATTATGGATATTTATGATAATGTAAGTCATAATTTTCCTTGATTGACACTAACAAATATCTGTATTATAGGAAAAATCACAGGAAATTCGTGTCAAATTAAATGCACATTATTTTTATAATGTAAAGCTCATAGGCATTGGTCATACCATAATGTAATGTTGACTGAAATATGATTTCCGACGTATACCTCTATATTTTTTAAATTATCTTTTAAAAAAATAAAACACATTGTCTATTTACATGGCAATTATCTCTGATTTCTGTGAGATGTCTTCGTTAATAATAAAATTTTGTTTATAAACTGACATCATAATCGCAGCTCCATTAATTTGCAATAGTTTGATAAAATAAAGTACAATCAAAAACAATAACGCGTAAGTTCAATGGTGCAAGCCTATTTCAATTTGCAGTAGGGTGACGTAACAATGACGTCAGTGAATTGCTAGCAAATTGTTTTTGTAAACGTCACCCCTTGTTAAATGGTTTGCCGCCAGTGATAAAAGGGTTATCTTTTATTAAGGTATGTTATTTGTTCCATAATTTTTAAAATTGCTCATAATTGGTTCACGTTTTCCGAATAACCCTGTATAGTTACAGCAGCGTTAGTGGTAGAAGACAGCAAACAAAACAACTGTTAAATTTTGAACAATTTGCTAATATTTGACAGTTTTTGGATATCGTTGACTTTAAAAAAAATGTCTGTCATTATAGAAGTGCTACTATGGAATAAACTCTGTAGACTATGTAATTAAGTACGTTGATAAGTTAATAAGCATTAAAGTGGTTGCAGTAAATTCTAAAAATGGAATATGCATGTCTGGTCTCTCGTTACTTGAATTTATATTATTAGAAGATTTTCTTATATAAAGGCACTGCCACATCTTGCCTTTCGATAGTATGGACTGTTAATAGCAGTGCATGTCTATACCCCATTGCCAAGAGTATAAAGAAAACTGTTGAAATTAAGTTTACCAATGTTTATTTGATCCTGTTGGTACAATTGATAAAAGAGTCGAATTGGGCTATGTACAGGCGCCAGCAGATCAAACTGTCCAAAATTGTAAAATTTTCCCAATTGAAAATGAACCTTATTACGTTTGCATTTAAGTTGAAAATCTATCAAAGAAATTTGACAGATTGGGGTAGTTTGACGTGCTGGCCTCTGTACTACTTTATTCTTAGCATTAACTATGATCTAAGTACTTTAGTGTATCAATCATTTTGGATTAAACTAATCACTTACATAAATAAACGCTTGTTTTTCCATATCGATACAGTACATTGATTCAACAACTGCCACCGCATCCTTCATTTCATCATCCTTAAAAACTATCCTTCCAGAATTCTACAACATTCCTCTACTATACCATAACAGTAATATGGCCATACCTTAAAACAAGTCGCACTGGCAGGTCACGTGTGAACCCGACTTCTAATTTATACGAGATATTAACATGTACATCCGTTTAGAAATTAATCAGTGTACGACGGACGGACGGACGGACTAAGTAAAGGTAACGAGTGCCTAGTCTCCAATCTATTTGACGTAGGAAATTGCCGACGCCCGTCTTAGATAAACGGCTAAGGTTTCCTACCCATTCGATGTATTAGAGTGTCATCTGGTGTAACTAAGTTGTTTACTACCTTGCCACGTCTTGTAGATTTGTTGATTGATTCATGGGATGATTGCTTTTTAGGAAAGGTGTGGCTAGGTGCAGTGTTCAGTGTTATTCTATATTAAGCAATATGCAAGGATCGTGAATTGATATTAGTTGAAGTTAAACAAACTCTTTCAAATATTAACAACGTATTGTAGATATTTGACCTAATTGAATAGTCATGAGTTAAATGAAAGGTTCCACTAAACTTTCCATCGTTATTAATGGCGTCAATAAAGGCCAATAAAAGTCTTTCTGAAGGAGAAATAATAAAAACAGCTGAAATCAAATAAGCGAATAAGTCCCCGACAGTCGGCCGAGTACAATGAAAATAAAAATTTAATAGAAAAATATTGTGAAGCGCCTGTAATTGAATGAGGAACGAGAAACATTTTCTTTTCCTTTGGTAAGAAAAGAAAAAAAAATCGTCGGCAGAAATGTTCCAGTAACAGAATTATTATTCCTATTCGATAATAAGTTTATTTACAATAACGTGGAATAAATTTTTATAGCGTCGCTTCAAATTAGATTTTCATGTGCCCATTTTCTTGTTTGTTAATGTTCCAATTTGTATGCTTAATTTGTTTATTCTGATTTGTTTTCAGCATTTTCTTTCAGTTAAGTAAATAATTTAAGTGTTTTAGTTTTAAATTTTGTTATACGTCCTATAATTTTGCTTTCTTGACCAAATTATTTGACAAATGTTATGATTGTAATATCAAATCATTATCAATATAATGTTTTCAAATAAATATATCCAGATTCTACAACCTCAATAGCGACTGAATACCAATAATTTTCCAGAAAAAGTTGTTTCAAAGAAAAATACAAAATGACATGTCAAAACAAGCGCTGCATCTCACAATTGGCTTCTATTGAGCGAAATGAAGGGAGGTAAAATTATCGACGGCAAATTACAAGAAAACTCCCTCGTACAGAAACCCGAGCAAAATGTAGTTACAAGTGTAACCGTTAACAACATGTAACGAGAACTAGATGTGGCTTCTTAAAAAATGTTCCTACATAAAACAATTTAATAGAAAATGCTGTGAACAAGTTAGTTTGGAATGGAATTCATGTCCAATCCCTGGTATTAAAATAACGATGACCTAAACCATCAACCAAGTTATTACTATCATATTCTTATTTATATAGTTCATCTGGTCAATCAATAACAATTGAATATTGTTTAGTTTCTCTAGCCGCAAATAAAGAAGAAAACCCAACAGCTTAGCCAAAAGTCGTAAAGTCTTAGTTTATTACGTGTTTGAAAAGGTTCCAGAAAGCACGCATAAATAATATAATTAAAAAAATATAAGTGTAAATAGTAGATAAACATGTGGCTGAAGTCAAAACATCCATTCCATTCTGAAATGCTTATATAATTTGTCATGTCTAATATCCAGAAACCAAAACTATGTCTATATTTTGTCCCACACCACTTACTGAAACCTTTTGATCTCCAATAAACTAAATTACTTTTCGAAATTGTAGTATTACTTTGTCTAAATTGTTTCTATAAAACGATTACTGTGTAGAAAAACAACCCGAAATAATTTACCTACGTAGTTAATTTACTTTCACTTAGTAATAGAATTTAATATTGGATGAGAAAATATTATGCAACATATTAGTTTTATTGGTTCTTGTCTTTACACCTACTCATAATATTATTTAATACTTTCTTTGTGCCAATATGAACAGGTGTTTTATATGAAATATCATGTTCCCGCATTCTTTGGTATTTGGCACTTTGTATTTTTATAATATAAATATAATAAATTTTAGGTCAGTAGGTGATGTCACTTCCAGTGGTTTACAGATTATTGTGAACATTTTCTTGTGCCTGACAATGGGGGAAATTACCCATCGGGTGCCCGACAACGCGAGTCAAGTGGGCGAGCCAGCTCGCGAGTATGGAAGCAACTTATTTAATATTTAAATATCACCGTAATAAATCTGATTGTCGTCATTGAATGTTAGTATAGACGACAAGTATTATTTTTTAAGCTTAAATTTAACTGTACTTGCGTAGTTTTCTAGTGACCATTTTAAAAAAGCATAAGAGCAAAGAGATTTTTTTAACTATTACTTTTTTAATGTCTATGTATATGATGCCAATTTAAATACATATTAACAATAAAATAATAATTTTTAACCTAACTACTTTAAATAAATTATATCTTCACTTTTTACCAAATATCAAACCCTCGAAACAAAAACTCTATGCTAACAGAATACTTCTCCACTTTAGCAACCGACCCTCGGAGGGCAATGAGACGCTTTATGATTACTGGGTGACAAACAATGCAGTTAATACGGCGGCACAATGCCCAATCACCGGCAACCATTGTTCTGACACAGGTTGCTACTTTATGCCAGATATTACGGCTTAAGCATTTTTCATGCCAATCAATTTTGTGATTCGACATTGAGACAGAGATTTGTGGAAAATATGCATATGAAGATGGTAATGATATTGATGATGATGTTATGCGTTTAATACACTGACAACAGGATTAATTTATGGGAACGACAATATGATTAATTTGTCCACCAAAAATAAGTATTATTTTAATCTTTACATAGTATAAAACAAAGTCATTTCCCGCTGTCTGTCTGTTTCTATGTATGCATAGATCTTTAAAACTGAGCAACGGATTTTGATGCGGTTTTTAAAAGATAGAGTGGTTCAAGAGGAAGGTTTATATTGTATAATATATGTATGTTATTAGTAGGTACATTACACCCGTGCGAAGCGGGGGCGGATCGCTAGTATTATAATATTTTGAAGACCTTATTCACGGCATCTAGAGTGTGGAGACTAAGGCTTAGCAAAACTTTTTCTAGTAAGCTTTTTGCCTAGCCCCATCAAAGTATTATTTTACCAATAATATATCAATGTATGTATTTGGATATTTCAAAAGTAGTGATGGTAAAGTAGGTACTACGCCATAACGTCTCACGTTCTCTTCTATTTAAGCTTCATACAGCATCAATACAAAATAATATAATATCAACAATTAAGGCGTATACAGACGCTGAGCACGGCTCGGCGATTTTCCCTAAACAAGAGCGTCTGATGAGAGCCTCCATTGTGTTCCTTAGGTCACTGCGAAATGAATTGCTAGTGAAACGAACGAAATGAGAATGTAGTGCAGCTAAACGCTATTCAACATAAGTACCTACTTGTTTCTTTTTGCGATTTTTTATATTAGGTATATAATCTGTGTATGCGACACCGACGTGGCTACTAAGCGTGAATTCCTAGGTTCGATTCCTAAGTATTCCATTAGCAGAATAATTACGCAATGTAACATTGCGTCAATTGGTATCGTAATTTGTGCCATACCTTATTTGCAAATTTGAGGCAACCTTAGAAAACAGCACTAAGTATATTAACTTTACCTAATTAATTTTCATTGACCTATGACAGACTGAAGCCATGTAAAATGTATGCTTGCTTAATATTATCAGCACCATATTGAATACAGGGCAATTATTATTAAACACATACATTACATTACATACTGCATCAATAATAGCCTTGTTCAAAACAAGATTCAAACGCAATAACTAATAATAAAGTTGGCCAAATACGATGGAAATTAAACAGTTTTTCCACCAACTCGAACAAAATCAACAGTAAAAGGGAACAGTGGATACAAAATAGCGAAGGAGAAAAATAGTTGAACATAAATGAGTGGTGCTTTCGAGTCAAGATGGTGCTTCAGAGTTTCGCAAAGGAACGCTCACAACTGAGAAATTTGGTTCACGAGAACTACTTCAGTTCCGTAATCCTTTGTACAGTTGAATAATTTTGGAGGTTCTGTTGTAAAAATCAAAGTGAATTGAGACAGAAGACAGGACAAGCTGACATCACTATCGGGGTATAAAGTTGTATGTCTAAAAAAAGTCTAGAGGAAATCATAGTAGCACTAATTTTTATATGCCTATGTCATACATCGCTTTGAGGCACTGTTAGGTCTGTTACATAATTTAATTACGCCAAGTATACAGTAGCATTACAAAAATCATCGCTACAAAGGAATACGCTCCGTCCAGGGTAAACTGTATACTTTGATGTTGCATCGTGTGTATTAAGACAGGAATCCTAATGTAAAGAGTAGGCCAAGTTACTAGATCCAAGTGAACAACGTTTTTATTTAATTCTTAAAAATAACGTTCCACTTAAAACATCATTGCCTGCTAATAAAAAAAGTAATGACGCGCAAGTCGCCGATTGTCATTGAGCTACTATAAACGTCGCATTATTTATACTGCTCATCCCATCTCCCTCCCCTTCGCATAAGATAAACAAGTGCACATCCTTTGACAGTGCAACACAAACAATTGTAGAAATCATAAACAATGGTTCACATCGCAAATATAACCCGAGTCCCGCACAAAGTATCCCTATGTATAATGAACCATTCATACTGCCAAACAAACTTCAACCAACCATATGCAATAATTCCATACAGGACGAGTCAATACGATAAAGCTGTAACCCCCTATCATGTTACAAAGGATTCTAAATCGAAAATAGATGGCAGTAAAACCGAGAATTAAATGACTAACGTAATAGATGTAAATCCTTGGTTCGCTGACAAAGAACAGAAGCGATTTCACGACATCAAAGTGGAACACGACATATTACGCTACAAAATAAACACCAGAATAAATACATCGAAATGTTTGTTCGGAAATATTCGGCAATGGGGTGATCATATTCTAAATTATCTGTTAACAGAGGGTAGTTTGCAAACCCTTTTGACGGTGGATTAATTTGCTGTTTATGTTTATACGAATGTCTCTGTACGGATTTGCAATTAATAAGACTGCCTATACGAACATTTGGTTTGTTCATTTGTATCTATCAATGTGAATGTGAATATACATATTTTGTCCGCAAACATGAGCATACAATAATGGCAGTATTAAAACTTTTCTAACGAACCCGGATTGTTCGAGGAGCGTCTGCGTTGAAATCCGAGAGCAAGCTCAAAAATGGTAGGCTATAATTTGCACATAAAACGTATCCTAATGGCAACGTACGTGATCACTTATTCGGTGGACTCACAAAGCGGGACATCTTCATCTGAAAGCAGACTCTGATTTAAATACATTATTCTTGTAATAACAGCCGCACACCGGACGGAGGGAGTCCCATTGAAGTCGTAGAATACATTATTTTAATTCGTACCACCTCTTTGTGACCCCATCAGGGAATTAATGGATTCAAAGCCTTCTCTTCCGTTCGACAAAGAATAATTTACTAAGTAAATGAACGGACAGACAATCGCGTTACGAGTTGGGTTTTGTTTCGATTGTAGATTAAAGAGTAGCGAATCAGTGAAAGGGGCACCTTTCAATCCGATCCTTTGTGAACGTTATCTCTGTTAATTTTGAAAGGTCAATGAATAAAATACACAGTAGGATTTCATTATTCATCTTCAGGCTTTGATTACGTTTAGCGTCGAGTAAATAAAGGTTATTTAAAAAATCATACGAGTTTAACAAATGCTGATTCGAGAGATTGAGGGAGGGTTTCTATTAAGATATTGCCTCGTAAACAGCGAAGCAATAATCTAAATTGAAATAGGTTGTGTCTAAGATGTACGGAGCTGGTCTCAATTCAGTATTCATTGGGAGCGGTAGAATAGAGGAGCCATCGAGAATTATTGTCAAATCTCAGGGGCAATGCGACCGCCGGCTCGACGAGACATGAACTGGGAAGGGGCGCTATTGATGTGTTAGTAGAATTTGCTTAAGTGCACTTGTTTTCTGTGCAACGTTATATTAGTCTAATACGATGTGGACAAAATTAAATACATCACATTTTCACTGATTGACTGATATTGTTGTAATATAAATAAAAAGTAATCAAGATTTTCATATATAATTAAAAGTGTGAATTTTAATATGCACTAAGCATCTACTACATACATTAATAAGCAGATTTTTTTCTGATTAATATTTACTTAAATCCATATTCTGTGATCTCCATTCTCCATATGGTGAGACCACCGATCTCAAGCTACGACACTTAAGCACCGATTTGATTCTTTAGCGTTTGGTACAAATACATGACTCAGTGTGTTGGTTTCAGTGACTTGGGTTTCGTTAGAACACAAGTCAATACTTGAATACTTTTACTTTTACTTAAGTGCGTTTTCCAACGCGCTTAAGACCGAGCACATAATAAAGAAAATGACAAGAAAGAATAATTATAAATATCAAAACAATTCGTTTGCTGAAAAAAATACAACTTTTATAGCAAAGGCCACTCCATTCGTTTTGCCGCAAGACGGCGGCTGCACGATGGCTAAGGGGTAGTGTAGACGATCGACTTAACCCCTCGGGTCAGTATTGTGTCATCATAGACTAACATTTTGCCGTAGTGGTACTTCTACAAAAGGGTTATTAAATTGATGCCCAATACTAAAATTTTACGACTTAGTATTGCCAAGCAGTTATCGCTTCTGTAGTTCTACGTAAATCGAGTTAATTAATAATATAAAGATTTGGTCAAAAAAAATGCTTTTACAGCCATTAGAATAATTCAAACTAAGATTATTTTACAATTTAGAACTACCTTTTGAAGCTAATGTTACTCGTAGTTATGTGATCTTAAATTATCAGCAGAATAATGTTTTAAAATATGAGATTTATAATATTATAATACCAATAACACATCTATTTAAGTAGAAATAGTCTATGATCAGACAAAAAACATGGATAGATAATCCCAATTTATTACATAAAAATGCTACCTAAAACCGCAAAATTCTCTTTATCAAAACAACATAGAGAAACGTGGAAAGTTTGCATCAAATAATATTGAATGATTTATATATTATTCATCCGGTTGGTTCGGGGAAGCCACTACACCTCTGTGAATAATTTAGGCCTCAGACACATATTATTCGCTGAGGCGGACCGCTCGGCGTTTGTCCTATAAAATATTATTTGGGGACAACCGGGAGATGAAATCCTTGAGGTTAAATTATAAGATAGTGGTCAAACGCAACCCTATCTGTTATAAAAAGTGAAGGACATGTGGATTGATCAGTTGCCCTTGATGAATATAAATAAGTATTTTTTCTTTAGTGTAAAAAACTGGCTTTACAAATATTTTGATTTTTATAGATAGGGCTTTTGTGATTGAGGAAGGATCCTTATGAAATAACAATTAAAAATCATACTGCGCTAACGATTAGCTTTGAGCATCAAAAAGACAATTAGGTATTAATTATTGCCTAGCCCCATTGTAGTTTCTAATCAACACCAGTGCACTATAATAAGTAATTAATAACCCAACAATGAAACCAACTAACTGTTTGTTTAGCATCAGACTCAAACTACGCCGTACGGGTACGCAGCCAAATGACATGGAATCAATCTAGCAACACAATACCTCAATCTGGAGACGCCTCTAACTGAATTACTTCAGAAACCTACGACTAAACCCATTATTAACCCCTTTCAGCAGTCACAATCGCAATTTGTGGTTATTTGTCAACCCGTTAATGCAAAGTAAACGGATTTGTTTGATATTTCGGCTTTATTTTGTAATGTTAAGCGTTTGGCTGTGGTCTGTGATTGCTTGAGAAACGCTTGTTTGCGGTTAGAGTGTGTTATGATGGTGTTTTTATGTTTTTGTAATGTCGGTTAGTGTGAGTGGCGGTCTTTTTGAAACTGTTTAAGTAAATGTTTCGTAATGGACCGACTGAATGCACTTTAATTTGATGTCAAGTGCTTCTATGGCATAAAAGATAAGTTAACTTAAAATGTATATGGGAAAACAATAAATTGGTATTAAATATTTAAATATTTGTATTCGTTTTCCTACAATTTGTTTACCATTAGAGCCAGAGTTTGGAAACAGGAAACTGATATCTAATATCAGTTTCCTGATGAGTATTCTAAATTATAAAATTCAAGGGATGTTCAATTTAGAATTAGACTCTGGCCATACCGTGTTTAATAGAGAAGTTGATAATACTAGGTGAATATTGCTAAAATGCAAAACACAATTTGAAATACCATTTAAATACCAAAGGATTATTATTTTCACTACAATACCCAAGTGGCTTGGAAGTAATGAACCTCTCACATTCAAATGAATTTGTCCCTAAACACGTCACCGGCGAACTGTCACTAACATTAACAATTGTATGGAACAATACGCTTTCGCTGAACTTAGAACAATAACACTACATTATTGAAATGAATAGAGCCACACAATGTGTTGAAACGCGGCGAAACTGCACGAACTACGGAATTTTCAAGAGAAGGCAGGCTAGAAATTGTAAAGTTATTTAATACTTAGGACAAAATACGGAGACGGCTTAGCGCCTGCTTCTGAAGAATAACAATGAACGAAGTGTAAATGAAGTTGAATATTTTTACAGAAATTCTTCTCCAGTGGCTGTAAGGAAAAAATTAGATGCCTAGAATGATTTGACACTTAAAGACATAGACAAGTTTCTGTGTAGACTTTTTTTCTTATTAGTCAAATAAATTGCGTCATTGAAATTTGCAATGAATGATGACTGTGAAAGAAATGTAACTTTGACCAGAGTAATTAGTATCCTCAGCAACATAGTAAAACTGATGTATGAAATTAAAAAGGATCTAGTTAGTACTCAACTATAAAAAAAAAACAACATATAATTAGGTACGCAATTAGCGTCACAATCGTGTGACTAATGTTTACGCAATAGACTTGTTTGAACCCAATAAATGTGAGATGAAGTGGAATAATCGATCCGACAAACAAGAGGGCTCCGCGGTGTGTCGATACGATTCGATACAGACGTTCGAATTAGAATCGATTTCCGTGATGTGTTCACTGTTGGCTTGTTACGCTGTTAGGAAGAAAGGCGAGATGTCTTTGTTGTTTGTTTTTTTTAAATACAGTATTGAAGCGTTTAATCAAGCTTGCACGCTTGAAGATAAGTGATTATAACGTAGTATTTGATGATGTTGGCGTAAAAAGTAGAAGATAAGTAAAGACACAGTTCTGAATTAAAATAATTTAACAAAAGAGAGCTTGTCAAGATTTTTTTAAATGTTTATCCTAGGGAAAGATGAGCAAAATATATTATTTCAGATACCTACTGAATATTTATGTCGTGTAAAAATTTTAAAAGCCACAAGAAACATAAACAAGCATTAAAATTCCTGAAATAATTCCCACGTGTTAAAGTGCACAATACAGATTGGACAGTTATTGGGGTTGTACTATGTTCGCAATAAACTCCAACATTGATTATTGACATTTACAATCTTGACACAAAAATTTTGTTTCCCGCGACCGGCACACTATTAGATTTTATATCTTCCTTTAAATTTTAATGAAAATATCAGACATTATCAACATTCAATGTCTGGGAAACATTACAACTTCCATCGGCTTTCAAACATCAAAAAGAATATTTCTATCGATAACCATTGATTAGTCCCTCTTGTCACATCAAAGACCCTCCAGCCTATTGTGTGACCTCCAATAATATTTCCAACAATTTTTCTCAAAGAAATTCTATAGTGTATTTCCTATACAATAATAGGATCAAATACGAAAGCTTTTTGATTGTAATTGAATGGACAAATCGTAATGATATTGACGTGATGAGTGATAATATGTTTAATGATGACTTTGACGATCTGGTGATAAATGATGTGAATTTGTTGGACATATACCAAGTGTTACAGCGTTTTAAAAATATATTTGATATACAAAGTAACTTTTGTAATAAGACCGGACACATTAGTAATATTGAGGAATTTTATAAAAGGTTATGATTGGCATAATAAACGTGAAATGTTCACTAATGGGATATTAAAGTATTATATGTAAGTACTGTTATTTTTTTTCTTTTCGAAATGAATCCTCCTTTTTAACTTTATTTGAAGATGATACTGCACAAATTGGCATCATCGTTTGACGCTTTGCGCTTTGGTTGATCCCAATTTTTTACGTGTTCAAAGTTTACGAGCTAATAGTCTTGTCAGTGACAATAAAAAAGTATGTACCACAAATGTATCAATTCGATCTGTTAAAATATAAGCACTATTGTTTTTGGCACTGTTACCGTGTCATCGCCGGTCACTTGTCACTTGTTCCACTCTAATAAATTTCCTTCACTCTTAAATGGGTTCGAAGAAAATAATAAATAATTATCATTGACTTTCGCAGTTTTTTACAGATTTTATGTTTTAGACATCAAAGGAGGTGGAGTGGTGTGTGCAATAATTGGTCAATGTTAGGAAGCAACGACGCATGGCCTGCGCAGTGCCAAATTGAAAATGGCGAAAAAAAGAACATTGTTTATGTGACGCCTTATTAACGAGAGATTTATCGTTGACGTTTCTCTTAAAAGTTTTCTGTTGTTATTTTTGACGTTTTAATTATGAATCAGAAATCTTTGAGGTTTGACTTAGTTTAAAAAGTATTTAAAATCATATTCCGAGGTTAATATTTTTCAACGTGGACTATTTTCTTAAAATAACACTAATTTACCCCTTAAAATTCCTAAAGAAAGAAAGTACTAAAAGAAAAAATCTGTAGTGTAATGTATGAGCTCAGTCTCAGACTTAGTTGAGCATGCAATCGGTCAATGTTTCAAAATACACTTTTTACTTTGACAAATTAAAATTACCAAAAAAATGTCATGTGCGTCTTTTACAATGACACATGACCCATGCAACCGTCTTGCTGTCAACCACGAACAATATTAAAAGCCGCCCAAAATACAAAATGTATCTATATTATTTGGAGAATTTGACAGCACTAGAATTATCAACAAAACAGCAATTTTTATATCATCCAGTCAATATATCACGGAAGATATTCACGAACAAATAGAATATGATGTTGGTTTGTGCCAACACACAGAACAAAGAGAGAAATAAATAAAAGCACAGTGTGATGACAGGGCTGTCAGTAACAGGAAATTGTTAGTTACAGTCTCAATTGTAATTTCTTCATCGTCGAATATTATTTGCTGATTACATTTTTAATTTAAGTGCACTGTTATAAGAGGTAATTGAATATCTGAATCTGAATCTTTCTTAAAATTGTGGTCAAATTTATGTAGTAATTACTCCATGCACCTTGAATGGGTAAATTGAAGATCTCACTTATAGCAAATATAGGTAGTTGAAATGACAAATATCATGTGGAATAAATAGAAAGTATATAGGAAAACTAATCAATGTAAACATTTTGAAAATAATACTACTAGTATTATTTTCAAAATGTTTAGCAAAGGCAATTTGTCTGGCAATTAATAACCTATGTCTATTTTCTTCTCTGAATTCATTATCGCCAACCCTAGAACCAAACAGCTGACATTTTCACAAACATTGTATGAATATTGGTACCATGTGCGCTGGCCTAATATTATCAAGACGTTCATGATATTGTCAGGCCTTTTAGTATGGGTGATAATTAACATATTACCAGCATTCTGTCTGAGATGTACATGGCTTGCCTACTAATAATACTGTGATTGTATTAAATTTCATAGTAATACTGCGAAAATTAGATTATTGCGTGTATTTTGAACCAATATAGTAATTGATTATTGTTATTTCTGAGAGTGCATGACACGCGTGTAACCTATAAGTACAGAGTTGGAAAAAAAAAAAACCAGTTTGCCGATATGTTTTAATATTCTGTATAATTATAGATAGCGAGATTATTCTCATTTACTGGACACAAATTCAAATATGCTGTTAAGAATAATTTTACTCATCTTAAGAATTAAAACATTGACTTGTAAAAGTGTCTTTAAAAGATCTACTTATAGAAAACGCTGGACCTTATTCTAAGTAGGCGAGCTTTGCGACCACTAGATTGATGAGGCAGTTGATGAACCTAGAAGAAAAGAAAATATAAAAAAATGATATGATGAGCAAAGTGATAAACTAAAACTAAAATAGGTAATAACTGGAACTAACGTTTGATATGTTAATACATTTTAAAGTAAAAAATTGCCGACAAGATTCTGTTATTAACAATAACAAAAAAAAACATATATAGGAAACGGATGTTGTTATATTTGACTTTGTGTCTGCATATCTGTTTAGTTTTCAATAAAAAAATCACCAGACGTGTACATTCGTTTTCAAAAATAATATTCTTCTGTTCGAATAAATATAATCGTAAAACTGTTAATTCAAGGTTTTTATTAATATGTACGGTTTTAAAATTAGATGAATGTATCATTGGTTGCCCTGAATCAACTTCTGTAACAAGTTTCAATGCTGTTTCAGCAGTAAATAAAAAGTAGTTTATCATAATAACAGATTCAAATGCTGTACCTATTTGAATTCGGTATTCGGTTCGGTATTATGTTGCACTACCTGTGCCTCCGTGTTTCATCCGCCCTGACTTTTCCTTTTTGCTCGGTTCCTCAAGAATTGGGCTATCAAATGAGGAATATGTACCTATTTCAAATCCAACTTCTGAGAGAATTCTTACGAAAATATCTCCAGCTTTATTATATTTGTATATATATACCTATTACTGAGGTTGTGTTTAGGAATGGCGAGCAACGATAAGACCGCCAATTTAATCATCTTAAGACTGAAAACTTAACTCACCATTCGTTTCTTGTGATGATCAGTCCGGAATATCGGAATATTTAATACACACTATACTTTTATTACAAACCTAATGAGATTGAATTCGTTTCTTGATGTATTTCTCAATGTTTTTAAATTGAAATATAATTGCGTTGGACCAAAATCTTCCCTGATGCTACAAATTATTCTAATTTAAAATTAGGATGATCTTGTAGTTTCAGTTACAACGAAACGTGAAAAATAGCAACTTAAGTTTTCTCACTATAAAAAAACATTTGTAGAATAGACGTTTCACTTCTACGTAACGATTTCGAATAAATTACGAGTGGGGAGCTATTGTCTGTTACAATATTTTCAAGGTCAGGTCATCCATGAGTTGCATCAAGGAAAAGAAATAACACATAATGAAACAGGTTCTCAAAAGTTATAAAAAAACTGGTTTTAGATTGCAAATGTACAGAGGCCAGCACATCAAGCTACCACAATCTGTCAAAATTCTTTGCTTGATTTTCAACCTTAATACAATACTGTAAGGTTCATATTCAATTGGGAAAATGTGACAGTTTTGGATAGGTTGACCTGCTGGCGTCTGTACAATAAAACATTGTTAAAATTATGATACCAAATAAAAAACAAATGATGCAGTATTAACTCACAAAAAATAGTTAATCTGCGTTTAAAACACCGATAAATGCGGAAGAACAGAAACATTGTAATATAAGCAAATTTGTTACTTAACTGTATGATAACAGGGTACAATATGTTACAGAATATTCAGTTTACAAACAAAGCAGAAAAATAGTTGATAAAAATGTTTTGATAACCTCAAGTTGTTATCCGGTCATTAGGAACAAGGGAAAATTAAAAATGTATCAGATTATTCTAAAGTATTTTTTCACCGGAAGGAATACTCAATTGCATTCTATCTTCTTTCCTACATCTACCTAGTCAACACGTTGACTATAGTCAATATAAAAAAGAACGTACTATTAAATAGTCCGAAAATTTAAAAGCAAACAATTACATCATAATGTTTGTGGCCCAGACGACCCCAAATTTTAAGATGTCTCGAACCTATTTATGTGACACAGTGTACAGATTTCCTTGGCAACCAAATAATAACAATTATAATAGCATGCACTGATATCTGCTAACCTAAATTGACAAGCATAATTTAATTGATAAACGAGACGAAATGGAAAACAATAAAACATTTGAACTATAAAAAACATAATTATCTTTGGGTCACCGAGCGGCTGACCCATATTTTGAATATTTTGTAGACTACTAAACTTAAGATACGGATATTCTTTCATAATAATTTAATATTGCAATTGTTTAGTCTTTAGGCAAGTGATAATTCAATGCTTCTTCAATCAAATTTGATTTTTTGTTATTGTATCACAAGGTGTTTGATTATTTACAACGTCTAGGATTATAATTTTATCTTTTTTATCATAATTTAGGAATGAGTGAATAACAAAAAAGATATTCGTTACTAGATAATTCCGGACCAGTCAACCACATAAAGAATCAAATGAACGTCAGAACATTCTACCGAGACAACTCACGCACAAGAATGTAACAAAACTAAATCGGTCAACTTGAACTTGCCCAACAGTTGACCAACAAAAGTATTGTGAGGAAGATGTAGCATTAGCTTTTGTTCACACCCCAGCACGTGTGATCCGACTACCGTCCCTCAAAACATCATTATTTGCATACCAACTGGTTCCGTCTATACGATATTAATCAAAGGTTTTATTAGTGAACATCAAAGAATAAGCACAATGCTAAGATCTCTTATAAGGTACCCTCAATACTATTGTTACTTTTGTCTGAGGTTGATTTATGAGCGGCCACTGTTGTTGGGCCAACGTATTGTGATGTCAGTTTTTGTTCGCCTGCCGACATTGTACTACCCCTTCGACGGTCCAGCGCGGATGCCTTTATTCAGGTTGATCTCACTTTGATGCTTCTAACTCGGTACAATGCCCCGTGTGAGTCACAACAGATTTTACATGTACGGAATTTGCATAATTCAAAACGTCCACGCTCGCCATGGTAACAGTTCTACTGTATGGAAAAGATTATTTTACCATTGCGTAGTCTTGCTCTTACTAAGATTAAAGGTTTTAACGGTATTACTTAGTTTCACTTCCGCATATTTGTTTGATTCAAATCTATTTTTTTTACCCAAATACTTTCTTGCGAGAAGTATTCAAATTTTAAAATAGTGTAGGTAATTCTTCTTCATTTATTGTGTCGGCATGATTTCCACACCAATAGAATAATCAAGCTGATCATGTTGTGCCGAACGATCATTTAGATACTTAGCGTTACTCGGTTACTATCTTAATGCACACCTCCCTTACTTACTTATCTACCATAACTTATATAAGTAATTGATTGTATCCAAGTCTGCTGTCAAAGTCTCCAAAATTTTTGTAAATCTGGGTAACCGCAATATAAAAAATTCATAAGTTACACCAGTTCAATTTTACCTTCCCGTCGTATAACCCTTTGTCCTTCATCAAATCCTTGACCGTCTATTGTGGGCATTGTGTAACACAAAAGAGCGGCTGCGATTGAGCCCCGCATGTAATTTTCATGGTTCGCTCCTCACATTCACGCTTCTACATCCACTCGCTTCCAAATCATTACGTTCTTTAGCTTTGTGTCTGCCTTCCCTGTCTTTATTACGCGGTAATACTTCATTGTACACATCTTATTCTTTATTAGACAGCATTGTGAGCAATGCCTTCTTGATTGGCTCTCAGATTTTTTTCAGACTGTTTTGAGTAACGTTTGCGTCATCAATACTAATGATTGCAACCGGTAGCACAATACTTATTGTTATGTCGGTTTTTATTTTGTCTGTACAAGTTTTTTTACGTCTTCAGAATTTACATCGTCATTTCATTTAGTTGGATTTTTATTACTATAGTTTAGTAACAATCAAATACTGTTGGGATCAAACAAGTGTCGGCAGATTGCGGGACTTACTAATCAGTAAATATGTCAATTTGATAAACAGTTTGCATAGATTATGATATCCTAATTATACGACGTGATTTATTCTTGAGTTTTGAATTCATTATAGTTATAATAATCTATTCTAATTTTGATGACAGGTTGTTAATGTGTGAATATTGAGTACAAAATATTTTATTAGTGTTAGTTTTCTCTAACGCCGTTGTATTAAAACAGTTTATAATATACTTATTCCTTGAACTGGTAGTACATGTTTGCATACAATAAACGACGAAACTTGTTAAAATACATTTACAAGAAATAAACCGTCGATACAATAGATAAAATTTTATGGCGCAATCTATATAAAATACATGTAACATGTAAGTGATCCTTGTCCGGTCAAAGTTTCGTTCATAACGAAAATTGAAGTCATAAAAGTTTCATTATAATCTCAAAGATAGCACCACAGTCGTATGATTGAACACCGTGCAAGAAGTGCGCACGACCATCTCCGAACGTAAGGGAGTCTTCACACAGCCGACAAATCGCCGCGACTCACAGCTGTTTTCGACTGGACAAATATAAATGTCCTTGGTACATGAAATTTTGTAGAGCAGATGTTTGTCATTTTATATGCTTATAAATAGAAAGTACTAAAATTAAGAACCTAAACGTTTTGGTGAGCTTTTTTTTAGATATGTACCTATATAGAATTTAGTTTTGTTATCGATCAAATCAAGTGTTCTATATGATTTTGATAAGTTCAAAAAGTATTTCTGAATTTTATTATACATAACTTTTAATATGTAAAAGATAATTGCATTTCAAAATGTTTGTCACACGTGCGCAGGTCTTGGCGCAAGGCGCAGGGCTTGCCTGCGGTAAATTTAATTCTTTTACACGTACCTACTTAATTATAACTTCGAGAATAATAATTTCGAAAGGCAATGAAGCTGATATTTTATTTCTTTATAATACCTGAAATTATTACTTAACTGTGAATTCCACGTTCTCATTTATAGTAAATTAGGATTAAAATAAACACTTTATGTAGTATATATATTCATAAAATTAAGGAATTAAAGCTAAGCTTATTGAATAATGTGACAGTTGAATGAAAATTGTATGAATGAAATGATCTTATCTGATACGTAGAACATAATATTTGCTCAAATTCGCATATTTGAGTATTATTTATTATTTTTGTTAGGTAGGTACTGCAAAAACGCAGCGATAAATCCAACGAAAGTGTGTAGAGGTCTTAACATTCTAAATCTGTACACAATCCAGTCATAAAATATGGCTCCAACAATAAAACAGAAGTGGTCCGCTCTACTTCAACACTGGCGAAAGTGCTCTATATTCTTAGAAGGATGAACTTTTTATTACTGTGCACTGTTTAATTTCTTCTAATCCAACACATTATGGTGTATTTTTGTACGAAATATATGTTTCGAAGATAATAGATAAACGATTTTCTCGTTGATCATTTTATAGATATATTGTAGATAATCTTTTTGGTTTTGTGTTGTAATCTCTCATTGCGGTAAATATTAATTGTGCCATTGGAATCTTATTTCAACTTATTTTTTTTTTTGCACATATTAGAAATATGATATCTATCTTAACTACATTTCAAGTATTATGAATAATTTGAGGTATCAGTTTTTA
This sequence comes from Acronicta alni, assembly GCA_964056405.1. Lineage (NCBI taxonomy): Eukaryota > Metazoa > Arthropoda > Insecta > Lepidoptera > Noctuidae > Acronicta > Acronicta alni. The sequence continues at coordinate 7,557,206 of OZ043930.1, forward strand.
AAAATGCCAAGAAAATTCTGCTAGACGAGAATCTTTAGCAAAGAAAATTTTTGTTGCTAAAACTGCTATACATTTATTTTTACAAAGTAACGTACATACCTCATTTATTTTCTATCATACGTGCGACTACAAAAAATATCCCGGTGTTTTACATAAAACTAATTCCGAACAACAAAGTATATAGTCACATAAACATTTATATAATACGCTTCCATCTAACTAAGAACAAAGTGCTACGTCACGGCAGCCACTAAATAAATCAGACGGAGAACAATATTACCCCTTTATTATTGTTTTTTATGAATTATCGCCTACATCTGATCTCTTTTTATTTTCTTTTGTGTTGCCACCGGTAGCATTCATCATGTAAGCATGTTATTGTTACACTCTTTGTAGTGACGTTCCTGGATGTGACTCGACTTATTTTTAGTCGAATCTTTATCAATGATTTTGGTACTTCGATATTCGTTTAGTTCTGTTTCTGTTTTTGGTTAATAAATCCCGGATCATCCTACTGCCCTAGGTACAAATTGTATCGTTTTAATCATCTTCGCGATTTTAATCTTATCTACATCAAGTTTAGTAGTTATGTAAAGTTATCTATATTGTCGATTTAAGGAAAATAATTAGTTAATTATGATTCGATTCAATTTGACTACAACCGGAAAAGAATATCGAATGATCCCATCACTACATGACATTAGTCATAAGAATACGTTTTGTTCCACCGGCATGGCTCGTTTGTGCGGATTAAGACGCCCTTGATGAAATCCAAGATGGACTCTGGATTCCTGCACATTCTTTCTATATCTCAGAGATTTGTAGTGTCTTAGAGTATTAGAATGTAAATGTGTCTTGTAATGTCGAGCAATACTTAAGTATAAATACCAACCACTGGGTAATTTATTTAAATCATTTGTAACTTTATTTTTGTTTAAAAATTGCTCATGTAGTTTGTCTGTTTTCACTCTGATATTACATTCTGTATTATTTGGTATTATTATTTCGTAATTATCCTTATTTAACTTTTTTTTCCATTTTTTTTTTCCTTTTTCAACCGAAGTTATATGTGGACGTTGAAGTTAATCACAATTCTATTTATTAATTAAGAGATACTATCATGGATAATGTTGGCTTTACGTACGTTTATGTAAAATTGATTGCAAAATATTTTGCTACAAACACAATACATGATGTATAGAATAAATAATAGCTTTTTTATATTAACTATTATTATGATTCTAACACCAATTTTTGATTCAGAACCTCTCATATTCTCAGGATAATTTTATTCAGCAATATGTTAACTTTCACCTCAAACATCCAACAATTATAATCCCAATAATTAACACCCATTAAGCTGATGAAATGAATTTCTCTTACACAAGCAATAATGTTACACGTCACGTCAGTTCGTATAATGCTGAGAAGACCAGTTCTATTACAACAGTTTCATAAAGTGTTAATAACAACTAACTGGTAGTTATATTTGAAGTAATTAACGCAAACCTTACATTATCTGCCATTAACAATAAATGTGGTCGCGGCGTTAACATATATAGATCTTTACGATGCTTTATGGATGGTGAGGTGTATGTATGGCGCAAATTATATTTTGAGTTTGAAATTTCTGTACTCTTATAAACTTAAACAAAGAATATAAATGTCTATGAAGTCGTTTTTGATAATTTAGTAAATAATAGATATGATTTTCAGAATCAAGCAATGAAAATTTTATATTAATGAATTCGAGCAACTACAAGCTTATTTTTTAAAAATCATGATTTCATCGTCAATGATCTACGATATTGCATCTAATTAGATTTTAAAAGATTTCATCAGTTTTTAGAAGATTAAAACGGTTATATTAACACTGTTAAAAGGATGCAAGTTAGATTTTATAGCAAACCTATCTTAAAATTTAATACCGTTTATTTTTGTAGGTACAGTTAGCAACGAAAGTCGCTGAACACAGCAAAATTTTTTTATTGTCACGGCTCCAGAACTTGGCAACAGGTCTTTTCTACTAAGGTAACCTAAATATTTAATGGTCACCTATGCAATTATTTCGCATAACCTTCGTAGGTCAGTAACTTCATACTTGTTAAAAATCATATTGAAGATTGCAACATGTTCAGCGACTTTCGTTGCTGACTGTACTACCTATTTAAGTGATTTGAGTTAAGTTATTGAAAAGTTAAAAAAAAATTGCATTTTAAATAGTTTTAATACAAATTATATAGAATTAAGAACAAATTAACACAGAATATCCTAATAACACTTAATAGCTTGGCGTGACGTTTGCCTATTTCGTCTATTACTAAGTACTTACATAATATATATACCTACAGTTTATATTACCTGTAGGTATTCTGAAAGAATGAACAGGTATTATCGATGTCTCGATAAATCCGACTCATAACACAACAGAACTCTGCCTCGCAGTCATGAATGAACGTTTATAATATGTTATATTCGCGTTCACAAACTGAAATAAACGAGCCAACGGAAACGGCCGTAATATTATTAGATACGACAATTCTATTATTTTTATTCGTAACACATCTCAGTAAATTTATACGTGAATCTGGCTCGGCTCGGTATGGTAATGATTCCTAGAAGCTATATGGCGTTTTACACCTAATTGAAATTCTTTATGAGATCATTTATTGAATATGTTTTATATATTTTGTATAGTAGTTTTAAAATTCGGCTACTAGCAAGTTTGCGCCAAAAAATCATTAATGTTTTAGTAAAAATATCGAATGTGAAATTAGGTAAGTGACATTTGTAGATATAAAGCCTCTAAATACATTTTATTGTTAAACGTTACACAGATTGCCAACACACCGCCTACATAGTTTAAACTGTACTCTAAAATTATAATTCACGTATTTACAGTTTCTATAATTTCCCTGCTCGCATGCAAAATTTTTATAAATAGAACGCAAAAAAAAGTTTTGCCATTATAGAAGCCATTATCTTTAAAAATAAACACCGGGCACCAAGGTCTTCCAGTTTCAAATATTTTGGCGCCGAAAAATGACATGGCGTTCCATTTGAATTTATTGAAAAGTTGTTTTGTCTCGCTTTGAACTGAAAGTAAATCATGATAAAACCTACGGGTCCCTAAATATCATCAAACATGATCGTGGAAGAATATAATTTATAGGTAAATGACACATTTGCGTTTGTATTTTCGGCCGATAAAACGTCGTATGTATGACTGGGAGCATCTTTCATGTGGATCGCCACGCATTATTTATAAGAAACACTGTTCTGTTCATTGTTTCATAATAAAACATTAATTTTGTCAACGGCCACGGCTGGACGCTGCGCGACAATATTAGAACTTCCGTTTGTATGAAAAAATATCTGATATTCGATAAACGTAAGGCAAATGTGCCCGCTGAAGTATTTTATTATGTTAAAGAATTGTTCTATTATACAGATATATGTGATTATGTCCCTATAGTTTTATGTTTATTACTCAAAGCTCACATTGAGAGATATAAACTTGCGAATTATCTTGACGGATAGATAGATATTTCTTCCACTTTTCTGATAACGCTATATTTTTTTTAATAATAATAACCTAAAGAAATCTTTAAAACAGATTAGCCAACGAAAGTTTTAAATGTCACTTGAAACTTCTGAGTTTGTGGTCACACTTGAAAATTCGATGGGAACCGACGCAAATGTCATGTTCAATTCAAAAAGTCGTTCGAACGGTTTCGCACACATGCAAATCTTGTACAAGTCCCAACAAAAACAAAAAGCTCTTCAGAGGGACTCCGACAAAAACAAAACTAAACTACACGTGCAACTAAAATGGAAGCAAAAAAGGTCAACAATATGCCTAATCTACAATCCGTGTCACAGGCTAAAGGTTATGGAAGGTTGCACAAAAAACCATCACAAAATGAACCATGTTCCGACGAAATCGACTGTAATACACTCATCAGCGATTCGATTTTATATTCTATATGGTTGTTTTAGGGTTTAAATTAATTATGTTGTCATGGACAGGATCTGAGTGGCATTGTTCGTACCTTGGGGAGTAGTGACAACAGATTTTTGTCTTTTTTCACTTATTTCACATGTGGCATCGCAATCCTGGACGATATGTGACACATGTGGCGGTTTTAAGTTACTTCACAATAATGACTGGTTCTTCAGTTTCTCATGCTTTGGCGTCCATTACGAGATTTCGGTTGAGTCTAAATCCAAACTGGTGTCAACGCACCTTTCTTTTTGATGTTCACCTTTTACAGTTTTTAGTGGAATATGATAGCTCTGGTCATCAGTACTCATCAGTCAACAGGTGATGTCTATATTACTATATTCACGAACAAGTATTTTTTTGAGAAAATGTCACTAAACATTTTATGATAGCTTAGGTATTAGGTCTTACTGTATCTGTACCGTTTACTGGTAGGTTTTCTAAATAATGTTTTTAGGGTGTTGCTCCATTTTATACCAATTTAAGTATATCTAATAATCCAAAATTAAACAGAAATGGTAGTCGAAATAGCCCAAACACTCCCTGAGCCTACACATCACCCAATATTTTAACGACACAAAACAAAACATATAAATAACCATTGCACAGTAGTAACAACTACCGTAACGTATCTGGACAATAAATTCAGATGCAGCCATAAATAGACCTATAAAAATTATTTTACGATACACGAGTGAGTTACATTAAGACAATGTTGAGGGTACATTACACAATGAAAACATTATGGTTTAATTGATTTGGCCACAATGCTCTTTATGTGAACACTGCGCATAACAAAGATGTTATTGTCTATCATGCAGACGTCTGGAAATACTTGACCGAAGACAAAATGGCTTTGTGCCGATGGGAGGCGCCAACGGTAATTTAATATGGATTCTAATTAATCAGGTTTGATTCTGGTGTTACGTTTGGGGCATCGTGGGATATGCTAAGGGTATTAAGGGTAGGTATTCTTATTTTTATGACGTACTAGCTAGGTGTAGAAAACAAAAGGACAACGGGAATACTTGACTATAGGATGGTGCGACAAGTCCCGTTTATATTCATGATAATATGAAAAATAAAATGCAGTTCTGTAAGCAGATAAAATTTTCCGAGTGTTGAATAAAGCTTTTACGCGTGTTTATCTATATACCTATATGTTTAAGTATATTCTGTTGTTAGAAAATATACTAGAATCAAGAAACTGAATCAGATACGTACCAAGTCTCTGCTTAGTTCATTATAATGATGAGATTATTTTTACCTGAAAAAAAAATATTACGTTAGTAGTTATCGGTTAGTGTTGATATAGGTATAAAAAGTTCATACTGTACCAGTCCAGGTCGATAGCTATTAGGTAGTATTAAGATGTTTATCTTGGTCCTACGATAGACCCTTGCGGAACTTCGTATGCACCTTGTACCCAAATATAAAATTTAGACGGCTTTTACAAAACTTTATTCGAGACTACCCTATAAAGATTTAATAAATTTATACAAAGTTAAAATAAAATAAATCCTTCACGATTAGCAAAAAAAAAAATCAATACATTAACTTAATAAAATCCTAAGGATAAAGCACCCACATGGGTGTCATAAAAAATGGCAAGCGCAGGATTCGAATAGAAATTCGATATTATTTTTTCCCAATACTCGATACGTCCAGATGTGTTAAATGCACTACATGTGTTCGGTTTATCTTCAGTACAATGAAGCTGAATGCCTGCTCATGCCTTGTCTTGCACGAATTATTTATAGACACCATTCCTCTTTTGTTTAATTATAATATGAATCTTTTTTTTTCATTTGGATCGTAGGATGGTGCGCTTGCGTAGCAGTTATTGCTTCTGGACGTAACGTTCAATGATAGATGATTCACTGCTTTTATGGATCACTTGTATATGTCTGAAGCAACTGCCTCCGATAATGGTATCAGATAGGGTGTACGAGACTTATACAAAAAAATCATACCAAGCAAAAGTGCTTGCACTATGCTTGCAAATAATATATCAAACTAGACTGTTTGAGACGATATCATCATATTGAAAAACAAATAGAAATTAATCATTATACCTTCAACTTACACGTAACTATAAAATGATAAGTACGGCCTACAAAATTATTAATTTTAAATGAGCTACTTCCTTACGAAGCCCCTTAATAGCCTTAATACAAACATCATTAGTAAGTCCCCCTATTTCATCACCGTCTTAAATCACCAGATGTCAATGATCAACGTCGTTATGTATGCGCAAGGAGACATTCTAAACAATAGTTTTAGTGAGTGTAAAATGAACTGATACCCGATAGTTTCTGTCAAAGACAAAATCTGTCACTAGCAACATAAAAGGGAAGAAATTGTGTAGAGGGAAATATGTTCAGGAAATTAAGGAAAAGGGCTCTTTATTAGGTTAGCTGATAGTGAAGTAATGTCAGAATTGGAAAGCTTCTTGCAGGCACTCGGTAAAAATTAATCATAGTCTTAAAGAAGATCAAAAGTCAAAATTGTATTGTAAAGCTTTACAAAGACACCCCTATTCTAGAGTGGGATGATTGTAACTCAGCAGTTATGTTAGCTGCAATTTTCTGTTATCAAATAGGTTTTGCTTACATATTTTTTTTTTAGCTGAGTCAACTAAAAATAAAATCTTATAAGGATGTGAGAACTAGCAGTAGTTTCACTTCCCGGAAAATCTAGATTTTCTTAGAATTATAACGACTAGAGCATAATTTGCATTTTATTAAGAGTATTCTACATATAAAACCCCGTCAGACGCCCGTCTATTAACGGAAGTCCCGAAACAAACGCCTTGGATTATTATGATAACATTTTTGACCATAAAATTAGAACTATTACGTACATAGACGCATAATAAAGAGTTTTACGAGCTTACATCGAACGCAAACTAAATATCTACAGGATGCAGGATTATCAAACAATATGCTTTAAGATCAGTTGCCGTAAAATATTATAGCGTTTTTATTATAATCGATTTTGATATCAAGGTTTCTAAGGCTATTTAGTGAATAGACATCGGTTTTAAGAAATTTATTTCTCAAAGAACTTTACAATGTTCGCTTACAAGAGAAACAAAAATAATAATAATTAGCTTAAAGTAGGTACAACATCAGGGAAAGTTTTATACGAGTACTTGGTTATTATGATAATGATATATAATTCTAAACATAGTTATTATAAAACAGTTTGCATTAAATAGTTTTTTAGTTTTAGTTTAAATACATTTAAGGATTTTAATATTTTTATATCATTTGGTAAACTATATGCAATTTTGCTCCCTCAAACCTTATGTTATTTTTCCCATAGTTTGTTCTGGGAATAGGAACTACCAAGTTGTTTCTGCTTCTTGTATAATATTTATGTGTTTTCCTTTTAAACGTTATCTGTGAGTGTGTAGTGCTTGTTAGTATTTTTTGAATGAGTATGCATGTGTGATATGTATGTAGATGTTTTATGTTAAAAATCTTTGTATTTCTGTAAAGCTTGCTTGTTGGTGTCAGTCGATGATACCTGAATAATGCCTTTATTACCTAGTTTTGTGTTATTTGAAGTTCTTTAAGATTTGTTTTGGCTGCACTGCCCCAAATCTGAATTAAATACTCTAAATGTGGCTTAACTAACGTAGAATAAATTAAATTACGGATTGAGTATGGAACAAATTTAGAAATAGTTTTTACTAAACCTATTAAAGGGGATATTTTAGATCTTACATATTCGATGTGTGGCTTCCACGTCAGTCTGTTGTCCAGTATTAAGCCAAGGTACTTTTCTTGATTTGATTTTTATAGGGGTTCATTATTTATAGTTAAAGGCGCATATTATTAATTTTTTTATTTAGACATAATATCTGAAATCAAATGATCGATTTCCTCATTAGCCTTGAAGCCAGGTGGTAAGAGCTACTGTTATACTAGAGCCCTAGATTAGTGTACAGAGGCCAGCATATCAAGCTACCACAATCTGTCAAATTTCTGTGATTGATTTTCAACTTTAATACCAAACGATAAGGTTCATATTCAATTGGGAAAATTTGACAGTTTTGGATAGTTTGACCTGCTGGCGTCTGTACATGAGCATAACTCTGTCTAACCCTATGTTTAAAACTATTGACTTCATAGAATCGGCTAAGCTGTCATATATCAATACCGAGACAGAGGCAGGGAAACCATTTAATTAATTATGATAGTTGTAACGAATGAAACGATAAATTAACAAAAAAACGATATTACATTTTCACGTATTAGTCAAGATTCTATTCACTCACTCAACCAATGGCGTTCTATATAAAAAAGGTGGCAAATAAGACGCCTCGCGGAAAATTGAGATAAAGCACTCAAATTTTCGCATTTAACACTTATCTAAGTGATAATGATATCAGACACGCCATTTAATATGATATAATCTGTGCATAGTAATATTGTTCTACTTAACCAATTTTTTGCAGCTATTAAACATTTGAATAATTAATTTACTTAGGTAGGTATGTCTATGAAAACGGATTTTCCTTATGTTTTTTCCAAGATCCAACGATATAATTATTCGTTTCTAAATCAATCTTTATACAATACAGAAGCAATATGTCAATCGATTTTTGTTCCATCAGCCATTTTTCTGTTCTACAAACAAACAGACGTCGTTTGATAGTAACATGTTTACTTTCAAACGTCACTTTAGCTATAAATTATAGGGAAATCACATTAATCTTTGTTTGACTCAATTTTGGAGCGATTCAAACTAGTGGGTGCATTACCAAGAATCGTGGAGAAAGACCATACTAAAATATTATGAGGATTTACTGAAAACGTGTTGAGAAAATATTACCTATTTCTTTGAGTTATTATAATAGAAAAATATCATTAGATCATAATGTAACGTACCTACTCATTGGATCTAGCGCTAAAGAAAATGTTATACGATGGAACCTATTTCTATAAAATCTCATGTCTATAAATTACTTTTATTAAATTGAATCGGATAAAAAAAAGACTTCAGAATACGAGCGGTAAATGAGAGGTTAACAAACTCGATTCCGAATATAGTTTTACACAAAAGACAAATCTCGGGAAATCACATATTAATCGATTTCTAATCCTTCGAGATCAATCGAACAAATATTAGGACAGTTCTCGATAGTAAAATCAAACTTAACTCCAAAATAATGTCGAACAAAACCCTATTTCACACGTGTCTCATATAAAGGTATTTCTTTTGAACAGGGTCGAATGTCCCCTAAAAATTGTACAGGAAACTCTTTATTTTCAATATCCACGCAGGAGTAGAGACGTCACGTAGAAGACTGTATTGTGAATCCAATATGGAAGATGAACAACGTAAATTATAAGGTAGGTACGACTTGGATAAGGCTGGTGAGTAATTTTCGTAGAGAATTGGAATAAATTGTTCCCACTCTTACTACAGAACTGTGTGATCATAGATGATTACCACAGTAAAATCTGTGAGATTCAAATGCACAAACTTTTTTTGCTATCGCAGCTTCAAAATTTTCATAAATACGAGTACAAGTTGACGATATAATACTCATTATTATTTGGTAATCACCTTATCTATACTAAGTAGTTTGATCTTCCAAAAGATATTATAACAATCTTTGGATGTATAACTGTATTGCATTGCATTATAGCTTCTAGGGAGAAGCTACTATTTCTACGACTTCGGCAAGAATTTTGTTATATAACCAACCAAATTATACTATATATTATACTATAAACACAATAACACCACCTTTGTATATTTTTTATGCTTAATGTAACAAGAGTATTGTCACATTAAGCATAAAAAAACAAATGAAGGCTATTTTATCATCATATTTGATTTTTCTCGACGGTTTGTGAAGTCTGCCAACCCGCACTAGGCCAGCGTGGTGGACTATAGCCTAATCCCTCTCAATATGAGAGGAGACCCGTGCCCAGCAGTGGGACAGTATATGGGTTGATGGTTATCATCTTAGAGAATCTAATCCGAGACTTTCGATTTGCCTTCCACGATAAGCATATTCCACTTTGCACTATCAATTCTTTATCCAGCCAACAACTGTACCTACTTCCTTAGCATTCTGTTGTCGCCCTCCAATAATTGTGCAATAACTACACAATAAAACACGTGCTAGCAAACAGAAGGGGTTCCGTACAATAATAGGGACACCTAAAATGTACACCTACTGGGGATTCTTTCGTTTGGCTGTAAATTATACAAGTCATAGGCAGTAGCGGGTTTGATGAGTTTTTACAATCATTTAGATTTCTGTCAATTCCATTAGAAAAAAAATCGGTCGAATTGGGGAAGAACGTTTAACCTAAAGATGAGCTTGTGCTATCTAAAATGTTACTTTTTAAAGGCTGACTTTCCTTGCTGATGTAAAAGAAAATAAAGCTTAGTGTATTCGCACTACATTTATTAAAAGTTGGTCATCATAAGCACAAAGTGCATGATGATGTGAGTGAAGCAAGACATCAGGAAACTTGAAAATATGAAGTCTACCGACCCGCGCGTCTGCAACCAGTATGGTGGACTATCTCTTTCGGTCTGAAAGGTTCTGAGAGGTACTTCTACCTCCCAGTGTCAGAGTAAATAACCTTCGTTATTAGGTGTCGCTTTTTGAGCCTTTTTCTGTCAGACTTACCTATTAAATAATACCGTCAAGTGGTACAATCGCCAATCGTTTACAACTTTCAATCCAATTCTTCTTTGTCCTTTTCTAAGACTCAATGAAAGAAACGGAAGGCGTTGTCTACGGGAATCGACGAATTATTGAGGGTTAAGTTGAAAGGGCGCACCATTGTGGGCCAGTCAATGAAGTTTATTTAGCATAAAATTCTGTTCAAATAAATTTCGAGAGAGGTGCTAATGCGTTTGTTGAAACGGTACTTGTGCAATGTTTGTTTTTAAAGGTCGTAGGTACTTCAGTTAAGGCAATTTATTGTTATTTGCAAGCTCTAAAACTGGAGGCGTCTTCTACATAATATTTATCTTGATCAAAATAATTGTATAGTATACACGATAATTATAATTCCGACAATCTCTTATGTCATATTGATTCATTAAATTATTAATGGTAAACAGGTCGTAGTTTTAATCAGTAGCGATTGGTATGAAAAATTGGAAACGAATAATTATACTAATTAAGTAGGTATGTACACTATTCATTTTGATCATGTCTAACTAATGTAAAGGTGAATGCACCCTCGATATCTAATTAATAATCAGAAAGATAATAATAATTAAATATTACAAGCTGAAATTTAGCTAAAATAACTCAATTTTATACATCAAAATAATGTAGGTAGTAACTAAAAATTATTCTCACTGCACAGTGATCCCATCGACAAAGCCGAGGACAAAGTACGAAAATTCAATTCAATACGCATATTGCGTATTTCTATTACACATGGTATTCACAATGGGACGAACAAAGACGAGACGTGGCGGGAATTAATAAAAAAAATCGAGGGCAAAGGTAGGGTGGTCGTAATGCTGCCAGTTTGAGTCAACTGGATGTCACAATGGTGACGTGGGACGTGACCGACCTATTTGATTTCGGCGGGTAGTCGCAAGTATTTGTCTTGTAAATCGGATGGGTGTGTCGGATAAGAATCCTAATGACAGGGTTATGGTGTCGTCTTTTTTTTTTCGGATATTTCAGCTGGGAAAGTTTTTTGAAGAACGGCAAAGTAACTGGGATTTGAGTTTAAATGTTTTGAAATTGGAACACCGCGGCTTCTGTTACATTTCAAGAAGAAATGCGTCATTATATTGATTGATGATTTTGTTATTAATAAACATACAGATTATGTGTATTATGTTATCTGATCGTCAGCCCCCTGGCAGGATAATGTTGGATTCGTACCGACTAAAAGCCGCACTTGCCTTCCCTTGCCCTATAAGTAGTCAGGATTTGTGAAATTCACCATGACTATGACGGGTCCTAGAAATGCTTATAATATCAATTTTATAAAATTAACCGTAAACAGTGATAAACAGTAAAAAGCAGTGATAGCCTAGTGGTATGACCATTGGACTGCCAAGTCGAAGGTCTCGAGTTCGAACCCAAGGCACGCACCTCTGACTTCGACGACGTCTATGGTCTAGTGGTTCGTGTGCCGGACTGCTGATCATGGGGTCGTGGGTTCGATTCCCACAAGACACAAATATTTGTGTGGGTAAAACATGAGTATTTGTGTTTGTCTGGGTGTTATTATTACTATACATACATAATATATACATAATACTTATGTACTATAAGTATGTATTTACAAAAAAAAGTATACAAGTACTATATCCATTGTCTAATACCCATAGTACAAGCTCTGCTTAGTTTGGGACTGGATGGTGTTGTGTAAAATGTCCCAAAAAATAAAAATATTAATATTTATTAATTTACTTTTCGAGTTCATGTGCGTATTAATAATTAATTATCACTCGCTTAAACGGTGAAGGAAAACATCGTGAGGAAACCTGCATACCTTAGAGATTTTTCTCGACGGTTTGTGAAGTCTGCCAACCCGCTCTAGGCCAGCGTGGTGGACTATAGCCTAATCCCTCTCAATATGAGAGGAGACCCGTGCCCAGCAGTGGGACAGTATATGGGTTGATGATGAACCGTAAACAGCTCACTATCGATCATCGTTATATCAGCCAAAGGATGTCCACTGCTGAACTTAGGCCCCTATAGATTTCCACAAGGACCGGTTATATGCCGCCTGCATCTCACAACCAGACAACAGCTAGTATAAAAAATATAAAAAAAATCTTAACACCGTTAAAACTGGATCTGTACTTACTAACCCAGCTTTTGATTAATCAAAGCTATTTTTTTTAATAATAAATGGTCAATTAGCGAATGTACAATCACACTCAATATTAAAGTCGACACGTCGTTAGAAGTACCTAATAATGTGGTCATTAGCGAATATTATCCAATTTGTTTTAACGTAACAAATGCGTTTTAATTAAACAAGACTGTTATTACAACATTGCTTCTTAGAAATTATGAATCTACTTAATCACTCGTTGAGAAGTAAGATTTATCTTACACAGTAGGTAGATGTACCCATTGGTCGTATTTTCTTTCTTAACCAGTTTTCCTAGATCCCTGCCCAGTGTATGGTTACTATTTTGAGCTTGAGTGACATATCTTTCCCTAATACGGGTCGCGATCTACTAAACAAAACATGAGAATTCATCTCATGTTCTTCTCATTTCATTTATTTGAAAAGTAGGTATTAAAAAAAATATGTATTTTTTTACGAAATATATAATTATGCGCTTACTGAACATCAAACAAGAATAGCTAGGATTCTAGAGTAAACCAAAACCTATTTCAAAAAGCGTTTCAGTCAAAACCAAGTGTTTATTAAATCCTAAATGAAAAAAACCACTCAAAAACACATTACAAGCATACACCCGTTAACTTTAAAAGTCATAAACATTAAAAGTCGCATCGTGACCACAGTGTTTGATTTAAAACATCAACTGAAGACAAAAACCACATCCTATAGATTTTATTAAAAACTAATAAATTGGTTATTAAAATCAACCGCAACTTCAGTTTTATGAACTTTTGACGTTGCCTATTTAGTGTGTATGGTTAAATAGTTACTTTTTTTTAATATACCTCACATCCGGTGCATGCAAAGGTTTATATTCGATTGGATTTACGACTGTTTTCATTGCGTGGTGTTTTAATATAAATACGTTGCCCGTTTCCTGTTGGTTAATAACAAAAATAATATTTATTAAAAACAATTGGTGTAGTTATCCCAGTTACTGGAACTGGTACACATTTATTAATGTTTGAGATTTGGGGAACACTTCCTGATTTTTTTGTTGATTGTAAAGATTCAGAACAACCCAGTAATTCCAGGTAGCAGAACAAAAATGATTTTGACGATACATTTGGCATAGTGGATATGTGATCGGATTCTTAATGACGGATCGCTGATTCGATTCCCGCACGAAACAAATAGTTTTCAGTTATCCCGGGTTTGGGTGCTTTTGAATGTAAAAATATATATTTGTAAACGTGTTCATGATAAAGATGCGGAAAGACAGGAGAAAATCCTAATATGCAGTAAAGTTTTAATTAACAGACATAAAGGTATGTGTAAGTTTTAGTCAAGTTACACTCATATCAATTTCATGCAGCCTAAAAGCGGCATATGCAGTAAAATTACTGGCACACGGGACGTTTTAGCTTCTTGACTGGTGTAATGCAATGCAATAACGCTTTGCAGAAAACCATAGTAAAATAGCACTGCTTTGAGTTGGCAGTGGGTGGACTTTGATCCTTATACTGCCAACCCAACAATTCCTCTTTCGTTTTGCAGGTTCGACAACGTGCAAGTGATAAGGTGTTGCAAGTGTCTATTAGGCTACGGTAACCGCTTACCATAAGGTGGGCCGTATGCCTGTTTGCCACCTTAGTGGTATAAGAAAATGTTCTAATTGGATTTGGTCGATTGAGTAAGAAACAGTTTCCGCTAAAAACTTTTGTCAAATGTTTTAACGCCTCAAGTGGATAGCTTTTAGTCTACTGATGATGATGATGAAGGAATCTTGGTTTTAATCGAGTCACCTGCAATTACATTATAGACGACATTAAATAACGTAAATTAGTCTTATAATAAAAAAAAAAGATCGTTCATGGCTGTAAATTAGAAAACATTTGCTTCTAAGTAGGTATTGAAATTGTAGTATTAGGTACTATTTTCCTAGTAGTTAATCATGGTTTCAATCAAGTGTCACTTTTTAAAATATTTATCTATGTAGGTATAAGTCTACAACCTATTCCTTAATCTGATGTCAAATTCTATGATAGGGAACAAAGTTTCTAACAGACTGATTTAAAAACATTGCGAATTTTTCAATATTTGAACTGGAAAAAGAACATACCTAACAAGTTTTCTTCGAATTTACTTCTTTTATCTTCTTTCACATTGATGAAGTGTTGATAGTTGCTATCATTTTTTACTATTCTACTAACATCAACCGAATTTTTAGACCACTATTAAATACTACAGCTCATTTCCGAAACAGAAAAAAGCTATGAAATACAAAAAACCCACTAAAATATTTGTCAATGACACTTTCATAACTGACACAGAGTAGAAATTAAAGATCAGAAAAAATTTTTTAGTGCAGAATGTAAATCGAACAGTATGTGTAGATATGTGTATAGGTACCTCGTAAAACGGAGGCGCTAATTGATGAACTGTCGTGGAGAGCGGTGATACGCCCTGCGTTTGACAACCCGACAACTAAACGAATTTCCTATACAAATGCTGCACACAGAAATAGCTTAGAACATTCCTAGCGCATTACTCGCAATAAATACTATAAACACAAAACATTATAATAATTTTGACACATATTTATAATTTTCTTACCGCACAGTGCTCATTTATCAAGCTCTCCTAAACAAAATTAGCACACACACCACATTATTTTTATCTTTGCAAAATCTTCCAACTTATCCAACTTTTTTAATTTCCTTATCAGTTAATAATCTAAGTTGAAGACTTAAACTTACTTTAACGATATATAATGTGATTTCGAAATCTATGACTGTGCTTGCAATGGTCATTTAAGTATCCTTTGCTAAATTTACCTTTACAACTATTTGCATCTTACCAAGAGATTAATTTTAGATATTATAAAAACTAAATGCTGTTCGTAGGTACGCAGTATAATAGTTTTCGTTTGAAAACATAAATAATAAATCCAGGATCAGTTAAAAAAAAGTGTAACAACTTAATATCTTGCTCTCTTCATTGATTCATTGATATATTATGGCAGTGATATCATACAAAGTTCCATAAATGAAACTCAAACATTCCCCTCATTAAGGACCCAAAAAGTTCCAATTAAATAGTCCCGAATGCGTGCATACTTTATTTAAAGCGGACAATCGTAATTCTTGAAACCTCACTGTCGTTAACAAATTGACACGTTTTTATTACTAAAAAACTGTGGATCATTAAATGAAATTTAAGAACGAAATAAACATTGTCCCGAACGCCGAACGATTTCGACAAACAACAGATCAATTCACGTTAATTTACCGCCTACTTAATTTTTAAATTTAATTGCGGTAATTTCGAGTTAATTTACCTTACCAACAATGCTGTAGCAGTAAAAGTTTACCATTGTGGCACTCACAATTGTAAATTTTACCGTTTGTTACATCGTATTACGTAAAGAGAGGCCAATTAAGGATTGTCACTTGAAATTAGTGTTATAAGCCACACTGAAAATGATGTAAAATTAATAGGTACGTAATTATATTACACGATCCGAAATATATATTTGAGGGGTTATATTATATAATAATAATAATATAATAATATTTTTGAGACATTTTACCCAACACCATCTAGTCCCAAACTAAGCAGAGCTTGTACTATGGGTACTAGACAATGGATATAATACTTATATACTTTTTTTTTGTAAATACATACTTATAAAACATAATATACAATATACATAATATAATTAATTTTACATTATGTAATATCTCAAGATTTTATTTATTAAATTAATCTTGTGAAGTAAAATAATGTAACTCACGTGACAATGAGGTTTAAGCGAATATTCTAATATTTTTTGCTTTGTTGAATAAGATAAACTCAAGATTGTTTATTAAGTGAAGCAAGAGATTCTCTTTATATTCATGGTAATCTTTTATTCAAAATTATTACTGGTTAAACAATCATTATTGTCGATTCGATTGTTCGAATCCTGCCCACGGTCGAATTTTTCATTCTTTAAAATATTTTTAAAATAATTCTTGTTTTAATATAAGTATAGGAACTAATATACCAGTTCAAGATTTAAGTAGTCCTTAATTTCTTTAACTACAAGATGGTGGGTAAGTACATAATAGTAAGATCCTTGGACCAAGGATCTTACTATTATATCCTTACCGTTTATTGAACGTTTACTGAATGGTCAATAAACGTCTTATTAAAATTAAGATTTTGTTTATTTAACATTAAGACGTTAAACTAGATGACAGGTTAGACAGAGGTGTATTAAATGTACATCCACAGTTCACCGGTACGTATGATAAGTCTCATGCGAAAGGGAGCGAGCATATTGCCATAAACCGGACACAAATCCAAACTCCAAGCCGCTACTGAGAATTTTATAGAAAAACCTAACAACACTTGGCTCGATCTAGGAATCAAACGCAAAACCTCAAGTGTAGCAGTTGCGCTTACAACCATTAGGCTAATGAGGCAGTCGTTATGTTAATCTAACAAATAAAATGTCATTAATTTTGTAATTAAAAGATTTACTTTTAAAATAAAAGAGCCAAATAAGGTACATCCAATACCTAAATACTGATTGTATGAAATTGTATAAATAAGTAATTGTATGTAAACATGATGAAATTTTAAGCAATCTATTGTAGCTTAAATAAATATATCCGAACATGTTAAATGTCACAAATGACATGTCGAGTACCACAAACAGGTTTCTATACAAATCGCTCACAATAGTGCTATGGTAGGTACTGCAGGTATTTCAAAATACATGCCGCTACAAGAAGATTTCTTATAACGGATTAATAAAATAAAATGAGAAGCTAACGTCTTTTTGTCCACGATTTTTGACGGTTAGCGCACTGTGCATGTTATAACTCGTATGGAAGTTTCAAAACATTATGTAACTACAATTTTTATTAGATACATTTTAGTTGAAACTGAAATACTTATGAAAATATTATTAGATTATTATTATGTATCTATAAATCAAAATTCTACGTTACGTATCTACATAATATTATGTCCACCTACACAGAATTAAATAACGTACTCTGGTACTCTATTCATAGCAGCACAGTGGCATAATATTAATCTATAGCAGAAAAACAATTGGTCATAAAATAGATAACTTATTTCTATATCACTAAATAATCTACAATTAAATTTACCTTCAGGTGCGTTACCATCGTTCCTCTTGCTAGTCGAGACATCAGAAAAAATCAAAGTGCGACGAAAACTATTAAAATTAAAAATTAAATATAACTGAACTAATACAACACGTCAAATTGTCCGATCACACCGTTTCTTTGGCATTATTTTCACAATCATATCGAGTTCTAACAGTTAAAGTCACAAACTAAAAAACCACACAAGCGACAAAAATAACACAAAATAAAAACAATAGTCCAACACAAAATATATTTCGCAGCAGAGTTCGTACAACCGTTCCGCGATCGAACGCGTTCGAAAATTTCAAATAGGAACGTGATACACGTCTTGTGAACGCGCGGCGCCGATACACAATGCTGGCAGATCGAAGCGGGTCGACAATACGCGCGCGCTACAATACCGCCCCCCGCCCCCCGCCCCGCTCCCACGTGCGACAAGGACGCACCGACCTAATGTCACTGCCCTATGAACAATGCCGTCCTTCGAAGCCCTGTACTCTCGTAATATGAATCAAACATCATATTTTGACCACAATATCAAGATTAGCACACAAGGAGCTGCAAGTCTGTGCAAAAATTCAGTGCACTTCTATTCATGACATCGCTTACAATCAATTGTCTATGCGGAATAACAGCTTTCATCCCGCGGAATCTATACAAAGCCGTTCAGCCCATCCTTTTCTAGCGGCCAATGTGTGCGTGTCGGACGGACGCGCTCTCTCCTGCTCGAGCGCGCTCTGGGCCGGCTAGGCGAGGTTTCATCTCGCTCTAAGCTCCGCCCTGCGAACGTCTTTGAGTGTGGCGATCCCCGCACAGTGTGCGTACCGCGGTGAATAGCCGGGCATTGTGAAACCATTTTCGCACACCACAATGAAACTCAGGTGGGTGTGCGCTCTATGAGGGCGTTTAAAAAGTCAATACAATCTCCGTTACGTTTGTATTTGTGGAGAAAATTTTCTTTATTCACGAATGTTGGAGGATCTAACTGGGCGTGTTATTGTACCATTGTATTGTGAGGCGTGGCCACAGGAAAACGTTCTATTGTGTGCTGCTCCGATTGTGCGATTGGCGAGTCTCTATTGTTATACGGAACTACGATTTCCCACCAAACCTGTAATGGGACGCCGAATTGAACGAATATTTTTATGTCACCGATTCTTTTGAGATGTGGATAATATCTAGCTATTAATCAAGAATTTTATTCAAAATATATTGAATTACAGCAGGATAATCATACGCTTTAACGTTAAAAAAACGGGATAAATGTCAATTTATCTTGAATGTCAATGTCGAAATTTCTATTTATAACGGCGAACGATTTTAGACTCACTGTAACTGGGACATAGTACGATGTAGGTAATCTCTACAGATCTCACCCAATTTACGGTTTCTAAACAATTTGAAACCAACATTAAATTACTATATTGACCAATAGCAAAATAGAATTAAAATAATGCCTTTTTGTTGGTATCCTGACAAAATTGTATATTATTAAGTACCTACTTATGTGGAATTCACGGGATGGATTTTTGTTTTAATCAGATAAAGTGATATTTATAATGTTTGTTTGTGAACACCTATCTTGCACCATTACTACATACCGACATCCATTTATTTCAAATAAGACATGTAGGTACTTTAAAATCATGAATATTCAAGATGAAACTTGATGGCATAATTCTCTCGGATGCGTCGGTTTCACGTGCAACCTTTGAAATCTTATCTCCTTAATTATCATATTTTTATAGTCGATTGACTCTTTATTTTAGTTCAAACACAGTGGTTCACTTTACGATACATAGATATTTTATTAATCGTAATAAAATAAAGATTTTATTGATAAAAAGTAAGCAAGTCGTCGAGTAGCCATTTATATAGTTAAACATATAATTATTAATGTATTAATGTGTATATTATAGCTAATTAGTGTGCTGATTAACATTTTCACGTGAAATATTTACTAATTTCCATCAATATAAAATTCAATCTTTATTCGTTTTTTATGTTTTAGGTAAAAAAATATTTTCGTTTTTTGGCCACTGCGTATGTGTTCGAACCAATGCGCGACTTTTTATTTCACCTTTTACACCTATAAAAATTAACGGGACCTGATATAATTACTATTTTATAGGTTAATAATGTATTCTATAATAATATCTACCTACCTAAGCACTTCCCACGAGAAAAAAAAATATTTTTTAACAAAATTGAGCTTAGCCAGTTAGTGACTCTGTTAGTTATCTATTATAAACTTATGTGTAAAAACGTGAGTTGGATTTCAAATCAAATTTTCAATATCATATACCTACAAGCCTTTTATAGGCACCCACGTATTTTTGTAGGTACCTATATACTTACTTCCTAGGTAGGTACCTACCTAATAAGAGATGTATGTAGGTAGGTACCTATTTAAAATACAAAAGGGAAACATTTTATCAGCTATTACTAAACTCCTACACCTACAAGTATTATACAGACTACCTAAATATACCTTTTGACCTTTTCATCCAAAAACAAACACACGTAACATCTACACACATCCTTCCTTTGTACTGTAAGAAACCTTCCTTGGAGGACAATATGACCCACATAGTCGCGCACGCGTGTAAGAATGTGTGTCTCGGGGGTGTCCCCCTGCCCCCACGTGTGGGGTATTATCTGCCGGGGTGGGGGTGGGGGCCAACCCTGGCTGTGTTCCAAGCTTTTATTAGCCCCGTACCGAAGTAAATTGCTTTTTGTTTGATGATTTCTAATGAGTATTTGTCTTTTGTATGGTTTAATTTTTGATGTTACGTAGGTAATATTTTACTTCGGTATATTATGTTCATATTTTTATGATAGATTTTGTTTGATAAGAGGTAGACTTTTTAGGTTAAAAGCTAAATTAGTTGCTTCTTGTTTTTGACTAACTTTCTTCTGAAATAAAGCTAGGCCAATATCTATTCATACAAAGTTATTCAGAAAACCGTAATTGATTTTTCATTCAGCATTTTTTTTTTTCGGCGTCGTTAGCCTAGCGACTGTTATGCTAGATGTCATGGGTTTGATTCTTAGGTGGAGTAAAATGTTTTTGGGTTTTTCTATGCAATTCTCAGTAGCAACTCGTTAATAGCAATAGGGTCGTCCCCATTACATAGGACCTAAACATACCGCCAAACTGAGTGTGAATATTAGTCCTCATCTGCCTAACCTTTCAGTGAATGAACTTACAGGCGTGATGGTATCTCAATACCATAATCAGTTAATGAATAGGACACACTTAAAGACCCGTAATGAGTATAAAAGCTGTAACCTTCACCTGTACTAATATTTGAATCGACCAATGAATAGAAGAAAATGTATGAAAATTAAGTAAGTAGACTTTTGTTGTTGCTATTGTATGTTGTTGTGTGTACCTATAGGCCCCTAGATTATTAACTTGTCAGTTATTAGAAGCTGTCACAAGTTGAGCTCGATTTTCGACTTTATCGTCTCAATATTAAGGTTGGAAAGTGATTAACCGACAAGTTTTATTGAGAAGGAAGACTACTCTAAGGAATTATGAAGAACAAAATTAAGAAATAAAAAGAATTTGGGTATTCAATATTATATGCGGTAAAAAGAAAAGCCCAATAAGTAACACTGCTTGACCTGGGAATCGAATCTGAGACTTCTAGAGTAATGGTAAGTAAGGTAAGGATAAGTAAAGTAAAGTAAAATCCAGTCTATCAATCTAAGTACATAAGTAACTATACATATATATAAGGTACCATAAAGATGTACTATCTATACCTACCTACTAACTGTAAATTCTAACATATTTTGTGTGCACTCGGAAACTGTTAATAACAACTAAAATATTCGTAACATCAACATAATCACATAATTAAAAACAAACTTCAGTATAAAACATAATTATAAAGTTTCAGGTAAAATTTTCCCCTTTGTGGGACACCCCACCCTTTTGTCCCAGTAATGAAGATTATCGACTAAGGAAACGACCGAAACCGGGGCCAAGGCAATTACTTGATTGGTTTCTGGTGTTTTGTCTATACCCCCAGACAGTGGTATGGGTTTATTTGTATAGAACCCTACTCCTTTATAAGTTTCTCGAATTCAAAGATTATTTGCCCATAAAGAGATTTCTGAATTTTGATAATGTTTTATTTAGACTCCATTTTGATTATGATGGCTGTAATTAGAGTTGGTTTGTTGTTTTATCTATGAGTGTGTATAAATTGGGAGTAAAAAAAGTACAGCGTGTCATTGCGGCAGGCCTAGATGGAGATAGCGGACTGAGTTTTGCTTGTTCTGAAAGGATTTGGCCAAAATAGACTTAAACCGCGAAGAATATATAATAAGGCTATTAAGGTCTCTCTACCCTCCTTTGTCCTGCAGTGGGACGTCAACGGCTAATAATAATAATGTAGAAATGTATAAATGATGCACTAATAAAATGGATGCAGCATCCCAAAATAACTAGAAATTTACATTTAAATTTACTATTAGGTACTGAATTATTTAAATTAAACTATGTAAAAGCAGAGCATTTAAGTAAATTAAAAAGATTTAAAATTCCGGTTTTAAAGCGACTGAAATAGAAATTAATTTATTTAAAAATATTTTAGTGTCTTAAAATGAGAAATTAAAGAGTATTTATATTAGTATTTAATTTAAATACCTACTCTATTTAAATTCAGATTATATTTTTATAAAATATTAATTTTGTTCAAAATAATTCTTATTTTAAATGTGACTGGCATGAAATGGAACTTTGTATCTACCAACAAAATTTTACAAATAAAGTTAAATTTAATTTAAATATCGAACTTCTTCCGTACGAAAGCGAAGATAGCCGAGCGCCAAAATTTAAAACTGGAAGCCACTTCACCTTAACCGATGTCAGCAGAGGGCGCGCTGGCTAATTGGCGTCACTTAGCGCGTCCGTGGCCTATCTATTTAAAGATCTTTGCCTCGCTTTGAATCTAATCCGCGCGAGTCCATGTCTCATTGTGGCATTTCCGCCTCTGTTGCACTCAATGGCGGCTGTTTTTTTGTTTAATTAGAACTTACGACGGGTTGTAAGTTCAAAGGTATTGTCCGTTGTTTTAGTTGCAAGTTCACGTGGAATTCGTACGGTTTTTTTGTACGAATAGTTAGGTAGGATAGGACCACTAGACTAATGAGGAAATATTTTCTGATAGCTCTTTTGGTAATTAGGTACCTAGGTACATAAAGGTAAACCGGTCTTTTTATCACTAATAATCAAGTTTATCAAAAGCTGCTTTAGGACAGGAAAATAGGGATGTAACATAATTAGGTACATTATTTCTACGATATCATAGAGTAAGCACTTGTAGATACCTATCTATTATTAAATAGAAAGTTGAGTTAAGCTGTTACATAGTAATTTAACTATAATTGTAGTTACCTACATGGGTACTTAAGTAAGTGCTTTATCTACAATAATTTCATACTTATGTGTCAGGTAGGTCCCTATCCAAGAGATAACTACGTAAGTTAATTTTAAATAGAAGTAGTAATTCTTGGACTGTAAATAAGAAATCATTATAATCAAGTAGCAAGAAAGAAACTTTGTTTAACCAAATTATGGTAATCTAACTTATCAGAGGGTGTTTATATTTTAAGAATTGATATTTTTGTCATTTGTGGAACGAACACGGTAATATTTAAAATATAAATCAAACAATTATTTATGTACCTAAATCAGTTCTTATAATATGTAACTACCTACTAACTAAGGATTGCGATGTTGCAGAAATTCGTAGACTGTAGATTGACACTCATTTAAATGATCAGTGATAAATGTGCTGTCAGCTTACATCATATCGCTAAAGTTTAATTCACCCTTTCCTCCAAATTATACACAACACAGTTGATATCAACCCACTCCTTATTTTCCATATAACGGGTTCATTTTCACCCTCCAATTTCCGTCCCCATAACATAAACTTAGTTTGATGGGAAACTTACTACTCGCTGAAGGGGTTTTCCATGCGGTTTACTTTTATGGCGGTATTATGGAAAGGAATTAGTTGATTTGTGGAAAGGATATTATCACCCTTGTGATGTTCTAGGGGACAGATGTTTTCCAAATGTCAATTGAGTTTGAGACAGTTTAATAGACCCGTAACCTGAAGAAGATAGATATATTTGACGACCTCTGTGGTCTAGCGGTTCGAGAGACTGCTGATCATGGGGTCGTGGGTTCGATTCCCACAGGACACAAATATTTGTGTGGATAAAACATGAGTATTTGTGTTTGTCTGGGTGTTTCTTATGTATTATAAGTATGTATTTACAAAAAAAAGTATATATAAGTATTATATCCATTGTCTAGTACCCATAGTACAAGCTCTGCTTAGTTTGGGACTAGATGGTGGTGTGTAAAATGTCCCAAAAATATTATTATATCTATTATTATTATTATATTATATGGTTTCCATTTAATCCAACTGTTTTTAATCCAATATCTATACCTACTTATTTGTATAATTATAAAAGATGATAAAAATTCACACCAAATTTTGGTAGCTTTATTAATGTAGCATACATTTACCTAAGCATCTAACATATAACATAACACAAAGATCTATGAATTACATATACGTCTCTATGAAAACATATAGAGATTTATGATATGAAGAACCTTTTATGAAACATAAGGCTTTGATCTTTCACTGCCGCCTTTATAATTAGCTCGTTATTAAATTCTGTGAAAGATTCCCTATCTACACATTTGATATTTTGATAATGTTATGTTATGTTGCTACACATGTTAGTAATTAGAAGACTCACTTAGTAGTGGGTGTAACCATGGTATGTGACATTAAAAAGACAGTTTTTGATATAGTGGATGTGCTACTAGGTTTCTTCTCAGAGGTCGTCAGCTACGAAATGCCGGAGCCATCTAGCTTAAAAAAATGAAAAATTTTGACTTGTAAAAGTGTCTTTAAAATATCTATTTACGGAAATAAATATCATCATTTATCATTTATTTATCGTTACACAAATTTAAAATTCAATATTTTATTGTATTTATTTTGAGACATTTCTCGACGTGTGAAGTCTGCGTACTGCCTAATACTCCTTATTCTGAAAGAGTCCCTCTCTTGAAAGAGTACCTACATCTCAGTGATAGTATCTACCTACCCAAAAAAGCCCAAAATGCCTTATAACCAGTTTATCCTAAATATCGGTCGATAGAGAGTTTGTTTATTTAGATCAGTCTTTCAGTCCACACTAGTCGTATCAACACTATTATAGTAACTGCATACGCACATATAATATTCTATTCAAAGTCGTGTTTAAAGGTAGCCAAGTATGAGCAAACATTATTGGCCGAACATTTGTTAAACCGCAACCAACTGGTTAATGAGGTACCTACTGCGTGTCCACTTTATTAATTATCTTATCTGTCATCGACTACCAACCAGTTACCGTTGACCTCTGCCGTTCATTCATTACTACGGTATAAGGGACCCACGCTACTGGTTCCCATGACCCTATATTGACCTAACAAATCGGTTAGTTAATTTATTGAAAAATTAATACTGTTTGTTGTAAATGAAAGTGGAGATTTATTTCATTGTTGCTATCAGTGAAAGTTGTAAGGTTTTGAGCTTAATGGTAATGATATAATGGAAAATGTATGTTGAATGGTACCTGCTTCATCGGTATACGTACTTCAATTGGTTGGTCGTACTTGAATATCTTCTTTTCTTGGTAACTTAGGCACAGAGTAACGTTCAGGCTTATTTTAAACTTTAGATAATAAAAACTAAATAATTATCCACCACGCAATTGTTTGATTAGTATTGGACTAGTCAACTTAGTAGTTTGTTTGATGTTTAATATATAACGTAAAATGGAATTTGAGTACACTTGACATGTAAACTGGATAGTGTATGGATAATTTATCATCATTCTATTGGTAAGTGATACGAGCGAATGATCAACTTCAGTACCTAAATGATATGTAGATAACTGTGAGTACTTTGTAGGCTAAATATACATTGACAGCTTTGAACAGCAGACTGTTCATTGCTACCGGAGTAGCTTTGAGCCTTTTTTGATGTGGCCTACACAAATGTTCCGCTAATCTGGTATCGTCGCGCGAAGGGTTGTTGAGCTCCCTAAATTATGGTCGAGCTACACAATGACTGATGCATGCGTGCCGTCGGTTGGGACTGTTCTATTCAAAGCCGCTATGGTTATTTTTTCAAAAGGCCATTTCAGACATTGCCCTGCATTGTAACACTCTCTTATTTGCTATGGGTACCTACCTATATTTATTATACTTTAAAAGAAACTGTGATTCTCTGAGTTTGCTTCAGTATTTCTTCTCAGAGGTCGTCAGTTAGGTAATGTCGAGGCTATCTACTTACAAAATCTGTAAAACATTGACTTGTAAAAGTGTCTTTAAAATATCTATTTACAGAAATAAAATAGCATTTATAATTTAGTATACGTACATAATAGTGAAGCCCGAGCAAAAAATGCTTATTTTCATTTTCTAATTAACAATAGTATCTACCTAGATACTGATAGTGGCTGTTAAAAGAAGTCGGTAGGTTTCGAGTTAAATGTAACCTTCGCCGCTGTCCTTCCCATGATTATTAAAGATTATTAAAATTTGTTCCCGATACAGACATACATTTGTGTAAGGAAATGATCACATATGACAATTTACTTTTAAGTCTAAAACCAAAAATAACACTAAATTTAAAAGATCTTTCGCGGACAATAATAGATTATCACACCGCGACAGTATAAACAAAATAAATTTATCGAGAGGGTACATCAATTTCCAAACGTTTTACTTACAGTTGACGTATAAAAATATCGGTAGGTAGGTACTAACGCGTCGAAATGGTACCATTAGTCGTACTAATCTCCATTTGTGGGCCCTCTGCAACATTACTGCTGTTACGGTCAACGTTTTGCCTAGATCTTTGGGTTCCGTAAGTGATCCAAGTTTTCAAAATACTTATACAAACTAATGAGCTCAGCAATTACGTGAATGGTAAAAAAAATGTTCACGAATTCCTTCTTCTTATCGTCTAAGTACTCGTAGTAGAATTATTTCAAAATACTTGTAAAAACTAATGAGCTAGATATTTAGGTAGGTACTTACTTGAATGATAAAAAAATGTTAACGAATTTCTTCCTCTTATCGCCTATAGGTAGTAGAATTGTGTGGTTTTAGTTACCTACATAAAGAATCCAATAAGTATAATAATAAAACCTGCCTAATAAAATCTGCCTACTCGCCCAGGTGACAGACATTCATTGTAGGTAGGTAGGTACTTACTTATAATCTAACCTAAAAAAAACTCCAAATATTTAAATAAACAACCTAACCTATTACTTAATTAGTGGTTGATCGCCTGAGCGATTAGCTTCAACTGAACAGCATTGCTAATTTTAAGTTTAGGAGCTAACCTAAAACCTAAAGATTATCAGAGTTATCTCTTCCTTGCAAAATTTCGTAAAAAACTTATTACGTCTTTTAGCACCAAACATAGGTATCTGTTGTAAAATTTCGACGGAACCGTAACCCATATGACCGAGGCCCGGCTGACCGAGTTTTAAACGATGCTTTTACGGAAAAAATAAGTAGCTGCCATTTCCATTTGGGGCGCCTAAGTGGGCGCGATCTTTTTTTTTAATTTATTACCAGTTTACTTTCTGTTTTAATGTATTTTTGGCTTTTAAAAATCGTCTCTTTCCCGATTTGATTTTGTTAAGTATATGTTTACTATTAAAATTGTATTTTCCAACGCTCATCTCTCTTTGACTTTTAAAGACTACTTATTTTGTACATTAAATACAAAAAATCTGATAAAAGTTTTCGAAAACATTTCACGTGACATCTAATAAGTAGGTATGTTGGCATAAATGTATTGCTAAATCATTAATATTGTCTATTATTAACATTTTCCCACTGCCTACATGGGACTTTTAACAAAACAGTATTTTACCTGTAGTAGCAACATAACCAAATAAAATCTAATGTTCTATAAAAAAATATAACAGTTGTTGGGCGGTGCGTTTCGCCACGACAATAGGGCATTGTGTGGTGGGCGTGGCCCATTGTGCCAGCCAACCAATCAGGGCGCCGGGTTCAACAATAGCGCACCGAATTGGAATGCTGCGTCACTTCTATTGTCGGATTGGCGATGTGGCGTATTGTTCCGGATTTAAAATGTTTGATTTGGCATTTACCGTGTTCTATTTCTGTGTAGTTAGGTAACTTACTAATTGGGAGTCGTTTTGTTCAACCATTTTGAGAAGTTCCAAGAAATAATTGGTTAGAAAATGGTTAATGAACAAGTTTGTCTGTAACTAGTGAAATATGATTGTGTAAATAGATATTGTAGGAATATGAAGACTATTATCTACATGTGCGCTTATGTCTATATTTCCAAAGATTTATCTTTCTAGCATAAGTAGCTAACCTAGTTACCCCCTGCTTTGTAAAAAGGTTTTACAACCAATTATGTAAGTAGGTTTATTAATCAAATATGTGCTTAGGTAGTTAGGTAGGTACCTGATCATTTTTGCTTATTAAAGTTGAATGTATCTATTTGAGTTTAATCTAGCAAAATAGGTAGGTCCATTCGCACATAATTACCTACAGAGATAAAAAAGTAAACAAAAAAGAATCATTGATAACATCAACGCTGTATAAAAAGTCCTAATAATAGACCTTAAGATATCCACTGAGCACTTAACGCCTGTCCTTATAACTAGTCTAAAACTAAACCTCTATTTATAGAAATAACATAGAAACACGCTTAATGTCCACCACTTAACAAGACAATAACCCGGAGTTTACTTAAACGTTTAAGTTACGTCACCCCATAGTTTTTTATGGAAGTATAACTTAAACGTGCCTATTGTGCTAAATCAAATATAGACTCATCGTTTACTAATACGCACACAGACGCGTTAAGACGTGATACATACCTACCTAGTTTCTTTATTTTTATACACTAAATGTAAGGAAAACCGACAATACTTAATTGTGTTAAAGTTACACTGGAACAATTCTCATCCAAAGTGAACCCAGACGCAAACCATAAAACCGATACACAAAACAGACTTCAAAATTCAGTACAGTTGACTGCGTTTACGTTACGTAATCAAACGATTTTCCTCAGAGGCTGAACTTAAACGCGTCAGTTGGAGAATATTGCCGTCGGTAGTAGCGAGAGCTCTCATTAAGAAGTGCAATAGGCATAGTATCTGTGACCGGATGTTCGGAACAGGTGTCGCTGACTGCACGACCCCGTACCACGAGAGTGAACGATATTCGATCGATAAAATCTTATGGTGAGAATATTTCTGAGTTTCGTGGTACGGGTGAAGTTATTTTTTATGCTTGTAGATATTTATGGACAATGTGTGTTGTTATTGTCCTATTTATTATGTCTATCGTTTTGACACTAATAATTCGCTGTGTGCGTGACAAGATTTTGCACCTAAAAAACTATAAAGTAAGTTTTTTTTTAAATACAGCTACAAAAAAGCCCTGTTTCGCGGGGAACTTTCATCAGCATCATCATTAAGCCATAGACTGTCCCATTGCTGGGTACGGGTCTCCTCAGAATGAGAGGGAGTAAGCTATAGTCCACCACGCTGGGTTAATGCGGGTTTGCAACTTCACAAACTTTCGAGAAAACATTCTAAGGCATGCAGGTTTCCTCACGATGTTTTGCTTCACCGTTTCAGCTAGTGATAATTAATAATACGTATTCAAAATGTCAGAGGTTTGGATTCGAACTCAAGACCTTTTTGACTTGGCAGTCCAATGCTCATTTTACTACTTAAGTCATATCACTGCTTTATTAAGTACGGATTAATAAACTATATTTAGCTATTTACAGTGTCTCGACAGATATTTTAGTTTGTAATTTTAAATTTCAGTTTGTCATATTAATTAGAATTGGTTGATATTGTTAATAATTCACATAAGTAGTTCTTAACTTTAGTATCTCTCAACAATGTTATAATGCATGTTGTGCTTACCTATACCTAAGAGATTGATACACTAGATCATAAGTTTATTGGATGTATAGGTAATAATGATGTTTGTATTAATGTAATCAATTGTTGGTGAGCCTTTTTATATAAAAAAAAATGAATAGGTACCTATACCTACTTAATATTAGTTTGTTAACATCATGTTGAACAGCTGTGGTTTCATCTTTGCTTGTAAGTGAATGCAACTGATATCGGCTAGTCACGTTTTACAGCGGCCACAGGAAATGAAGGGGTTAGGTACATTTTATCTGGACTGCCAACATAACAACTCAAAATATAGGTAACATAATTAAAAGAGGAGTGTCCACCTGGAAAGTACCTCCACCTTAAAGAAAATCGAAGTAAAATAACACTGTTGTGAGTTGTGGTCTTTGTGGTGAGCAAGGTTGCCAGTGCTCTGCGAGGAAACGTTGTGTCAGCAGTGGGGGACTTTGACCCTTATACTGCCATGACCTGCCTGACCCCCATTGCCAACACAACGTTTCCTCGCATTTTATATTCCTAATTAGTAGGTAAAGTAGCTATTTCATACCAAACGACTTCGTTTCCAGAATATTCTAGATTCTGGAACGTCGACAATCTCACACAAAGAAGAATACATTCCTCGTGTATTCTGCAGCTTTGCTTCATTTCAAATAAACGAGTTCACACACACAAGCATCGCTTAAAAACCTTATTAACCGCTTACATTTGATCTCCCGCACCCCCTGAATTGTACACAATACCGATGAAAACGGGGGAAAGTAATGCATTTTCACGGCTCTTCCTTAAATGGACATTGTTGAGGAAATACCAACTAAATCCGACGGTTGTACTAACCCTTATTTCGTTACATTAGGGTTGATTATTGTTGGTTTTACTGTATGGGGAGTTTGTAATATATTTCCTAGTACATGTGCCCCCTCCTCATACTTCTGGGCACCCACCACCCACGGCAACGTCTTGGAAATGTTTAGTCTTGCCTCCATACGTGTTTTGTTTGCCTTTTATTCTCCGTTGCTTTTATGTGGGGACAGATAGATAGCTACGGTTTTGTGTGGCTGTGTCAACTTTGTGAAGGTTTTGTTTAAGAAAGGTTCGGGGATCTTTTCAGACAGTTTTCTGTTTGGAAAGGTCGGGAAAATCATTACGGAGATGGGCCAATAAAAGAAAATAACACTCGTATTGTATAGGCAGGTAATGATAGCTTTTATATATCTACCTATAGCTGTTTCAACCGCATCTCAAAAGGCTTTTTTAGACAAAAGGTAGCCTATGTCCTTCTCCAAGGTCTAATCTATATCTTTACCAAATTTCATCAAAATCGATTCAGTTGTTTAGGCGTGAAAGCGTAACAGACAGACAAAAAACAGAGTTACTATTGCATTTATAATATTAAATAAGTAGGGATAAATTCTACATTGAATTATATTTGGCATTAATGCATGCTAAACGTTTTTAAAACATCACTGGTAATTGTATCTAGTTCACATTCTAGTTCAAACCCTGTCCGAGATCGAAATTCTTTCTCTATAAATTATATTCTTAATAAAATTATCTTAAAACTATTAAAATCTTTAGGTATCTGTCTTTGATAAATGCTTTTTTTTATTCATTTAGTAGCCTGACAATAAGTTTTATTTCTAAGAAGCATTTCATATTACTCTTCTCAGTTTCTGGCCCATTTGTTTGAAAATCATTAACTCATTAAGTAGTAATTCATGGAAGCTCTTTTAATGCACTCTTCGCTCTTAATAAGACAACATAATTGAGTGATCCTCATGCACTCTTCCTTAATAGGAAGGAAAACAAGATAAACAAACCTAAAGAAATTACTGATATTAGAATATTTTAAAATACTAATTAAAACGCAGGCCTTATACTGGAAAATTGCTGCTAACATAACACACAAATAGAAACAAAAGTAAGTAAATAAGAATAAAAAGAGGACAAAAATTCCATCGCATGGTTGGACAGAGGACAGAGGGACATGGGAGGGAGGCAAGAGGGACCAAAAAGTAAAAAGTGGAAGGAAGAAGTGAAAAAGAGCAGCCGCGCTTTTGTATGGCACCCTCCCTATGTAGCGTCAGCAAAAGTAGGGAAGAAAAAATAGTATCTACTTATCTAATAATTTCTATTTATTTTTTCATGTTTCATTTGCAGCTGAATAAATGTTTCTTTCTATATATTAAACTACTAGTTAATATACCAAATTGAAAACACGACGTATGGATTGATTAAAATGGACAAAATAAGCAACGAGCACAAAAAAAAAAACTGAAAGTGATTAAAAAGTTTAAAGAGAATCATCGTATGGACACGAAACGAAGAGGAATGAGACCCATTCTATGGATTTGCATGGGGTCGGAGGAGCAGAGTGAGAACAACGGAAAGATGGACGGATTGTGTTAAAGACGATGGATTAAACAATAAGGAATCAATAATGACGTGATTTTAATGTCAGGGATGAATGGAGGAAAAGGATAATCAGTGTTGACCCCAAAAAGGTTGGGATCTAGACAGGAAAATTATGACGATGGCTTTTAGTTATTCCCAAGCTTTAACATCCAGCAAAGTTAACAAAGTCTACAATTAAAGTGTTTAATAGATGCTAACAAGATTTTATTATCGTTTCCATCAAGCAATTAATAAAAATATTATAGGTACCGTTACTTTTTTCCGTTGTAAAAGAAGGAAAATAAAGTTTCAACAAATTAAATTGAATGAACTATCATGTATGTTTGTTAAATTGAACACTTCAAAACGTGTTTTTTCCCACTTATATCAATAATACAACTATTTGGAAATTATGTAAAATAAATTGATTTAATTGAGAAAAGTGATTAATAATTGTGCTAAATGCCTCAATCGTAAGCGGCGTTAATTATTTTATGGTAAAACAAAATTGCTTAATGTAAGAAATGGCCGGTTTTTATTGAATTTATTTACATTTATTTTCACGCTGCGAAGGTAGTAATTATTTGGTTTCTGTAATTGCGTATATATAATTTTTATTAAAGCGTAAACAGGTAGCTTTATTTGTATTATTATGTTCAGTCATATGTATGTTTTCAAATTGATTGAGAATAATGAAGTTGTAGCGAAACTTTTATATTTTTTCTGATAGTTTCGAACAAAACAGATTATTCTGCTGTTTTTTTTCCACCCAGTATAAATGAATACATAATCAATTTAAAGTTTTTCTGCTATCGGTACTCAACAGATACAACTTTGTAAAGCCCGACTGAGGGGGAGGCGAAATTAAGAGACACTGTGTAGATTCATAAAGGAATGTTTACATGCATACCTACACAGCGACATAATTAACTTCCTAATTAAACTTATGTATAGCAAGCTCACTTTGAGTTCTGTTTCGAGTATCTTGTTTTTCTTGAAATTCTGCCGATGTTTAAAGCCTTTTTTGTCTGCTAGACAGAATTATTTGAAATGTTTCATTCACTCATAGTAACATGCAACTAATTGTACCTACCTATAAACTTAACAGGAACTTTGGAAATGACACTATGAAAAAGCTGTGCAGTAATCGCTTGTCATTTGTTGTTTGTCGAAGTGCAATATTTATCGCCGAGTAGTTACTGGTACCTGTAATGGATATACATAGGTACCTACCAACCTTTATTATTATTTCTTTTTTATTAATAACTTATTAACTATTGCTATTATAAATAAATAAACGTGTGCACTCGCGTCTTTTTTGTTTTTATGGTATCATCTTCATCATAATATCAGCCACAAGAGGTCCACTGCTAAACAAAGGTCTTCCCCATGAAGTCCCGATGAATTCCAGCGACCTTTAGCAGGTCGTCCGTCCATCTCGTTGGAGGCTGTCCTACGCTGCGTGGTCTTCACTCAAGAACCTTTTTGCCCCAGTTCTATGAGCTATGTGCCCCGTCCATTGTCATTTTATATTTTATGCCATTTATTTATTTGTTTATTGTCTCACCAACAATTGTTAACACCAGTAAAATTACATAAAAAATACGCAATATTATCAGGTCAAGTGTTACAATCTCTTACAGGTAAGCACCGCATACACTTAAAAAAAAAAAGATACAATCGGATACATCATCTGAACAGTATTAAAACTTACAGTAAAGTAGCCTACTTAAACATTGGTATAAAATATAAAAACTAAACGTTGTATAAACTATCTATCTACTATCTAATACTCATAATCAACATTGAACAAACCAAAGCTCATTACTCCATTAAATCTGACCAGCAAATTACCACCTTCCGTTCGTCACCGCCAAGAGAAATCAAAGTGTTCGCCAAACCAAATAGAGGAAAGATGATGAATGGAAGGAAGACCAAAGCGACGCGATTCGACTGTACATCATAATATCATTGGCAGCCGCGTTTAATGTGCGCCTAATCTATTGTTATTTATAGGAACACATCGGTGTAGTATATGGAAACAACAGAGACAAAACAATCAACAAAATCAAAGATCGTGCTTTTTTCAACTGAATTGTCTTTTTTCATTTGAATATTTTTTTTTTATCAAACATACTGGAAACCGACCTTTCCAGTATGTGTGATAAAAAAAAATGTGTTATCTACTTTAAGACAATTCGGTAAAATATGACTCGCTGATTCAGCCTTTTGATTTGCCTCATGCGATATTTAAAGCTTAATTCTGTATACAGGGTGTCCCAGAACGTGACGATTAGCCGGCAACAGAGGAATGGCCTACTAATGCCGGGCCTAGTAAAAAAAAATCATCGATGTGTTCGTTATGGTTCCCAAGTAACAGCCGTTTAAAAAAAACACAAAAATACTTCTTCTTCAATTTAAAAGCTCAGCTCCTGTCGGTGGAGCAATAGCCATTATTCTCTGTCTTCAGCTTTCCGTTTTACCTCTTGATACGACTCGATCCCCACCCTTCCCTTCACTTGTTCCACAAAACTTCGTCTAGGTCTTCCCCGTCCTCGTTTTCCTTCAATTTTACCTTCAAGTATAATTCTAAAGTAGTCGTCGTGTCGTATCAAGTGGCCAAACATCTTTCCTCTCCTATTCCCCTTCTCTCAAAAAAATACTACCGAGTTAAAATTTCCGACAATATGACGAATTTTAAATTTCCAGAGCTGCTGATGAGTTCTCGGTCGTGAGTCCCATTTCTAGGTCGACTGAAGAGAAGAGGGTTAGCCCTATTATAATATTTTCAGTAGTGTCCCGGACTTTGAAATTATGCCTGTTTAAAGGCAGTAGGCATGGTTCCTATTAGTACCTAAAACTTACCAGAGAACTGTGGGTGGGCATCAAAACCTCTGCCCAATATTTTGCGCACTGGGTACCAGCGATATAGGTAGGTACTATTCAGTCCAAATAGCGGTAAATTTGGTACCTATAATATAACATGACGTGTTGTCGTGTGTAGGTACTTTTTTTGTATACTTAGTAATTCATTCTCATGAAGACCTGTGTGATATCAATAACCTCTATGTCATTAAAAGTTATATCGAAGACATAATTTATGTAAAAAAATAATAATTTGACGGACTTCATAAGATAGAACATCTATATGTAACTATTTATTTATCTGAAAACGTTAAATATACTGTGAAGTTTGAAGACAAAGCGTGGTCACTTATGAGTGAAACAAAAGTGTTCCGGTCGGTTGCAAATGTCACGCGTTGCTCATCAGAAATATTAGGTATGTGAACAATAATAACGCATCGCCGTCATGTTTAGTGTCAGTTTGAAGGCACAGTACCTATTGCAATTTGTTCTACTTTAGGACCTAAAAGGAAGCCATATATATCTTATCATCACGCTCGAAAAAGTTGATGGCTAGTGCACAGCCATCTACAACCTCGGTTGTCTGAGCGAACGTTTTTATTTATTAAATGGAAGAGAATCAAATTATACCCACACTAGACGTAATTCGGTTAAAATTATATTGTGTCGTTAAGTTACTTGATGATTAAATTAATTACATTATCAGTATTTTGTCAAAAAGAACCAAAACTCATGAATAAATAGTTTTACGGCCAGTTTAACGTCACAAAATAAAGAAAAGCCCATATTTTTACTATTATAATAGTCACAGCACAGCGCATTGTTTATTATAAAAACAATAATTATCAAATTAATAATAGCGTTTAAAATAAAATTCGTAGTTTACGATTTAACATAAATATGTAGTTATGGAAAAAATATGTTGGTTTAATAAATCTTTAGTACAATAATAATAATAAATAAACGGCGGCCAAAATACCTACATGTGGCATTAACATTTGACACCGGAGTTTAAGTGCGTCTTCGGCGGCTAATTGGTCGTAAATTATTATAATTTGCCGTGCTGCCCACCCCGGTGAGCTTAGTGCGCCGTGAATATGATTATGTTCTGGGCTAGCGAAAAAAATATGATTCTTATTTATTGACAGTAAATAACGTAGGTTTAAAAGTTTGTGTCGATACTCATAATCATTATATGGACAACTACAGATTACAAGTACTAAGTTTTTTTTAATATTAATAGACAATCTCACAATTTGTGAGATTTATTTTGGAGATTATCCTAGGCTAAGCGTATGGGAATCAATATTTAATTTTAACCGTAGTTAAGTTTTACATTTTACCTTATTTAGATTCACAAAGTATCCTTTGTGATCAATGAATAACTATCAAGAAAACCAGCGCGAGATATAAATGGAATATGAAACAATATTGTTTAAAGAAATTTGATATATCCTGTATTTTAATTAAGCAACGATTACTCAAAGGTCTGCTGGAAAACTCAAATTTGAGTTAAGCTCGCTTTTGTACATTGTTTGTTTTACTATATATTTTGTTTTATAAATTTTCTATGTATGTGTAGGTACAGTAAAGAATAGGTATAAGAAATTAATTGGAGGTTTGAGTTAAAACGTTTGATAGTTAATGAATCCAATGCTACAATTTCAATACAAGACAGTAAATACCATAATTATTTTCGGAACGAGATAAATGATGACAAAATTATTCCGTGGCGAAGCTAGCAAAGTTGGAACGAAGAACGAGAATGAGATGTGTTGTCTCTGGCATTTTTCTCTATTGAAAACCCTCTTGCTAACGCTTGAGGAAAAAAATCGGCAAACAAAAATTAGCCAGTGACTAGCGACTAACATAGACAAAGTAGACTAAACTCGGGTTAGAGCTACAAGTACTGCACCAGAGGATGCAATTATTAATAATGGCCTAGAATTCTGAAGGAGTCCAGTAATAGCCCGATGTTATTTCAATAAGTACGCTTCATGCCAACAATGAGATGTGACTTTGACAGCGGCATCCGTTTCATGTGTGACGTATGGTCGCCGAGTCAATTGTCTGTGCTAAATCTGGTCGAAATAAAACTAAATGGTTTGTGCTTACATTGTAAGGTAAGCGATGCGAGTAATATTATGGCAAATAATCGCTAGAGAGTACGTCCCTTAGCCTAGGAATATGACCATAAGATCGAAAAAAGGAGGTAAGTCTTTTAACAAGGACAAGCAATAACCCCAATGAAGCAGTGATAGCCATTGGACTGCCAAGTCGAAGGTCTCGAGTTCGAATCCAAGGCACGCACCTCTAACTTTTCGAATTCATGTGCGTATTAATAATTAATTATCTCTCGTTTAAACGGTGAAGGAAAACATCGTGAGGTAACCTGCATACCTTCTAAGGTAATTATATGATATAATAAAAATCTCTAGATTTTTCTCGACGGTTTGTGAAGTCTGCCAACCCGCACTAGGCCAGTGTGGTGGACTATATAGCCTTATCCCTCTCAATAAGAGAGGAGACCCGTGCCCAGCAGTGGGACAGTATATGGGTTGATGATGACAGATGAAAGATAACACCGCGCAGCAATAGGCTGCGGTTGCCGCTTATTATCAGATGGTATGCTTGTTTGTCATTTTATTAATATAAAAAAAAACAAATCAATCCCTGTATTGTCATATGTCATTCTGACAAAAAATGAAATCAAATTGGAATCAAAATTGTTGTATGAAAATAACCCTTAAAAAATGACAGTATCGCAACGCACGTCTTTCATTATATCACCAGCACAACTTCAACTCAAGATAGCTTAGTTCAAGGTAGTGCACTTATTTTGTTCATTAACCAAGTCAAACCATGGTTGTTTTTGGTTGACACCAGATGACAGACCGGTGGGTGTTTATGTGTTTCGCTGAATGCTATTGTAAACATTCACTTGAGTAAGTCATGAGCGGACTTTTTGGTTTTTGCATTGAGCTTAGTGGTGTTCAAAGTTGCTATAAATCCTTATCATGCTTAATGCTATATATTTTTTTAAGCATGCGATTTTATGTGCTATATTATAGCATGGTTAATTTATATGCCTACTTGTTATGTTACGGCAAAACGGGCGTGCCGCGCCCGACGGACAGCTGTTGGTTGATAGAGAGAGAGAGAGAGTTATGCGATATAAAGCAAAATAGCATTATAGCATAAAGTGCGAACCGCGATATCATTTGCTTTTGCTTATTTATTTAGCATGCTACTTTATAATGCTATATGCTATATTAACCATCACTAATTGAGCTGTAGGGTTAAATAAGATGTTCATTTGGCTTCATGGTTGAACATAGGTACTCATTTTTCCTTTAAGGATAGGCGAACCGTAGTAACAACCCGTGATACGATTCTCATACTTCTTTGTTCCTTTCACGTTTTTATAGATATACGTGCAAGTAGTTGCTGTATTTTACAAGTGCGTGTGAGTGTGTTGAAATTTAAAATTATGAGGCATTTCCTTATAAAAAAGGTAGGTATCAGTACCAAGGTACCAATGACCATACAAAAATCTGAAATTAGAATTGTATGACAAAGATTTCTGATAGGAAATTTACAACATTCAAAACGGGACGGAACAGGTATATTAAAATTCTAAAAGGAAATCTTATACGACTATGAATTGACTTGTATATTAATTATTTGTATTGGGACAAACCCGCCAAACTTTCCCAACCTTTAGATCGCACATAAGAGGTGAACATCATCATTCATACCACCAAAAAGTATACCTACCAAAAAGTAATATACCACAAAGTATGTATATACTTTGTTCTGACTAATGCGGTTCTTACGACGACAAAGGAATTGAACTACAAGCTTCCTCATCAGTAAGTATAGTAGTCGCAAGCGATGCTGCTGAGCATGCTCCTGAATTCGGTTCCAAGGTCACAAAATTCTTATAAGTTTTTTTTATAAAATTCTCAGAAGCAGTTCGGAGTTAGAATTTATGACAGCTTAATAGAAAAATGCTTGCCTATGGGACCTAAAAAAATCGGTGAGCTATTATTTCAGGGAGTAAGTATAGCGTGATGGTAATTGACACAAACTCCGCGTAAGTATATTTTAGCTATAATAGAGTATATTTCTGTTTTTTTTTTAATCTAGCTCAGAAATTAGGATCTTCATGATACAATTGGAACTCTTTATATGAATAAAGACTTATATAGTGGCAACACAATATTAGCAAGTGTAAGTTCAAAGTGTTATGTTCTACACTTCTACAGAACTTAAAACAACAAGCTTTGTAAGGAGCGCGACACACCATCGACATCCGCGTTTATTACGGGGCATCATTCCCGGAACAAGTCGCGGCGACAACAATGCCAGCCTGTTTGACGACATGTCGCACGGCTTTTATTGTCGACAAGTCGTAGAGCACTGTTTGAACTAATCTTCTCTTACTCTACGGCTACCAAAGCTTATGTTTCACTGATGGCTTTCTTTGTCACCTTTTTGGATTTCCTGGTAACTACGCTTTTGTCCGGCATCTAGCTACTAATAATTTTTCACATCATAGCAAAGGGCCTACTCTAAGGAGACCTGTTGCAAGGAATTCTTTTTTCAAAATAAGAGGTATTAGGCCTCCTTATCAGTAAAACAATTACCTACCGTGTAGTCGAATAGAGCCATTCTACATACAATACCAACGCTCCTGTATACCTGAAGGATTAGACAAAAGAGTACTCATATACATACAGGTCGAGGCGAGCCTGTGCCATTACTGCTATGGACAATGTCATAGAAAAAACCAGTAACAATGTTCAAGCTACGACCACAAATATTGCGTAGGTACAGAGGCCTGCACATCAAGCTACCAAATTCTGTCAAATTTTTTTGATTGATTTTCAACTTTAATCCAAAACAATAAGGTTCATATTCAATTGGGAAATTTTGACAGTTTTGGATAGCTTACCTACGTCCAGAGTCTTCATTTTCATAGTTTTGGTGACGTGTTGACGATGACAGTGTAGAATCCCCTAAACCATGCCTGATATTTTGAAAGATATACATTTTAGCGAAAAAAAAATCGTTCTCAGACAGAGGCTGACAGGGAGAGATTAAGAGACAGACCGAGGATTGGAACCTGCGTCCTTCCGGTTAAATACGCTGGACGCTTCAGCCAACTAAGCTAAAGACCACTGCCTATGATGTCAAATTTCACTTCCACATTCTACGTCTTATAGGTGACGTCAGCGACATCTATTAAGGACATTAACTACTATGTTCTTCATGCCTGATAGACTCAGCTTCTGTCAGCAAAAAAGCTTTACCAATCAATATCAAGCATTTAACAATAACAAGAGTATTCTTAGGTTATGCTACGGAACTACTAAGTGCAAGTTGGCTCTAAAGATTTCACCCAGTGAGTAAGTTGGATGTTTTAGTCCAGCTGTTCATTCCTGTTCTAGGTCCTGGCCAGTAAGAGAGGAATCAGGAGATACTCTACCACGATGGCCTAGTCCCACTAACCAGCTGTTAAAGATCAGTAATATTTAAGATACAATATATTCATGGTTGTCACAGTCCATATATAGTTTAGTTAGTGGAGCGTCTCCTGCGCGCGCATCGTTTCCGCTTATTATTGCACTGGCCGCACACTGCTTTGTTTGAATATCATACTAATGCTGTTGTGGATTGGCTAGTTTACTATATTAATAATAATATTGTACTGTTACATAGGTTTTCCTTGTATTAGGGCTGTCATCAATTCAAGATCGGTAAGTTTTGAGATTTCTTTTTTTCTACGAATACGACTCTATAAATTGTGAGTGCCTTTGCAGATAATATCAATGTGATATGCATAATTAAACAAATCTAGGAAACTAAAATGTATTGTTCTGTAAATAGGTAGGTATATCTATAAAATGTGCATTGAAGCGGTAAATGGTCGCACAAAAAGCTCTCAGCGAATTCTGCAATATTATCAAACTAAGAATCCGAAAAATCCTTATTAAATACATTCTATATCCCAATTTTTAAAGAAGGTATTATGTTCATTTACTGATGTTATCCTCCATCTTCACATAACCTCAAAATGTCACTGTCTGCTCTGTCAACACTTTTCATTATAAAAAGAAGTCTCCTCTCTTTACCTATTTTTCCTCGTACCAGAACTACCAACCCTATCGTCAAGATTCATTCACTTTGTCATACCAATGTGACCGATCAATGCTACAGTATTATCGCCGCCTGCGCATAACATTTATGAATTATTGTGCTCTATTTCTGGGCCGGTGCGCGCTTAAGAATGGACTTGCGTCCGCGCAGATCGTCTCTTGTTTTTGTGAAGCCCCAGTGTATTGACACTGCAGTTTGATTTGTTTTAATTACTTATCATATTTGTGAGACTTTCAGTTCTACTGAATTTAAATGTTTTAGAATCATTTTAACCTCTGGGAATATTTGTTTTATTATGTGCTTTATTTATAACTACTTATTCTACCATCAGTATCTATACTAAATCATAAAAATATAACTGTCATTAACTCTAATAAACCTAACTAATAAACCTCACGTGCATAATAATATATTTCATTCAGATAAGATTAAGATATTATGTTATGAAACTAAATCTTTTTTTATTTCTCGACATGATATAGTTTACAAGATCATTATTCCTAGTAGTTACAATTTATTATGCTTATTATAATTTATACTGTGGGAGACTGGTGCCTAAGCTAGGCGAGAGCCTGTGTTTCAGGACAACAGGTCTCCATCCGGAGTTATGTCTGGTTTTAGACTGTATCTTACTATTACTATTATTTTAAGTAGCGAAATTATTGTGGGCCGCTTGATGGTAAGCGACAACCGCAACTTCTAGACGCCAGCAACACCATTGCAATCACTTGCGTAGTCATCTTGAAGTCGTGAAGTCTCACATATCCCAGTAATTTCACTGGCTACCTTGCTCTTCGGAACATAATAATGTTAGAGAATATTTGGCAATCACCTCAGATTAACTCTGTAGCATAAGCAGACCATACCACCTTCGGTTCTTCAGGTCAGAATACTTGGTTAATTTCTTAATATCCTTTATACAATCTATCTGCCTCTTCTCCAGTACTCCTCTCCCATATAACTCAAATATAAAATAAGTAAAAAAAATGTCCGCAAAATTCCCAAAATTAGGCAAATATTATGTTGAAAATTAAAACCACTCAACTCACTACTAATAAATTTTAAACGACAAAACAATTTCACACAAATTCATTGGTACTTATTCAACTGAATGGACAACTCATTTTAATATCAATCAGCAGGCAGTCTCCCTGCAATATTTCATGCGCTGCATGCAATATTTTTTCAGCGCTAATGGCGGATGTTTTGGCGCGAACCGTCCGCGCTTCCGCTGCGTCGCAACTCGCGCGCACAATCACCGCATCCTGCGTATGCGCAGGTTACGTCGCTT
This sequence comes from Acronicta alni, assembly GCA_964056405.1. Classification (NCBI taxonomy): domain Eukaryota; kingdom Metazoa; phylum Arthropoda; class Insecta; order Lepidoptera; family Noctuidae; genus Acronicta; species Acronicta alni. The sequence continues at coordinate 7,599,923 of OZ043930.1, forward strand.
CTTTTAACAGCTCGTTTAATCTTCATTTGTTTTTGCCATATGGTAAAATTCGTAATTTCGATGCGAGAGAATTGAACTTTGAAACGGTTAAATGATGTTAAATGTTTTGTAATAAGACGTTTTCATATCAATCTCTCTTTGTTGAAGAATTTTTAAATTTATTGAACTGTTTTTTTTTTTCAAAAATACCCGTTGATAGTATTGAATTTAATAAGTTTTATAAAGTTGTTAACTAAAAATTGAAAAATATGATCAATGTTATAGCTTCCATTCCATCTAAACAGTCAAATTTAATAAAAACCTCAAAAACTTGAACGATAAATAAATTCAGAGTTGAAACACCATGGCATTACCATAATCCACGTAGTTTAGTAACCTGTTGATCGTATCCACCGCCGATCAACAAGACAAATGTTTGCTCTTTCCAACCCCTATTATTTAGGGGTGCATTGTTTATAGGGTTGGCAGACTATGGATACATTATAATATTTTCAGTAAAAAAAAAAATCTATTTATTTAAGTGAAAGGTTCTACTCAAATATAAAGTCAAGTAAAATCATTTAATTTATTTAAGATAGATTACCAGGTAATACTTTTTGACGATCATTTTTACATTTAGACAGCTTCCTAAATGCCCACCCTTCCAAAGGTACAGTGTCCAGCACATCAAGCAACCCCAATCTGTCAAAATTCTATGATAGATTTTCAACTTTAACACAAAGCCATAAGGTTCACTTTTAATTGGGATAATTTGACGGTTTTGGATAGCTTGACCTGCTGGCATCTGTACTACTGCATTGCCGAATATTCTGCTGCTAAGCAATAATATACTGTGTGACTATGGCAATTTAGTATAGCCAGTGTTAAATTACTGTACATAGGTATGCGACTGTTTATTGAGGTCTCAATATTTCAACGCACTCATAATGCTATTGATGTTGTTGGCATCTATAAGCTGTGGCTACCGCTAAATATCAAGCGTATGTTGGTTTGTCTTCTTAATATAAGTTAAAAAAATATATCTATATAAATAAAACAAAGACGGGTTTGTTACAACACTTATAACTCGAGATCTGCTGGACCAATTTTCATGGTTTTTTAGGGGATTTGTTACAAGGGATTCGTTGGATTTGTCTCCGCCCCGAATAGCAGAATACATCTTAAAAACAATGAAAATGTGACGAAAATATAACTATGAAAGATGAATCATTTTAAGTTTCTATTTCCGAAAACAATTTCTAAGATTTATTCTATAGGTTAACGAAAGCGTAAATGTCTTTTTATGTTGTCTATGATTTTTCTAAGATAAATAATTACAAAGGTTAAAAAGTGCACTATCCAAATAATAGTCTATGATCTAAACTATTGTCTATGTTGAATGAAAGTTCAACGAAAGAAAACGGATATAGGAGAACTACCTACGGATGATGATGATGGATTTGAATAAAATTTCATACACACATAGTATGGGACCGTAATTATCAAATAGAATACATTTTACCCCAAAATTAAGTGGGAATTTCCCAGAAAACTTATGTAGGAGACCTACTTATGGGATTTGAATGAAATTTCATACAGACATAGTATGTGGCCGGGAATAAGGTATAGGCTACTTTTTATCCCAGAAAAATTTCGGAATGTCCCGGAAATCCCGACACACTAACATAGGAGAACTACTTACGGGATTTGAATGAAATGTCATACCCACATAGTATGGGACCGTGATTATCAAATAGAATACATTTTACCCCAAAATTATGTGGAAATTTTTCAGAAAACTTATGTATTAGATCTACTTATGGGATTTGAATGAAATTTCATACATAATTAGTATGTAACCTGGAGTAACATATATGCTACTTTTTATCCCAGAGAAATGTGTGAATATCCCGGAAATCCCGAAAAACTGATATCGGAGAACTACTTACAGGATTTGAATGAAATATTGGTACAGTAATAGTTTGTGACTAACGCTGGCATAATTATATAGGTATTTCAAATCTCGGGAAAAAGTGGGAATTTTCCTAATATTGAGTACTTCTTATCCCATGTAATCAATCCGACAACAATTGTATTACTATGTCTACGCGTACGAAGTCGCGGGTAAAAGCTAGTACTGATATAAAAGGTAAATATTTTTTAATAGACCAAGTGTTTAATATCAATGTCTGGAAGATATCCCCATATAACAGTAAAAGAGAGTTTCAGTTTTAAGGTTTTTTGGTCTTGACTACCACGAAGATTATCATAATAGGGGTTACAATCTGGATCGATGGAGCTTCTCGTGTATTATGAATCTGTTAATAACATTAAAGATAGATAAGTATGGATGGGTGAACACCCGTAGTCTAACCATGACAAGAACAGCCCGACTTTATGCTTTTGGCAGATCGTTTGATCAGCGTAGTTATCATTAGCCACGAACCACCTAGGTTACAAGCATGTGACTTTCTGTAAATAAATAAATCTATCATTTCCTATTAAAAAAATATACGCAACACAAAAGACACTTATGATTTATAAGATGCAATACTTTACCATAACAACTAAAGTGTACGTGGCAGCCCTAGCAACAAGCGATGACTTCCACTTGTTGCTCCCCCAACAATAAGTTAGGTCAGTTTAATGGCACTCAGGGCTGTCGAACGTAATGTGGCGCTGTCACGCGATGCTCGTACTTACCTGCAACAAGGCAATTGTTTGATTAGATAGTGTTAGGCTGGTCAACTTAGTAGTTTGTTTAGGTAGTTGATGTTTGTGGATGTTTTATAGATGACGTAAGAATGAAGTTTATAGTGTTGTTTTTATTGTTTATGGATAGAATGTTTGTAAAGTTGACGTTGTCAACCCTATACATTAATTCTATAAATTTCTCTGTTTATCTGTTGTTTTTTCACTCCTAAACCACTGCATTCTATGAACTGAGGAAGGACTATATAATAGGCTACGCTTAATTCTCAAAAAATAAAAAGAAAATAATTATTTTGGGATGCCAGTGAAACATCTAGTCATAAATAAACCGAATGATGTGTTGACGCATTATATTGTATCACCTACAATGGTGACTGTGTCAACAAACCGAAAGATTCATTTTAGTAGGTAAGAACAAAGTTAAAGTCATAAATGATTACCTTGACTTGCTATTTAGCAATAGTTGAGAATAATACCGGCTAACTATGGGTGTACAGCTGTCAGCAGTACCTACATCTCTTCCTACCCCTTTCGGGGAATACCGGCGTGATTGCATTTTATGTGAGCCCACAAGACGAAAATATCAGAAAATGTTACGACACTACATTGTTCGTTTGAATAATCTCACATGCAAATATTTTAAGTGTAGTCGCGTCGACTTTATCGCCATGTTCAATAGGGATAATACTGCGAACATATTTGGGAATGCAATCTAGTTTACGATTACATAGCACACAACAAGCATCGACAAGCGATTGAGTTGTTGCGCCCACGCATCGTATTGTATGCTAGTACGAACATGTTACGAATAATGTTCGAAGTGCATGCGAAAAATTATTCGAAGCGTACTTTATGATCGAGTCTTAGAAATGTTTAGTGTATTATTCCAAGTGTTGAGAAGGATGTTCCAGAAAATACTATTTTCTGGATGGTTTTCGAATCGAACCTACAAAACAAATGATAATGTAGCTGACTGTTATATCACATTTTAAACAAACCGGCATCATACAATTTTATAAAATTACTAGCTGCCCCCGCAAACGTTGTTTTGCCATAAAAAAAAAAATTGATGTTGGCCTATTCTCAGACCTCCCCGATAAGCACAAAAAATTTCATCAAAATCGGTCAAGCCGTTTCGGAGGAGTATGGCAACGAAAACTGTGACACGAGAATTTTATATATTAGATATGCAGTAAATAATATCTTCCTCAACCACCAAATTAAAACAATGAACATATTGGACATTCCAAAGAAGTGAACACAGATCAAGAAATGGCTGAGGCCGCGTCCTGATTAAAGTTCGTATTGACTGAAGAGAAACCTACATTTCATTTCATTGTCTTTTAGATAAGTATTCTGTTTTGTGAAAATCTTTCGCGACGAAGCTGTAAAGCTCACAACACTCTACACGAATATTACTAATCGCAATCGCAGCAAGCAGCAAAAACTTAAGGGCATTTAAATAAAAGGGGTCCTAAACCATGCCGTGGCCGTGGGTCCGTCTGATTTAATAGTTGTAACACTCGGCAATTGTCGTGTCAACTTCGGTCGCGATCGGCTTTACCAGGTTTTATGGTTGTCGTGCGCACACGCCGCTGTTTGCGTTTACTTCGGGATAATATAATTGTCTCTGTCTCTAGATATTTATTAGATTGGCGTGTCGTGAATGGGCTGTTTACGTATCGATTAGTGAAAACGATGTAATTAGACAAGCTGAAATTTATTTGTTTTATTGGGTGTGAATTCTGTTCGGCGCCATTGCTAGCGCCATTTTATTGATAAATTTTGTTTGCTTAACGCTTCAGTGTAACTATACTTGACATTGTTGACACGTCAATCACAAAGTTTCACTACAAAAATCACCACCGTCGCGCCGGATTACGGAAAATCTAAAGAGTAATTGTATCTATAGCTCTATGTATTGTTGTGTGTGCCTTTTCTTTCAGTACGAAGAATCACATGGATTATCTGCCACTTGGGGAAGTAGCAGCATATATCGGAGTCGTACCGACTAAAAATCGCACTTCTCTTCCCATGTATGTCACCGCCGCGGGCTTCGTGATATTTGCCATGATGGACTTGTCTACTTAACTATTTTGAGCTAATTTAGGGTTACTCATGCACAGGACATGGGGCTTCCTAGGAAATAATTATCTAGTCTTGATTTTCTATTATGATGGTTATTGCACCCACATAGTGTTGTCATTTTCCACTAAATCTCAGTATAAATCGATCCTCATTACAGAACCTTCACGAAACTCGGCGTAAAATTCCCATAACACCATATGAGGGCCCTAACTTATGTGCTACATTCACTACAATAGTTTCGCTTCAAACCGTGACAGTTAATAGGTTAATAAAGTAAAACACCCATAAAACCTTGTATGGGGAATCTCTTCTGCTAATCGGGTTTGTTTATTGTTCGTCTGTTTGCATACCCAATAAAAATATTGGAGCATCGTAAAGTTGTAAAGTTCTACAAGCTTTGAGGAATATGTTGAATTGCTTAATAGGACGGGTGTTGGCGTATGAATCATTTTTAAGACTTCGTTTAAGAATGCCGACGATAAGTTGAGTCATAATTTTGGGCTTCAAGATGGAAGGTACAGAGGAACCGTATTTTTAAGCAAAGCAGATTTGGTTTCAAGTCTGACAATGTTTTACTCTTGCTATGTGATAACATAATGACTGGAAAATACCATCCGCAGCTCAAGGTTCAAAAGTTTGTCAACTTTTTGGAGTTCTAATATTGATATAGACAAATAAGTCAAAAAACTATAGTCCGATCACAGATTTAAGCAACACGGCATCATTTTTAAAACCAACTTAAGCATCACAGTTTTGCAATAAATATAAAATCAGTTCCTTTTTTTCAATTTTTAAAAAGAATAGAAAAATACTTATTTTTCCACGTGGACTTAAAAGGTTTTTTAAACATATAAACTAAAGTACTTGCAAACATGTTTATTATAACGGCTGTAACAGAGATGAGAGTGGCAGGATGATTGGTCTAAAGTAACGTGAATATCTGAATGAATCGCACTTTCATTGATGGAGATCCAGAAATATACTGCGCGTGAGTCGGTGCCGGCTACTGACTGCAAATGTATGAATCTCATAGAGCGTACAAAATTTTAATGAATTTTATAAAAATACAATGCCGATTAATTACCTCTTTGATTCGGTCGACGTAGTAGGTACCTACATGTTTGAACCATGTTTGTATTAACTGTCTCCTGTTTACTTTCAAGAAGCAAGTGACACAATAACATGTTCTTTTAAGAAATTCATCCATCTTTTTAAATTTCCTCACTCTCAACATCCTACAATGCTCATTTGTCAACATCTCTACTTCCCTGCTAATATTATAAGATCAGCTGAATGCTTCTTGCTGGAATGCCCAAAATGTCCATACACCTGCACATTTGAGTACCTACCTAGAGAACGCCACTGATGCCACAAACAACGTGGTCACCTACTGGGCTCAAGTACAATTACTAATAATTGTGTAGGTATTTACCATTGACACGAAGAGAAGAAGAAGAAGTTAAGTGCCAGACCACTGGCTACCTTTCAACTAGACCTTTAAAAAAGCAATAGAGCAATCGACACTCAAATAGTACATTGTATTCTATCGTACTTAATAAACAATAAGATACAATGTATTTCTTACTCACCATTTTTGGTATTGACTTCTCTAGGAGTTCTGTGGTCTATTCTGACGGGAGATGAAATGCGATGATTATCAGAGGGCATTTCCTACCGATGTCTTATTGTTCGTGTAACAATCATGCGCCGATCAGACAATGAACATTGTCTTTTACTGTCGAATTGTTTCTATAATTCCATTTAGAGCTAGTTGCGCAGGTGCTACGGATAGTCATAAATAATTTATCCTTATATGTTCTTGCAAACCAATGAACAATTTTTATAAATTAATATCTAAATTCAATTTCCTTCTTTATGGTTTCTTAATTTCTTCTATTAAAACTTAAATCTCTTTATTATTAATAACAGGCTTTAGAAAGTATTTCTAAATAAAAAAAAATGTTTGTAGGTATTCCTTTTAAAGTTTCGCCCCTTATTTTAAGAGATCTAAACATACTAACAAACTATAGATGTAGGTACAATTAGAACACCTATACGTAGCGCTTGAGGAATGATGGTACGTTGACATCGAAATTTTGGATGCAAAAATAGAAAACAAGTTTTACGATTTTATACAATCCAAACTATAGTAATATAACAAATAACAGTAAGTTATGTCCGCACTATAGAATTAAACTGCAAATGGAAAGTCGTAACCGAGAAGTCACAATAACAGAAATTGTTCTATCAGATCTTCCGGGTATACCAAGAACCATTTAGAATCATTCACGCATAAAATCTTCAATTTATTACGATATATAATAAACCGTTTATTTTTCTAGAATTTAATTTCGTCAGAGATGTTAGTTATCTATGTATGTTATTCAAGAACAATTTAAATTGCATTTAGGAGTTCACATAATAGTATTTAATAAGAAAAATTGGTGAGTATTTACTGTAAATACACAGCAGTTTATATTGATAATGTGATAATGTAAAGTGGGTAATATTTTAGTTTTGTCTTTTGCTTCTCTGAGCACAGTATCTCAAGAGATTTAATTTCGTAACACATTAAAGTTGATTCATACATCACCGAAAGGAAGAAAATACAGTGTAAATGACCCAAAAAGATCATCAAGAATGATTGCAGCAGCTGGTTTGTCGCACCTGGCTTCAGGATATTTATGTAAATAGTTCACCCCTGATTGATAGCAAAGAAAATGGGCCAAATGTTGACTGGCTTATACTAAGTAACTTCCTCTAATATTAACAGCCCTCATTACCACATACTTGAGAACTGACGAAATTATATTCACTCACTAGTTGGCTCAAGATACAACGGTATGGCAAAACGATCAAAAGGTCCTTTCATTCAGGGAATTCTCTTCGGGGGACAGAGATGGGGATATTGATTATCAAAAGGAGAAAACAGGAAGGATAATGTCCTTAACTCGATTCTTGGCAATTGTCCACCGGAAGGCGGCTTTTAGCAAAAAGACAGCTTTGAATATGAAACTGAAATACAAAGCCGGCCCATTCAGTTGGTTGACGAGAAGTGTATGTAATTGGCTCGGAAAGGTCAATCTATTGCGTTCAATGCACAGGGTTGATCTTTCTATTTGTGATTGTCCTATACGAGTATCTAGTATGCGTATAATGTTTATAGTGAGACAGTTTATAGTTGTCGTTCTTTCAATGTCGATGTTGTACCGACTTAAAAGAACGGTAAGAAAATTTGAAGGTCCCAAAATTGTTTATTCTCTAAACATTTCACCAGCATCAGGGTTTTGGCGTATATTTGCGCAAAACGCTTAGAATACTTCTATCGACTTTTTTGGTCGTTGCAGATATGATCAAAAAAATGCAATGACATTTGACATAATATAAAATATATACGAGTGATATATATCAAACTTAAGTGCTCCGAATCTCATATAACAGAGATGTTTTCACATCAAACGCTTATAAACTTGTTTTTATAACATTGCGTGCTCCTACCAAATACATTTTAAGTCGCAATCAATCAGGCTTTGTCTGACTCCTCCATGGAATTTTAAATTGGATTCCTGTTAACAATACAAGGATTAGTTCGTACGTACTTTTGTCCGCCATTGTACACCTAAAACCGATGCTGCCCATGCGTGTTACAACAGCATCGATTAGTTTCACAACCAACGCCGGTCTTATTCAAGCGATCATTTGACAATGTCAAAGCGAATAAGTAATGTAAGTACTGTTTATGAGGATTATGGTTTTATATAGCATGTTATAATACCAGAAACAGTATTTTACAGTGTCGATCGCTAGCTTCAATGGTGTTTAGGATTATATGTAATTTATGGGGATTTCGTAGATGAGTCGGTAACGTTTTGTAGTTTAAAACCTGTTCTTATGGGGACAGATAAAGCTCGAACTATTCCGTTGACAGATTGATAATATAAATTGAATTTTTAAAGTCACTTTAGTATACGCTAAGACCGATGTGGTGCATCCAATTTGAGATTTATTGTTCAGTTTTTTATAAAAGAAGATTCAATGTGTCAAAATAATTAAAAAATAATTGAGAATACTTGCTTAGGTGTTTTAATACAAGAGCGCTAAAGCTTAGGTCGATTCAAAAAGGTGTGATGTACACAGTTACACACACAGAGTTCGCCGGTAGTCTTGGATCCCATGTTATTGTCATCCATGATCAACTTATATACTGTCCCACTGCTGTGCACGGGTCTCATCTCACAGAATAAAAGGGATTAAGCTTTAGTCCACCACGCTGGCCTAGTGCGGGTTGACAGACTTCACAAGCCGTTAAGAAAATCTCTAAGGCATGCAGGTTTTCTCGCGATGTTTTCCTTCACCGTTAAAGCGAATGATAATTAATTATTATTAATACGCACATGATTTTGAAAAGTCAGAGGTGCGTGCGTGCCTTGGATTCCAACTCGAGATCTTCGATTTGGCAGTCCAATGGTTATACCACGAGGCTATCACTAAAATACACACATTCTATTTCATACATACACTCACGCCTTTTTACTATGGAGGTAGGAATAAACTATAGATTGACAATAATTGCTACGATTCTTGTACACTTTCGCTTCGTCCAAATTTATACATCATTAATTATTAAGAAAAACAGTGACAGCCTAGTGATAATGACCATTGGACTGGCAAGTCAAAGGTTTGAATCAAAGGAATGCATCTCTGACTTTTTAAAATCACGTACTTATTAATAATTAATCATCACTTAAACGATGAAGGAAAACAAATTGAGGAAGCCTTAGAGATTTTTTCGACGGTGGCGTATGAAGTATGCCAACCTGCATTAGGCCACCGTGGTGGACGATACCGTTATCCTTCTCATTCTGAGAGGAGACCCGTGTCCAGCATTGAGATATGGGTTGATGATGAATCATCATCAGCAATGATTAGATTTCAATACAATCGAAAACTAATATACACGACAAGCTGTCTTATTTAGTTTCCAATTCATAGGCATCAATATAAAATATCAATAAGATCAGGATACGAAAAGTGGGCAATAACTAAAAAAGTAGCATCGAGGCGTTTCTGTAAAAGCTTTTACCAAAGAACTCGTAGTAAAATATTACGATGCACATAAAGAGTCCACAATAAGTTACAGCACTTGCCCGATTATCTCTTATTTGTTTGTATTTTATAGCGGTACTGCTCTCCGTTTTACGACTATTCGATATTATTTCGCGTATTTTTTTTCCTACGATCGGCTACCGCGACGCAGTTACTCTATATGGATAGAATATCGTGGATGTGCCACCAAACTAACCAATAAAATGTTGGCCAATTGACCCTAATAGGGGTCTTATATGCGTATGCGCCTGTTATGGGAACATTTACTATGTTTTTGCTGAAATAGGTCGTGTTTATAGCAGTAAGCAGTGGTATAAATTTGACATTATCGCAATCAAATTATTGTTTATTGTTTCAATTTTATAGTAGTATTGTTATCTCTTACGGTATAGAACAAGTTGTTACTTTTCTGCATGTTTCAGGACAATAAATTTTTGTATTATGGCTATTATTGCAATTATTTCCGTAATAGTGTCGGTACCTAGCTATAAAAAGGCGTGTATCTTAATATCTTGACATATTGTGCTCTCTTGAGTGTACTCGAATTTTTTGTAAAATGTTCAAAAACTGGTGCTACTAGCGTCCGATACGTTGTAGTTATCGTTGTCTGTAGTTGTTTGCAAATTTATTGTTCTTAACTTCAGAATTGTTGATTTTTGACTCTTATGTCTACAAAATCTGGCAGTTCTACGTCATTTTAGTACAGACGCCAGCAGGTCAAGCTATCCAAAACTGTCAAATTTTCCCAATTGAATATAAACCTTAATTACTTGGATTAAAGTTGAAAATCTATCAAATAAATTTGACAGATTGTAGTAGCTTGATGTACTGGCCTCTGCACCATTGAACGACCATTACAATATAATTGGAGTAGCAGACTTGGACTCCTAGTGGCTCGTATGCTTGTTTATCATAGATTGCAATAAAATAAAAAATGGCGTATCTTCAAATTTCGAACGCATGCACTGTCCTCTCCACAATACCACTTGAGCCTATCGGGCATTTGAAAAAAAAAATGTAAAATCACCCCTCGACCATAGAGTGCTATAAACTAGTCAGGCTGGCGCGCCAATTAAATATGAATGTGGTTGGCCCACTCTCATTACCACGTGAAATTTTTTAGACGATTCTACCCTCTTTTTGGTATTGTGTTATATGATATTGGATAGGTCAGTTGTGTGAATTATTAACAAAATTGTTATGAGAGTAACGATGTAATAAAAGTAGGTACTACAGTAGGATAAAATAATGAAAAAAAAAACACTTTTTTTTATTTAACAAGTGTGTTTCATGGTTTTGTTTATAGAATTCTATAAAAGCGTATGATACTAAAAAAGGTAATTATCAAGTTTATAATGATGTATACAAAAACATACTTACTTTAAAAAAAGCCTTGACAAAACCGATACATAGGTACATACAAATACAATACTTATACATAATGTTATTATGTTCTTTTTATTAAAAAAAATAAAAACATGTTCTCTTTAATTATCTTAGGATAGACAGCTCAATAATAGATTTTACTCAAAAACACTACTACATAGCAAGTGTTCTTAATATCAGTCTTTATTCAACAAATTTTTTTTTACTTCACAAAAAGCAAAATAAACCTTATTACATCAAAGAAATACGTATCCATAATTTAAGGAACAGTAAAAGCAAAGTGTGTCGAGATATACAGGGGGTGTGATAATTACGAAGTGAGACAAAGTCGCTTCAAAGGTATTGTGGCTGTTGTATAGACTTTACAGGCCCTTAAACATTTGAGTTGATGTCAACCACACTTTGTGGTGTCGTAATTATGATGCGCCTCTCAATGAGACACCCTGTATACATACAATGCGTCTTACAAAACGACAAATTAATGAGGTTGCGACAGTTGTTTATAGAACAATATATACTTGCATTTAATAAATGTATTTAGCACTTTTTCATCTGTGGTTTTCTTACTGACCAATTGTTCTGGCCTTAATTGTATGTTATTCGACCTTCTTGCTTGTTTTTAATGTTTTGTAAGAAGTATTTTAACAAAAAGTATAAAGACTTATTCTTTTTTAATGACTGATTGAATAAAAATAAAATGTTAGTGTGTTATTAGCTTTTGCGGTTGATAACGAACTAAATAGTGTAATTAATAATATTATGTACAGATCATAATGCAATAGGGACTTGTGTTCTGTACCTATGTATCTTTTATCGAAGACAATATTTTTAGAAAACCATAATATTAAAAACTTTTAGGGGACGTTATTTTTACTTGTTATTTTTTTTTAAATCATTTTATTACTGGCCACTTTAAAAGGTTGCACAGTGTTGCAACAGTTGCTTATCATAAGGTCCTCGGGCGTTTTTCTGCAACCAAAGTAACTCTAGCACACGTAATACAGAAGCCAGTGATAGTGTCCCTTGGAGATCTCAGAACCTCTCCCCCTCGGAAGCGGCCATCGTGCACGTGTGGTTTAGTCCGGTTTCGTTCCGTTGGACTCTTAGGTTTATGGTATGGTCTTCGACGTAACCCTCCGTATCTTGCAGCAAAGCGAAACAGGTTACGTTACCTTATTTTTACTCAATGAGCACTAAGAAATTGTAGTTCTTTATCCATAGAACCAAGTCCATAACATAATAACAAACTAATTACAAATCAATACAATGTTAAGATATATTGTGTTGTCATAATCTGGCATAGCTTGGCAACTGTGAAGATCTAAACAAAACCGAAGTCAGAGTTGTATAAAAGTGAATGATTAATGGGTTCTCACATTAGGTTGCGGATCCACCCTCCGATACGGGTGTGGGGTAATGTGGAGATGCGTGGAGGGCCACGAAGTAAGCGACTAGATAAAGGTATTTTAAGATACAAACGTGGTGGATGAGAGTGTTCCGTCTATTTGAAAGAAGAGGCGTGAATACTGTTGGTGAGTACATTGTTAATAAGTAACTTTTTTCACAGCGACTGTTAGGCAATTCTCTACATAATTGTAGCCTGAAAATGGTAGGGGCTGTCATGCAGGCTGGCCTACAAAGTGGTGGCTGGAAGACTTAGATGCGTAGTGCGAGGTTGGTAAGAGGCGATAAATATAAATGAGTATCTGGAAGCAACCGTGGGAAGCCTTAATTTGCTCAGCAGTGGGGCAATAGCTACGAAAAATATTGTTTAATCAATGTGAAGCGTAGAGCAACGATGTCAAAAATGAGAAAAGAACTATTTGTATTGAACTCCATTACTTAAGTGCGCCCGCTTCTGTTATCGTTGTAAAAATAATTGTTTAGTAACATTGGATAAAATGATGAAGTACGCTCGTCTCGTGGCCACATATCTTAACACGTCAATCGATCTGAGAGTGTAAACAGGAGTCGCCCTTTGTACCTCGCCTTACTTGCTCGCCTCCTTCCCTCCACAAATACGGAGCAAGCTATATCTAGATTATTAGGTATATAAATAATCTTAGGTAGGTAAATAAACTGTTTGTTTATACAATATGCCAAGATGTGTGGCACAGAGTTCGCTAAAAATGGACAGAAAAGGAGTGAATGTATATACGTAAAACAGAAGAACATAAATACATTAAAGAGCTGTTCTTTAAAAATAATATAAATATTATGTGAATATAATATTGTAATGGGTTCAAAAATACACGTTGCACACGTTGGATAGTTTGTCACAGTGTGTCATAATGGATTTAAATATAATCAGTTTGTTTAAATTATTTGATTTGTACGTGACTTTACGTTAAAGTGTGTTCCTTCATATTAATGGATTATGATATATTCAACTGTGTATTGATATATATTTTTGGTCCTCGAGGTCATTCTAACTTTGAATAAATCAAAAAATATACATTTGCGAGGTAGTATTATAGTTTATAATAGTTAAAATGAATTATGATTGTTGTTTTTCTCATTCTATGGTGATTAATTGTTACTAATAAAGTGTAGTATATTTGTGGTATTCTAAATATTTTTATAAAACACTGTCATTAATAATATTAAAATTAATAGTATGTTCGACCATCGGAATGCGCCTATTTATATACGTAATATAAAGTCATCACCGTCCGCCGAACCTTTTCTTAAATATGTTGAAGTCGGCTTGTAGTCTAACCATACGCGTCTAAATATCAGTATTTCACACGAAGCGACTGTCGTCAGACCTTCGCAACCCAATATCTGTAAAACCGATATCCTGAGCATAGACTGGTTGAATAAAGCCAGTCTCCGAGTTGCTACTGAGAATTTTATAGAACATCCTAATAACAATTCGCTGTACCTGGGAATCGAACCCGACACCTTTACGGTAACAATCGTGCTTACGATCACTAGACAAATTTTTCTCCTAGCCTGACCAGACCACACTGTCCTAATCAGATGCGGCTGAATATCAGTGTTTTACACGAAGCAACTACTTACCATCAGACCTTCGCAACCCAATTTTTTTTTGGGTGATACCGATACCCTGAGGATAGACTGGTTGTCAGCTTTTTGGGCTTCTGACTACCACTAACGATTGTCATAGGTGTTCGTATGACAACCGGAACCGAGGGCTTTTGTGTTCTCCGAGCCACGGAGGGGTGTCGATGTGTTAAGAATCATCCAAGGTCACCCATCCACAGACTGACCGCGACTAGCGCAGCTTAACCTTACAGATTGGTTGATCAGCTTAGTTACTACTTAGCTACGAGCCCCTCGCGAGACTAATGAGGTATTCTAATAGTTTATTATGTTTACAAATATCAGCATCAATTACAAAATCTATGAGCAATCTAAACAATTGATCTGGCTACCATCATCACGGACCAGTCTTGTGAAAGTTACCACGCAAGCGGGTTACCGTTGGGTCAGGAGATAGGTAGTAAATACCAAAACTTAATCATCGACAGATAATATCAGCCGTCATAAACACACCCGCTAATTGAGTGTCGCGGTAAATAAATATTATGCCTATAATTTATTTAAACTTGTGTGATATTCGATTCGATTTCTGTTAAATACTGTTATTATATAATATGTACTGCTAAATGGCTAGTTGGTCAGTGCAATTGAGTGTGAGGCTATTGCGTTTTTTGTAAAATTCTGAATAATGGTGATAATAAGCCTGATACCAAGCCTGAATGTGATGTGTTTGCGGATGAATGGAAGACATTTTTGTCAGTATGCTTGGAGTATTGTGAGAGCAGTGTATGAATACTATGTCTTTAATTAATGTAATTGGCCAGCGGCAGTTCTAATTAAAGTAAAAAAAAAAAAAAAAATAACAGGGATAGCGTAGTGGTAAAATAAAATACCTACTGATGATATTTTTAATGAGATATACAAAAGTAACTTTTTTTTGCTGAGCAGTGATAGCCTAGTGGTATGACCACTGCACTACCAAGTCCAAGGTTGCGAGTTCTAATCAAAGACACGCAAATCTGACTTTTCGAAATCATGTGCATAGGTATTTATAGATAACTATCACTCGCTTAAACGATGAAGGAAAATATCGTGAGGAAATCTGCATGCTTTAGAGATTTTCTCGACGGTTTGTGAAGTCTGCCAACCCGCACTAGGCCAGCGTCGTCGTGGATGTCACGTCGTCCTGTAATGGCATGCAAGTTTCCTCAGTTTTCCTTCACCGTTTAAGCGAGTGATAATTAATTAATAATACGCACATGTTTTCAAAGTCAAAGGTGTACCTTGGATTTGAACTCGAAAACTTTGACTTGGTAGTTCAATGGTAATATCACTAGGCTATCACAGCTCAGCAAACAAAGTTACTTTTGTATTTATAAAAACATCAGTATGTTTTATAGATTTCCTGTCTGGCATTTCATTCGCTTTGCACACATTAAGTGGTACTCGAAATTGTACACAAAAAATCCACTCTGCAATTTTTCGAAATAAGCCCGAATACACACATAGACAGCAGCAATTAAAAGCTATATTTTGTTAGTCCAGTCTCTGTTTATTGAAATCTAGGATAAGATATTATGATTTCTCTTAGTTATCTCTATAACGAAAGCCCAGGTATTTTGTATTGTAGCCATGTCTTATTTGTAATATAGTCTGCTTAATATACAGGTACCTACCTACCTAGCTAAAAGAAATTTCTTATGACGTATGTATATACACATACGTCAATCGTAAACTAATCTCAGTGTTTCTATGTAATTGAATATAATTCTTAATATATTCCATTTATTGTGTCTAACTATCGTTTCTAGAAGATATAGCACAATATACCTGAAATCGATTGTCTTTTTTTCCTTTAAAAGTTAATTTTACGTTGTTGCTAAATCTGAAAATTATTGGAAGTAGTAATTTCTTTGTAAATTTATATGAATTACAAATTATTATCCTTAAATTTACTCAGAAGTCTGTATTAAGTATGCATATGTACCTACATTACATGTACATATTCTTATAGTTAATGAGGAATATTAGATACTTATGTAATTTTCTTCATAAGTAAGTAGGTACAGACGCCAGCAGGTCAAGCTATCCAAAACTGTCAAATTGTCCCAATTGAATATGAACCATATTGCTTTGTATTAAAATTGAAAATCTATCAAAGAAATTTGACAGTTTGGGGTAGCTTGATGTGCTGGCCTCTGTACATAATGTTCATGTTTGTACATAATGTTGTTTGTAGGAACATAATATATGTTCACATCTATATGAAAAATAATAAATAACTATAATAAAAAATCCCACTTAATAATGTAGCACAACTATTTTAATTCCCACGCGAAATCACAAAGTTTCACAAGCATTTGGCCGCACAACGTCACAGCCGCAATCAATTGTCCTGGCGACGACTGCATAAATTTCGCGGTACTAAGCGCGCCTCTAATTAACCCTAAACAGACAGTGGCCCGAACGGGACGTAAATCACCCGGGAACACAGAATGCCTCGTTGTCTTTAATTGAGCACTGAACTTTATTTACGAACTTTTGTTCACAAATACAAATTATGTTTCCTCAAGTTTATTGACATTGTATAAAAATATGTTAATAAGTGAAAAGTATGTGTAAATGTCATATTAATAATGATATTGATAGTCCAGTGTGTTATGACTAATTTTTACGTAACATCATATAAATTATGTTGTATATGCTAAGAATATTAATTTATTGATATTTCCTATTGCTCATCCGCTGACAAATTGGCAAAGATCATATAGCACTATAGGATTACAAATCAAATATTTTTTAATAGCCTACCTAATTATCTTTCTTTCTTTTTGGAAATATCCTCGTGTTTTTAATAATGTAGGTATTTTTATAAGACATTTAAAATGTGCCGTCTTACAAAAAAAACAACAATTGATCCAATAAAGCACTCAACTTGAAAAGCCCACTAACAAGGTACGACATAATGAAACGCGAACGCTAGTAAATTTCCTTATTTCACTGAGAAAAAATTTCAACCGCAAGAGTTCACAAGAATATTTTGTTTTGAGCGGGCAAATTTGTGGCTTAAAAACGTCCGCAGTACTTTATTGTTATAATAAAATTTCGCGAAATTATTTGGCACTTGTTTGGGCCCTGATTTACGCGTTGTTCGTCCCAGCAGCGGCGCGGCGCCTCGTTACTCGCTGCATTTTAAGGGTTATTCGGTTGCTGGAACGCAATGTAAACAGGTGCTGTTGTTTTCATTTTGTAATTCTTGTTCGTTACATATGTTTGTGGTAACTTTTAACGTTTAATACATATAATTTTACTTAAATGGGGTGTTTGAAGTAATTTTTTTGATACCTTTATCAAATAATTGTGTTATATTATGTCGGGAAATATTTATTCAGTGCCAACAAAAGGTCAAAGCTTTAATAATGTCTGTTTTGTCGCTCATTATTTTTTTTTTACCTGTACTTAATAAACGAGTCAACATCAACGCATCAGACACGAACAACATGTTAAAAATGTTATTTGAATTATATTTTGTCTTACTATGATAAGGTCATTCCAGTTATGTAAGTTATATTAAAACGGCACCTAAATACAATTATAGAAAAATATTGTATTGACAAAATAAAAATACCTACTTT
The DNA here is from genome assembly GCA_964056405.1 of Acronicta alni. Taxonomy (NCBI): domain Eukaryota; kingdom Metazoa; phylum Arthropoda; class Insecta; order Lepidoptera; family Noctuidae; genus Acronicta; species Acronicta alni. The sequence goes on from OZ043930.1 coordinate 7,617,835, forward strand.
ATTTCTGTTTTGTTTCTAGAATATTTTTCACTGCAAAAAAGTGCTTTGTCAAAATTGTACCGGTGACTGTTTGTTTTCCATCGCGGCGTTAAAAGGGTTAAGTGTCGAAAGCAACGTTAAAACTAATTCTGTTCAAGTTTTTGGCAAGTCACTCATTCAGTACAATTGGTTTTGAGATATATTTTCTTTACTATTTCGAGTATTCACGTGGAACTACGAAATCCAAAATATTGGATTGGCAAAGAAAATTTTATTTCAGAAATCGGTTGTAGATATAAAAAATACGAGGAATAATAATATTTATTTATATTTCTCAGTATTCTTTCAGAAATATGCTATTACTCGGTAGTAAGTCCTTACTAGTTACGAATATTGAGAATGTATATTATTTATAATTAGATAATATTTACATTATTGTAATTTGCGTAGTTGCTTTAGTCTCCCACCCTTCTCTCACAATTGGTATATGATCACGTTGCACTACGGTAGATAGTAGACGTGGGAGCTCAGATTCAAAGGTTTAATAAACTGATTTATAATTATTTTAATTTAAAAAACTTACAACACTACGAATTGCCGATAATTATTTTTAAATAATAACAATAATATTTTTGGGACATTTTTACACAACACCATCTAGTCCTAAACTAACCAGAGCTTGTACTATGGGTACTAGAAAATGGATATAATTACTTAACTTTTTTTTTTTGTAAATACATACTTATAATACCTACATAAGAAACACCCAGACAAACAGAAATACTCATGTTTTATACACACAAATATTTGTGTCCTGTGGGAATCGAACCCACGACCCCATAATCAGCAGTCCGGTACTCGAACCGCTGGACCACATAGGTCCTCAAAACAAAAAATTCGTACCAACACTCAATAACCTCTAAAATTGATCACAAAAATACCTACATCTTAAACTCATCATTATGCTCATCTTCTGAGCCTCTTCGGCTTCCAGTCTAACCAGATGCGGCTGAATATCAGTATTTTACACGAAGCGACTGCCATCAGGCCTCCACAACCCGCTATCGGTAATACCGATATCCTGAGGAAAGACTGGTTTTCAGGCTTTTTGGGCTTCTGACTACCACTGACAATTGTCGTAGGTGTTAGTATGACAATCAAAACCGACGGCTTTACGTTCTCATGAGTCCCCCATCCACAGACAAACCGCGGCATCAGGCAGCTCGGTTGATAAGCGTATTTATTACTTTGAATTTTAATATACGTTTCAACCAGTCAATAGTTTTTACACCTCCGAGGTATGTATTATCTGAGTAACTTTCAAACTTAACCTATTAACTATGTTTTTAGAAGGCATCTTCGACAGATTTTGCAAATCATTGAGTCTAATTAAAATGGCTTATTGCATTTCGTTACTAACTGACTGTGAATAGTTAATGGACGGTTTAAAAATAGCTTTGGAGTAACAAAGGAGAGGCAATTAGTGTTTGTGAAGAGTTTGTTTACAAAACTGTTGGGATTATCATTGGGTTTGTTTTAACAATCCGTCATACTATCACGACTTTATTCCCGAAAGGGTTAAGCAGAGGTGTATTAATTTATACCCAGAGCTCGCCAGTGTGTTTTTTTTATACTACTAAAATGGCAAACAAGCATACGGCCCACCTTATAGACGCTTAAAACACGAGGACTATCACATGCGTCTTTCGACTCTATTAAACAAAAGAGAAATAATTGGGCAGTATAGGGGTCAAAGTCCCCCCACTGCGAACACAACGTTTCCTCGCGGAGCATTGGCAACCTTGCTCACCGTAAGAAACACAATACAGCTCAAAGCAGTTTTATTTCACTTCGATTTTCTGCAAGGTGCAAGACTTCCCCAGGGGGAGTGGAATTACTCCCACTATGCCTTACCAATCCTTAACACTTTCGCAGCCAAGCTACTAGCACATGTTAAATCGACCCGGTAGCCGGGTGCTGGGCATTGAATGTGGAATCGAAGACTTCTGACAACGTCTGTGCTCTAGTGGTTCGAGTGTCGTACTGCTGATCGCAAGGCAATAGGGTTGTAGGATCGATTCCCACACTAATAATTATGCGAGAACATAAGTGTTTGTGTGCGAGAACATAAGTGTTTGTGTTTCTCTGTGTGCACCTATTATGAGTATCTGTAATTCCAAAAAAAAGTATGTAAGTATTATTCATTTCATTATACATATATGTAGTACCCGTAGTACAAGCTATGCTAGATCGTGCTGTGTGAAACATTTAAAAAATGAAAAAAAAAAATGCGTGATATTTTAATGTTTTACGTAGTAACCGTATATTAATTATTTTGTCTATCCATATAAAACAATTAATCCATATAAAACAGTTATAAAATAATTAATTAATAGATAACACACTTTACTACAACTTTAACATAAGTTAATTTCTCCAATAAAGCAGTACCTACTTATTTTTTACTAATATCGAAAAAGCTAAACCGTATATTTTCTATTTATGTAAGTAGTATATAAAATAACTAACCAATTACAATAATTATTATACCCACATCAATTTATCTTATCCTACAAAAATAAACATGAAACCAAAATACTAATAGTTCGTGGGATTTTTTTAATTTCTCGATAACAGAAAGGAATAATGCAGTTGCCATTAAGAAAATCAACGATATTTTAGTATTAAAATAAAATGACTCCGCTAATAGATATAAGTCATTACATAATCTTTATATACCTTAATGTTTTCTCGTAGTAATTAAATAAATTCAAGTATACCAATAAACTTAGATATCAGGTAGCATTAGTAATAAAATTACTAAAGAAACCACTTAATTTTACAACGGTGACAATGTATAGCGGCTTGGGTGGGCTGATTGTCTATTTCAAGCTGGAAGTCACACGAAACCAAGATGTTACCATAAATATCGGATGTTCTCTTGATCTGTTGTTAGATACATTTTATATTTAGATTTTTAATTCACTTTCTTTTTAATTTACTTTTTAATTCAAGCTTTTAGTTTATTTCCGATGCTTCTAGCTGCTTCGCAATTTATTGAGTAAGCAATTTTCTCAAAGTTCTATTTGTTTCGCGATGTGTGTGGCACTAACACATTATGACTAGAATGTTCTATTATGACAAATAATATTTATTTCTTTATAACTATAGATCTTTTACATGTCAATGTTTTACATATTTTTAGGCTTCAGCATTTCCTAACTGACGACCTCTAAGAAGGAACACCGAAACAAACTCAGAGAATCATATTCACTTTTAAAGTCCAGATATAGAATAGCAACACATACGTGAGTGTAACAATATAGGGCAATGAAATGGACTTTTGAGGAAAGAGTCATAGCAGCTTTGTGTAGACCACTCCCAGCCAACGGCACGCATGCATCAGTCTTTGTGTAGCTCGACCATTATTGGAGAACGACTGTCATTCATATTGTGAAGTTATAACATACCATCACGCCTATATTCTGCGAAGGGTTAGGCAGACGTCTTTAAGTGTACACCCCTAGCTATAATTAGTGTTATCTTTTCAAGTCCTATGTAATAAGGCCGAGTTTCTAGCCATTAACAGGAGATACAAAACTCTGATTTTGTACTAAGAATTTTCAAGAAAAACACTGGTCGAAATCGAAATACTGGGAACCGAACCCAGGATCACATGGTCAGGAGCCTCGATTGATCTCGATTGCTCGATTGATGATTTGATGATTGATTGAACAAGAATTATATTTCCTTTATAATGAAATATAATTAATATGTATCTTTAAAACAAAACATAAAATCATTCGATCTGAGGCAAATTACAACACGACAGTGTAAACGCATCTAAAAGTAAAAACAGACATGGAATTAATATTTTCACATTGATATTCTGATGCAATTAATTTCATTCATAAATAATAAAATCCACAACGAATGCGTTTAAATCTGTCATTTAATGATCTCTATCCAATTGATATAAGGAGCATTTTCGTCCACCATTTCGTCATACGCCGCCCAAGAAGAAAAAACGTTTTCCCTGACAGAATAAGGCAAATTGTTATTATATTATTGATAGGCTTCCGTCCACTAAAGTCTACTAGAAATTTATTATAAAACAGGAAATGCTTATAATTTGACGTCGTGTGTATGAAAAATGGTATCTTTTGTCATGTAACAAATACGTTGCGTTAATGATATGAAAAATTTGTGTCACAACAAATTTTTAAAGACGCATATTTTGGATGTGCGACTTTAATGTTGGATACTGCGACTTTTTGATGTTACTCTGAGTGTTACGATGTGCTAAAACCAGATGAAGGATTAAAATTGATTATGTAAAATCACTTTTAGTTTATAACACACTCGCGTTTTTTTTTCACAGATATTCTTGATCGATTGAGTACCATAAAATTTGTTTGAGGCAATAGAGCTGTGAACCCAATCCCCAATTTACATTATAACTAAATTATAAGAATATCATATTTTTTTTAATCTTACATATTTTTTTTATTTTTTTTACTTACTTATTTTTTTATATTCATTATAACTGTACGTCTAAATAATAATAATATTTATTCATAATTACAAAGGTAAAATATAATACAGAGATAACTTATAAAATAATTAGGAGGTATTACAGTGTTAGGTAAACCTGTGTCACAGGCGGCAAGTGCTGATCCGATAACTAAGTAAAATATTACAATTTGTAATAACTAATAAACCAAACAGTAAGTAACATAAATAAGAAAAAAATAATGATAAAAACTAATAAAAAGATAAATTATTTCTAATCTATTAATTAATAATTTCTAGTGGTCAGAGAATAGAGAATTAGTTTTACCCAGACCTCTCTTAAACTATAATTATAGATCACATAACACCATCGAGACCTCTCCGTGCCTCAGAGAGTACGTAAAGCCGAGTCAGTATTTCCTGACGTGTACAAATTGGGGGTCTTCAAGTCACGAGTGAATAGGTATCTTCTAGGTAAGCGTGCTACATCTTAGACTACAACGTCACTTGCTATCAGGTAAGATTGTGGTCAAACATTATCCTATCTCCAGATGAAAACCAGCGTCAAGCACACTGCTGTTTGACATCATGCTGTTCTGGAGACCCATTTGGTACAGCCGTGAGATACTTAGTTTTTTATTATTTCTTTTTATTTCTGTTTTTTTGTTGTTAATTTTCTCCTTTTTATCAACCGACGAAAAACAAAAAACGGAGGAGGTTCTCAATTCGACGTGTATATTTTTAGGTTAACTTTGTATGCTGTAATTGCTGTACAAATTTTGTTTTTCTTTCTTTCTATCCCTTATAAAAAAACTAAGTTTTAAAATGATCTAGAAGAAGAGTGGAAGAATTGAATCGTCACTGGTTCAAGATAGAGACACAATCATCTTATCCATAAGTTTTACGTAACACCACACTATTAGTCAGAAAAACACACAGACGTGACCACATAATGTCATCCTCACACTAGGTTATTGGTATGTGAAGTGATAAATTCAATAAATACCAGTTATATCCGTTTAAACTGTTATTGCTTGCAATATTTGATTTTAAATATATGGGTTTATTCATGTGATATTTATAATAGCTTCATAACGACTAATGCAAACGATAATTTTGTCGAAAGTTGAACATTTACCCAGTTTCTGTTTGATATATTGGCGAAGTAATAACAAAATTATATCTTGCGTTGCTGCTTCATTCATTAGTATTCCGTGAATATATTTTGATTGTCATTTAGATGAAGATTTCGTCAGTTTTGTTATGTCATTTGATTTAGTAGTAAAAATAACTAGTCTAGAATTAGTTACGTTTGCCGGCACGTAAGTTGGCCAATGATTTTCGTAGTGGGGGAAGTTTGCGCATGTAAAAATGTATGAAATTGTGCGTGTGCAAACTTCCTCCACTATAAAATCCCTGCAGTATGAGTCAAAGCCGTCCCACCTTCTCATTGTGGGTCTAACGTGACGTTTTTTGAAATTTTGTGGTCCCTACACTGTCATGGTTTTTGTCAGTTTCTTAATTTCAAATAAAATATTTTCTATTTCTTAGATATCGATTCTTTTGACTATTCCTTTATCTATAGAAGAAGCTACTTATGGATTGAAGTTATTAATTTTTTGGAGCTAATAAACCGATTCTGGACCATGATATTTTGATTAAAAATGCAAATATATTCAGATAATAGCGTGTCTAGTGTGATGTTTTAGTATACTGACTGGACCGACCTTGAAAAATATTTAATTTGATGCATAAAACTACCTACTCTCGATTTTAAGCCAGAAAGTCAAAATTGACACTATTTACTTTGCCACTTTTATTAAGTAGACCCATAAATGTTGAAAATAACTTCGAAAAAATCGATCTTTACAAATTATTTTAGTGAAGGAAAAATTCGACTACGGGCAGGATTTGCTCTTCTGGTTAGATATACTAGACGCTATGACCACTAAGCCACCGTGATTCCCACCCGGAAGGTCGAAATTTGCCTACACATTCTGAATTTACGTCTTTATGGTGACGCCTTATGCTCGAATTTTTCCTTCGTTAAAATAACTTTAAAATCTTACCATGGAGAATCCAAAAAGATAATTATCTTTACAAATTTCATATCTTCATTGAAATCGAGACATCAATCAAGAATCTTCTCGTGCTATCCAAAGGACAGTTTGAAGGCAACAAAACACATTACGATACACAGTTGAAGTATTGTTTGTCCAATTAGTAACGTAACAGAGCAAGCGGGCGTTGTCTAAAAATATATAAAAACACTCTGTTACCATTTGTCACGGAACGCCTTGTATTTATCAAGATACCGTTCCGCATCTGACGTACAGGGTGCTGCTACTACTACGTATTCAGTACTGTAACAAGTATGACTTTAATAAGGAAAAAAGGCTATGAGACGATGGAAATCTCCTCGGAAACAAAATTTGATTGAAACTAAGTCCCCCCTGCGTTGTATGTTTTATAAGCGATCAATACTTGTTCTATAACCCTGCATCATGAGTTTTTACTTTGCAAAGAGACGAATACAGGGTAACCCACGTATTTTTTTTATATTATCATAAAACTTAGGAATAATGTTCTACTCACAAAAAAACCCCTGTATCAACTACGGCAGTCATAGGAATAAACACGGTTAACATTCCTATAAACAAGATTGTTGCGGCTCTGCGCTGATTGATGGATGCGCCCGCGCAGGCGCTATTAGTGACGGTTTATGGAGAAAATAGTTTGAAAAAAGAACGTAAAAAGTCAAGATTCCGTTTTGGGAACATTGTGTTTTTAATTAGGTGATGTCGTTGAGTTCGATTGATTTATTGTTTTATTTTAGTTGTATAATTGTAGTGAATTATAAGCATAACGGTAGGCTAATACACGTTAAGTTTTTCCGAGGAAAATATAAACTTCAATATCTTTTGGTAAATTCATGAATCATATTAAAACTATTTCTTTTTTAAATATTGAAAAGAAAGAAATTGATGTTGGAATGATAAATCAACTAAAATCTGTTAAGTATTTGTAAAAAATAAAACCAAACTCATAAGTAACAAACAACAAATTATTATTTTTATCAAAACTATGGCGGAACTATTTAAAACGACATTATCTAATATCTTTATTTCAATGGCGCGCATCGTGCATCCCATATATCAACGTGTGAATCCCACAAATGTACCGCGGAAGCTGCGCACGCGTGGCTTATGATAATTTGTATTTTCGGAGCTCGTAATGTTGGGAATAACGGTCTTCATATTTTTTTGTGTTAGTGTTAGTATCTCTTGAGTGTAGTAGGAAGTTCTAGAATTGACTTGGTAAGAGATAAAATATTTAAATTTAGAATATCAATATGAATCTAAATTAATTACTAATAATAACCGAACCATTACAAAATATGGTGTTTTCAAACCCCACTGTATTCCCTTGGGTGTATTAAACAGTTTGACGGAAAAACAAGTACCTAATGCGATTTAATTTACTAGATAGTAACCCTAAAATGGAAATACATACATCTAACTTCTATGACATGATAAAATCATATAGAAAATAATTTGTGATAATTAATGAAAAGAAGGAGGCTATTCTGCTTCAGCATGATACCACTAGCCACTCTAGTTGAGACACAGATCTTAGAATAATAGTATGTCTGAAAAATTGCTACCCATACGATCCAGGAATAATTATATCCTAATAATATCTGTACAGCGAGCGAATGGAATCAGCTGCCTGAGTCTGTATTTCCTGATATATATACCTACAATTTGGGGGTCTTCAAGTCACGAATGAAGGTATCTTCTAGGCAAGCGTGCTACATCTTAGACCACATCGGCACTTACCATTAGGTGAGATTGTGGTCAAATGCTAACCCATCATGCCACTGAGAAGATATTGCTTGCTTAAGTCTGATGCTCATAGTTTCGTGTAAAATACTGATATTAATAACATACCTAGATTGGAACTCACTAACCTCAATATAGATGAGAAAAGGCTGGGATGATTTGAGCTGTGTTATGCTTCTTACGTGCTCACCGGTTGCCAGTGCTCTGCGAGGAAACGTAGTGTTGGCAGTGGGGGGGAGTTTGACCCTTATATTGTCAACCCAACTATTCCTCTTTCGTTTTACAGGGTCAGCAACGCGCAAGTGATACGTACTCCTGGTGTTACAAGCGTTTATAGGTAGCGGTAACCGCTTACCATCACGTGGGCTGTATGCTTGTTTGCCAGCTTAATGGTATAAAAAAAAATGTATGTTTATTTATACTTTGTGTACAAAATGTGTACAAAGGCGGTCTTAATGCCTTAGGCATTTTCTGCCTTTGGGTGATGCAGAGACGGTTATGGTAGATGCACCAAAACAGTATGATGTGAAGAATATTGCTCAAAGACTTGAATGATAACCATGAATATCACAATACTCAAATCTGAACTTTATAAATTATCAAAATCTGTACTGCAATTAGCGGATGCAGCGTTGCGTCACTGACAATCACAGTCAAGACACAAATAGTGGCGAGTGGGCGTCCACGCTCCAACAAGAGTGGTGACACGGTAAATATTAATACGTTATAATTGTGCATTAATTATACACGCATATGAGCTGTGAAATTTTGTGGAAATGATGGTGACCAAGACATTGGGCTGGGTTATTCAATATGAAGCGGCAGTTGTAAATTTTAGTATGTTTGGCGTTTTAGAGTGAAAAATGTGATTTTTATGTTGATTTTTTTCTGTTGTATAAAATTTAATAGTATGTTTAGTAGGTATTTTAAAGTAATTTTGATATAAATGAGAAAAAAACTTGTTTGCAGATTTGTAGTGACAGCTTTTCGTGCTTCTTTTTCCTTCTTCTTTTCAATCTTCATTTGATGTAAGTTTAATATCTGAGGTTCAGAGGATTCAGTGGATTATTTCGATTTTAAATGGGAGTCCCTTGGTCTAATGGGTTCACAAATAGATATATCGACGACTTCTTTTTTACTGGTCCAGTACCAGACTATCCTCCTTTCAAATTCGCTTGCAAAATTCAGGTGGTAGCTTTATATTAAGCTACATACATTATGCAATTCCTCTGTAATATTAAGTAGTTAATATTTGGAACTCTTAGTAGATCTTTAGCAATTTTTTGACGTGAATCACAGGTATTACCTATGATTCATCTAAAGTAGCTTTTTTCTCTGCAGGTTATAGAATTCACTACTCAGGGCTAATATGATATACAATATGGGAATCTGGTTAACATTTTCTGAATTCGTATCTGAAAAAAAAATCTCTATCACCTACCTATCATCCTTGTGTCGTCGGGCTTAACGTCTCAAAGAGAATTTTTAATTATTGTCATAGCTTCACTGTGCCAACAATACGCGTAGTATACCTGAATTTACGCGACATCGCTTGCATCTACAAAATACTAGATGAATATAAGAAATGAAGCAACAAATCTGCCTGTAGCACAGTGGCCTAGATATCAAGTGTTTGTCGACGCTTCTTATTATTCTCATACAACTTTGACGTATATTTTTCAACGCTCTTCAATATTTTTGAACGGCTATTTTTGTTGCAAGACCGCCTCCTTCGTTTGTGCAAAGATTAAAATAGTATTGGGTACAGATATGACATACCTATTCCTTTTTGCATAAAAAGTTATTAAGTGAGTAAGCAGCAATTCTAGTATCAATTATTATAATACCTTTCAAGGTATGAGTGCCAACTAAATGACTCGTACATATTTTGAAATAGGTAAGGTCTACCCTTAATCGTTTGATGAGTAGATACCTACCTAAATTTGATGAATGTGTATACCCTAAAATTAAAATTTTCATAATAGAACGATCGAAAAATATTTGTGGCCTTACTCAAATCAACTGATTACAGTAATTGTTTTTGGAACGAAGTTCCTTATCGCGCGTTGTGAAAGGGGGCTAGACGGAAAAAATTCTTACGAAAAAGTAGTCACGACACTTTTTTCGAAATTCAAATATTGTTGACAAGCATTCAAATATTATTGAGTGAATGACAATATTAGAATTTCGCGCGTTGTGAATTGTTGAGTGTATACAGGTTTTTTTATTTTTAATTATTAAATTTTAATGAAAGGAACTTCGTTCCATCCGGGTGTCCCTTGACACCTCTCAAGTTTTTTAACATGTCTGTAATTTGTTTCATGAACGATTTAATAATGTTCAAAGTTATTTGTCACTTAATCTGTGCGGTTGCAATGCAAACGTTGTTAAAACTAGGTTGACACCGTGTTGGGAGAAAAACACACATAGAAAGTGTGAAAGAAAAACAAAGTGTAGGTACTTATGCTCCCACGCAGGGTTCAACAGTCAATAAAAGAAATAATGCGTTATGGCTACAGAAATATGAATGATTGTTTTTAAGCAATTAGCTTCTTACCCAAATATTTTGTTACTTAACACAAAATTAATATGAACCAACAAATTAATTAATAATAACCAACACACTAAAAGGTGGTGTTTTCAAACCTCACTGTTTGTTGAACATTCCTCTGTGTTTAATAAACAGTAGCTTAATAATACGCTTGATAAATATGTCGTTACTTTAGTGGTCAGCACTATTTAATTATGTACCTACTCTGTACTTTGGTATTTCAAATTTGTACCTATTATTATAGAAATAGACTTCTAATGTTAGTAGCCTAACCCTTTGGTAAATCAGTCCCATGTTAATGTTAAAATGGGGCTGATTTACCAAAAGGTTCATGTTCCAAAATGTTGCAAGCCTGTTGCCATTAACCAGTCAAGAATTCAATCTTGGAGAATTTTGATAGCAAAAAACAATAACAATTCAAAGCTCAACCTTGCATCGAACATAGGAACTCTCACATAGGAAGTCGCGCTTGCAATTACTAAACTAATGAGTTATGAGTCAATTTAACCAAGTGGAGTAGGGAGATACTTCACTAATTATGCAAATTGATAAATGTAGGTATATTTATACCTACGCGACCATCTGCACCTAATAACATTATCTACATTTTCACACGTCAGTCACAGTCATTTTGTGGGCTATTCTACAACTCTTTATCGTCGCTTGCCCATTGTTTATTTAAACAATAACTGGACAGTTTATAGTGGCGACGTTTTTAACGATTATAAACTATGCCTACATCGCATGTCATTTAATTTTTTTTTCTAAAATATTTCAGTTTTATTGTTTCAAAAGCAAGTGAAACGTGACCACATGATGCAATAAATTCAGTTTTTTTGTGATGTAAATCGTAAATAACACTGAAATTATGGCTGTGTTTAGTAATAATAAAGAAAAAACTTTTCTTTAGAGAATGCGGTATTTGATTTAGTGTTGAATGAGTCTCGTATTTTTGTTAATGTGTTTTATTATTAGAACAATGTTGATGAGAATTAATGGTGCATCGTTAAGGCGATTAAAAATATCTTGAGTTTCTAGAAAAAAAATAGACATCTAGGATGTTTCTAGAGCGAAAATAATGAAATTTTTATATTTAGATTATCTGAACTATTAAATTATTTGAACTAAAAGAACATTCATAATTAATATAACAAAAGATTTCGCCTACTTACTAAATTAAATCCGCATAAATTAATAGTAGGAATCTGAATAACAGACATACAGCTATTTGTAAGAAAATCACAGACTAACGCTAGAGAATAACAAAAGCCATTTCTTCTATTTAACCCCGTTGTTTTGACGTCCCGCTCTATTCTGGTATTCGAGGAATCACTAACAAATCAGCACCTGTCACTTTTGTTAACGTATCCACGAATATCCGAGCCATTGTTTTAAAAGTAGAAAACAATTCAATCTTCACTTTAAAAAATCTGACGATATTTCTGAACGTCTTTTTAATGGCATTGCGTATTTTGTTTCAGAATAACTCGCATGATCAGAGTGACAGATTATGAACTCTAACAGGTAACATATAAGAATCGAATTAGATTTTTTGTGTTGGATTATTGTATGTTTTGGTTTAAGGTTGAACTAGAAACATTGTTGTCGTCTCTACAATAGAGCTGCAAGTGTTGACAGTTGATTATCGAAGAGAGACTTAACGAAGACAATGGAATTTTTAGTATTGTCTCAAATGAGTGACAAATTGCCACGGCGTACATTTTTTTTATCATTTTTCTTGGCACTTTTTTCCTTTTCGTTATGAATAATAAAAACAAACAGACCTTTTTTCTTTTCCTTTATTCGTTATTTACGGCCAGTGTTAATGTTAATATGAGTTATGGGATTATTACTTTAGAATAATTTGTACGCCTCGGTGGGCTAAAGCGACTTTTAATTTCATTATTTACTGCTTTTGTCTGGTGTTGCCAGCTTAACCGTTGTTTTATCGGTTTTAAGTTGAAAGTTTTACTTGTGGCAATATTTTATCATGTAATCACAATATTTTTGTCAATTCATTTTTTGGAAATATTTTATAAACATGAAAAGAGTGGTATTACAAAGAGTCTGGTCATAAACTGATATATTCACTTGACTCATTGTGTGTCGGGGTAATATTAATTTCAAATAACATACTTAATTTCAAGCAATTTTAGAATATTCAGAACACGTGGAATTATCACAAATTTTGTCACTTTCATGTATGTATTGTGTCACTCTAATTATTAGCAAAGATCTATTCCATTAGAACCAATGGAAAATATGTATAATGATATGAGGCGAACGCCTAATTATTATTATCTGTTATATTTAAAATACCGAACCTAGAATAATATTACCGAAAAAGAAAATAAAAAATGCTACCGAAAAATATGTATTGAATGAATATTGTGTATTCCATGTGTATTTGAATAAACAGTATGAACATTTTTTACAACATCCATTGAATTTCTCTGAATCGAAATAAAAAAATGAAATGTCTATCCAATTAGTCATTCATGGAATATTCGATGCAGAGAATATTGTTTTTCTATTCGGACAATGACTTATTCGCTGCTTATAAGAAATGTCTTTCGTTTTAGTGTGATAATCTCCGAGATTACTGCGTCAAGGCGGATGTCATCCAAAAGTACACTTTGACACGTCTCGAAATACGTGCCGGTTCTGTTTACACTAGCACATCACTAGTCGTGAAAAATTACAAGTCCATATTAAAGAATATTGAACTCTAACGAAATAATTTTAAAGCTGTAATTCCGTTGCATGAAGTTTTGTTTATCTTTGCACCAACTGATTGGATTGTCATAATGTTCAAAATTTAAAATGAGCGATAGTTTTTTGTTTTTCTTACCTTAAAATAGTAAAGAGGAAACGTAAGATAGATCAATATTACAATTTAAGTACATAATACATTTTTTAACGATTAAAGTATAACTATTGAGGCTTTAGGGAATTTTATTAGCGGGCCAGCCATGCACTTTAATTCAGCTGTTTTTAAAAAAAACGATTTTAGTAACAACCCGTTGTGTTGCAATGTTCCTATTAATGAACTAGATACTGAAAATATTGGTATAGTTTTAGTAATTACTTGTCTCGCGTAATATAAATTGCTTGCATTTATTATAATCATTCGAAAAGTTTTGAAGTGAGATCAAACAAATAAGAACTAGAAATGACAGAATACTTGTATTATTCAATGTCAATATTATTCATAAAGCATCACATTAAATTAATAATAATGATAATATAAACCAATTAAAGTTTGGTTATAAACAACTTACAGTTTTTAATAAAACCCGAAAGCTTTTCAAAATTGGAAATTATTTTAGTTTATTGTTTTTTAATCCTTAACTATGAATAACAAAAATGAACTTTTTTGAAATCAGAATATAGGGCAGGCGCTCCAGGAAACTTTGACGTCATAGAGAATAAACATGTAATAGTGAAGTGAAACAGGCAATCAATCGTAGTGTAGGAGCAATTAATAAATGGCTCACAGCCATACATTTTAGCGCTCCGTTGACGTCAAACAAATGTTCTAGGATTTTTTGTAACAAGTCTTTTGCTTCATAATTCTTGTCTAATGTGACACACTGATTTGTGTTAAGGAGATGTTTTAGCTGCCATTATAATTAAAGTTTCGATTATTGTGGCCAATTGTGCGTCATCATAATAAGCTTTTAAATAAAATAGGGTTCATGATTTCACCATTAATATAAAACAAATTAAATAATAATAAATATTTGAGACATTTTACATAGGACCAAACTAAACAGAACTTGTACCGAGGCTAGCACATCAAGCTACCCATCTGTCAACTTTTTTTTTATAGATTTTAAACTTTAATACAAAATTTTCAATTGGGAAAATTTTACAGTTTTGGATAGCTTGACCTGCTGGCGTCTATACCTACTTCTGCTTATATACTTTTTTTGTAAATATACTTAAAATTCATAATAAACACCGAAAAAATTTGTGTTTGTCTAATTGTTTCTTACTCACTTGCATAGCATCCATTTCTGTTTATTAACTTAAGTTCTTATCAGAAATATTTGTGTCCATGTCCTTGTGTTGATGGATTCTTATCTACTGAAACAACACGGTGACCATTTTATTTCAGGAAAGACACCGAGATCTCTAATGGAATACTATCGTGAGCCCTTTAGAGAAGCTTTATTTCTATCTACTGGAAATAAATAGAATCATAAAACCTTTATCACATTCGTGTTATTTCGAATATATATATTTTTTGTTTAAACCATCTTATTATTGTTCTATAAGTAATGGATAAAATATAATAATTCTAAAAAAATAATCATACAAGTACCTACAAGTTTTTTGCAAGATTAATCATTTAGTTTTTCATTAAAAAATTTATATTATGATATATATTTTTTAGAACAGATTACATTTTTTTTGCATAATTAATAATATTTTTTTCATAAAAATATAACGTATGTTTTTTTTAAACAACGATAACAGATGCACACTGAATATTAAACGGCTCTTTAGCATATTTTTCGAATAAAATTCGTGGAATTCATTCCACAAGAGCCATATTCATCTTAACACACAATGTTTTGAATATTGTCACATTTTATTATTGTAATTTATTTTTAAATACTTGTCATTATAGTAATACAATATATTATTGAACTATTTCTAAATATGTGTTTGGTTCACTAAATAATATTTAATAGGTAATTTGTCTGCGAATTACAAACTATAACACTCATAAAACAGTTTTAAAAGATTCACGGGAACAATTTGTGTAAATGTGAATGATCATGCAAGGTGACTATTAAATTGGAAGAAAAAAAATAAGCAATAAAATCAAGAAACAAAATAGCCTATAAAGCATGTATTCCAGTCTGGTCCTCATTGACTCTAGCGATGTTCGAGGAAGAGGCGGATACTTAGGTGGTACTGCATTTTTTTTTTGTATAAAATGAAGAGAAGAGGAAGAATAATATTGACATCCAGAAAGAATAATCTTAAAAAAAAACAGAGGTGCGTGAACGACTTAGCAATCCAATAGTCACATCACTAAGCTGTCACTGTTTAGTCCAAAACTCCTTAAGGTACAGTCAGAAACATCCGCATAAAATATTAAATTCAGTGTAATGAAACCAAAAACGCTGAATTTAATAAATATATACGGTTTTTGACGCATCATAACAACCGAGTGCTAATTTTACTCCCACAAATTGGATATTCTGTAACGATATACGGCCAATTTTATGTTACACACGCAAATTTCGATTAAGATGTGCCATATTAATGTTTTATTAAATGTAGTTTATGTAACTGACTGTACGTTGGCTGTGAAAAGTATGCATATTATTATTGGGTGACTCTGCGAAATTTGTATGAGAATTTTATTGAGGCTTACGATAATAATGTGGTCTGGTTTATTACAAATAGATTGTGTTTTGTTCTTTTAGTAGTTATGCTCCTTGTTATTCTTATTTTATAGCGCGGAATATTTGTGGACGACTTAAAACCGTACTTACTTTGCTCTATAGTATACGGGATTCGTGATCAAAGGGCATAAAGTGTTCATATATAATAGGAAAAGATTATAAAATGAACTATACAAGTAAAAAACACAAAATCTAGAAACCTACATCTAAATCTCGTGTAGGTACTCATCGAAAAATACAGATAGGCACATTGCTCATAAAAGAAAATTCGTACCAAAAAAACAATACCTACGTTACCCGGTATTCGGAATCCCATCAATAACGGTTCGTCGCCTTCCACCCCCGCCCCCCACTTTCGACAAATTACCCCTCCCCTGCGTCAAGTGTGACGCAATTATTGGCGCGATCCATCATCGCTGACGTGTGACACAACTAAATAATTTTCGGGTTAAACATTTAATTCTGTGGGGTAAAACAACGTCGTATTCATAAGGTTGATGTATGGGAGAATTAGGGGATTAATATTTTGGGTAAAAACATGAGCACTTTATATTCAGACTTGGGAAGAAGAGGTACCTACCTACCTACCTACTTTCTTAGTTGACTATGAACGACTTTTTCGGCTTTACCTTCAATAAACTTTTCAATCCAGTACCTGTAGAAACTGTGACCCTCCAGAGGGTCGATATTATTATGTTCTGTGGTCTGCTAATAATTGATCCTTGATAGTTAAGTGTGTGAATTGGAAATCCTTGCTTGGTATACCTGTCGTTCAACCTTTTAAAACCAAGGGCTGTCCTTATTTTACAGAAACAATTGTCAGATAATTGAAAAAATTACAGAAATATACTGATATGAGGTAGGTAAGGTACGTAATAATTAGCATACTGTTATGTTTTTAGGTTCCCAAAATAAGTGTATACTTAACTTTAGTTTTAATGCGTTTTACCTTTAAAATTTACTAACGTAATAATTAATAATTTGTACAACAATAACTAAACAGCACTTTTTTTTTTCAGTATTTTGTAACAGTAGGTATGAACACAATAAAGATTTTAATTTGAATACCAAAATAATTATCCCCAAAACAAAACTATTGAAACAACGCTTATCCGACTTTATTAGGAACTCAAACGAAAACCTTTCGAAAAACAAATTATCCCAGCATTTCCGTACAATAGGTTTTTCTAATATCGTAGCGAACAAAGCGCCCTTTGGTCTCGCCCCATTCAGTTGCCGGCAATCCGTCAAGAGATGGCGCCACAATGGGGGATTAGCAGTCGTTATTACATCACCTTTGTGGTGGAGGCGTGTTATGATCGAGAGCTGAATATTAGGGATTATCACGGCTACCCCATTTCTTTGGCCGTATGGGGTGAAGTTGGTATTGGGTTTCGGGTTTAAAGTTGGGTTTTGGAGTGTTTTGATTATGGTGATATAGATGGCTTGTATACTTAACACTTCTCCGTTGGTTTAGTAGAAGCAAGCGTGACTATTAAAGTTTGTTTGTCTTCTACCCGTTACAAAACCATTCGTTCGATCGTTCTTAAAAAAAATTTTTTTTATCAATAAATTTGCTGAACCTAGGCTACAATTAGGTACCTACATACATTGGAAGATGTCAGGTGAATGGGTAGTTTACTATGTTCTACTAATTGAGTTAAGTATACAAAATGTATGGGATAAGCATTCCAGCGAACTATGGACGTACATTGATAGGTACAGTCGCGAGGGCTAATATGTATACAGTTACTAAAAGTCACAAGCGATTTTTTCGCAAAATGACGACTGCGACTATGAGATAAGACTTATATCATTATATGATAGTGTTGAAAATACTATGTTCGTAACACTACACAATTTAAGTCAATAACTTAAAGAAAATCGCTTTAGAATTTCGCTAAGTGTATTAGCTACATAACTACTGATGCTCGTGACTGTACAGTCAAGGTGTAAGTACTTACACCTCTGCCTTAACCTTGCTGGAAACACAGGCATTATCATGCCTGTGTTTATACGTATTATACGTATAAATATAATATACTATCGTATATTATATTTATACGTACATATTTATACAGAAGCAGTGATAGCCTAGCAGGTATGACCATTGGACTGCCAAGTCGAAGGTGTCGAGTTCTCGAAATCATATGCGTATTAATAATAAATGATCACTCCCTTAAATGTTGAAGGAAAACATCGTGAGGAAACCTTCATGTCTTAGAGATTTTCTCAACGGCATGTGAAGTCTGCCAACCCGCACTAGGCCAGCGTGATGGAATATGGCCTAATCCCTCTCAATGCGCGACAGGAGACCCGTATATGGGTTGATGATGATGATGATGACATATTTATACGTATATTATATATTTATACGCATACGATGCTAAGCACAACTAGTTTCACATTTTATTTCACATAGTATTTCAGTTATGTGTATACATATGAAAATAAACGTTTTTATCGTGATAAGAATATAAAGATCAAGCATACGGGCCGTCTGATGGTAAAGCGGTAACTGCAGCCTATAAACGTCAGCAACACCAGTGGTATCACTCTCACGTTGTCATCTTGACACCTCAGTTCTTAAATCTCGTAATATGCCCAATAATTTCACTGACTACATTTGCCTTCAAACCAAATAGAATTATATTTGCACGTTATTACTTAGCGGGTGAATTACTTAGCGGCGGAACAGACGCTAGCAGATCAAGCTATCCAAAACTGTCATTTTTTTCCAATCGAATAAGCACCTCAACGTTTTGTATTAAAGTTGAAAATCAATCAAAGAAACTTGATAGATTGTGGTAACTTGATGTGCTGGCCACTGTACAGTCAACAAAAGAGTAGGTATACAGGTAGCGAACGAATGCATCTTTACACAGATTGTGATTAAAATTTAAATAATTACCCGTCAAAGGGTTTGATGTGTAGCTGCTTACAATACCTGCGTTTTGCCACAGATCGCATGATACAATTTTATATAATCTTTAACAAAACACGGATCTTTAATTAGCTGCCTGTATACTTAACTTCTTTGTCGACCGTACTATCAAAAAATATTTATTCGATAATACCATACGACAACAGAGTGCTAGGGTAGTCCTGGGGTGTAATAATACGCGGCTTAGGGGTATTACCATTGCGGAAGACGGCTAATATTTGTATGCTTTAAGATCAGTACACAATGGACAATATGACGAAGAGCTTTGGTGGAATTTACATTAAAAGAGGTTATAATATTGCTTATGAAAAATAGTAACAGGCATTTACTTATTTATGTAATTTCATGAAATTAGTGACAGATAATAATTAATGTTAATTTAAAAAATATAATCTAATCTAATAGTTATAAAGATATGTTTAAGGTTTTAGGCATAGGTACCTTATTTTTTTTACAAAGAGGTTCTTTGGCTGATATTATTATTATTCAAGCCGCGTGTGTTCTGTGTATGTATACGCCTTGACCGAGTACTTAAACTGAAACATTGTTAACTTACCCACAATTTTTGATTAATAATTTTTGTTGTATATTTGTTTTGTTTTTTTTACTGTAATACTGTTGCATTTTGTTAACGTATGTATGCTGATCATATGTTTATTTTTAAGTGTTACTTTCTCATGTAAGTGAATTATAATTATTCTTATGAGAAATAATAAAGATGTCTCAAACCTCATATATGATTTCTTTTCTGTTTTTAAGAAATTCTTATGACAAATACTCGTAAATAATAAAATGTATAAATAATATAATCTATTGACATTTTTGTTCCTTCCTGAGAATCCAACTACAGATTTAGTTCAATTTTTATAGTATCGGCAACTTATAAGTTACCAATACTATAAAAAATAAGAAATATAACATAACATAATAATATCATCACGCCCGTATTCCATGAAGGGTTAGGAAGAGCGTGAATGCTACGCTAGAGGTCTTGGGTTCGATTCCCAGGTCAAGCAGTGTTAATAAGTTGTTCTATGAAAATCTCAGAAGCAGCTCGGAGTTTGGATTTGTGCTCGATTAAAGGCGATAGGCTCGCCTTCTCATACATGGGACCTATGCGTAGACAGAGGTAAGTAATACGTAATAATTTAAAGCCACAGTGCGCCGGTATGTTTAGGTATGTCCTATGTAATAGGAGGCGAGCCTATTGCCATTAACCGGGCACAAATCCGAACTCCGAGCTGCTACCGATAATTTCATAAAAAAAACCCAATAACTGGTCGACCTCTTAACACCACTAGACTAATAAGGTATTTATTTACATTAATAATGTGATACATACTTATTTTATTATTCTTTTTCAGATCGATTTTGATCATATTTCGTCTCAATGTTAAACTCGCCTCAAGAGCAATCAGTCTTAACAACACAATACACACGACGTACTCTCCCCCAGTTTGATTAACAGTGTTAAGGTTTCTGTTCCACGTGTATGAATGTACCTTATAGCTTACTGAGGAAATTATACTAACTTATTTCATTTTCGTTGTGAGAAAATTCGAAGTAATAGGGGATTTTTTTAATAATCTTAGTATCATTTGAATATAGTGTAATTTATGATATAAAAATGACATTCCAGGTATCACAGTAACTAAAAAATATAGGTAAGTTTCATCATCATCAACTCATATACTGGCCCACTGCTGGGCACGGGTCTCTTCTCAGAATGAGAGGGATTAAGCTATAGTCCACGCTGGCCTAATGCAGGTTGGCAGACTTCACACACCGTCGAGAAAATTTCCTTTACCGTTTAAGCGAGTGATAAATTAATAGATTTCGCAGTCAGAGGTGCGTGTCTTGGCTTCGAACTCAACACCTTTGACTTGAGAGTATAATGTTCATATCACTACGCTATCATTGCTTATTATATTAATGAAGTACGTACAAGTACATATACTTGATATTTTATAAAAATATTTTTGTGGATTATCGACAAAAATTCATACTCTAATGTAATTCATATGCTACGCCATCTGAGAATAAGATAATACCCAAGATCATGAAATTCACTTCAAAAATATCTTCCATGTCGTAATTTCTGCTCATGTACTCACAACTTGGATTAAAATGCACCAAATATCAAAACTGATCCAAAGTTACACGACAAAAATATCAAAAAAAACATTAAATCAAAACGGTAAACGCACTAAGCCCCCGTGTTATGTAAACACTCATGTTTCTGTCTTTATCATATGACAAAATTATATAATTTACGATATATCGTATAGAAAAAAAATGTTTATAATAACGTCACGGAGTGAAATTTATAAAAGTTTAATTTATGGTCGGGGTAAACATAACAATCGTATATATACTAATAAAACGTGTCAGCAGCAAAATAATTGGGCCGGAAAATTATTATAATATTATAAATAGTTTAGTCTCGGTGTAATTTGGTACGTGTCGTACGAGAACAGACCGCGGTCGTAACTCATAATTCTGTTTATAGCGCCGGTGCATTCTTGATACTTGCATACGTTGAACAAGGAGATTTAAACTATTCGAGTTTAATACTCCTTGGGCAAGAATGAAAAATATAGAAAACAAAATGATGTGGCTGAAGGGAAAGAAGTATGCAAGAATCGAAGCGAGTGGTATTCTTTCGTTTCTGCCTACGCCCATGGTAGAAAGATGTGAGTGTATGTATGTATGTATGTACCAAATGAAAGGCACTTGAGAAAAGAATTCTGTTAACCAACAATAAATATACACGGTAGTATGAATTCGTTTATTTTATTTAGCTTTATTTATCCTGTTTTCGGACAACAACCTCATTTTCTTAGATACCTACATAGTAGGTAGTATTAATTTATTAATATAATTTGTAGTGTTAATAAGTATTGTGATTATATTATGATAGTTTTAAGTTTATTTGATAGTTATAAAAACTTCCAAATTACTCCAAATCATTTTATCTTTCGCAACCCGCTACTTCAATCATGTCGTTCCTCCACCTCTGTGATAATCTGCCTCGTCTTCTTTTCTTATCTAATAGTAGTTCGTTACCGATTCTTACCACCTGCCTATTGCTCTTCGTAGTTCCCTGCACTTTAAAGTGATTTAGTAAAACCTTCATGGTACACGCGTGTTTATTGGAATAGTACACTACCATCCTCGTTGTTAGCCCAGATCATATCCATATGTTACCAACACTCCCTACTGATATTATAAATGCGAAAGCAACTCTGGTCTGTCTGTTTGTGATGCTTTCACGCCTAAACCGCAAAACCTATTTGGATGAAATTTGGTACAGAGACAGATTAGATCTTGGAGAAGGACATAGGCTTTTACTTTTGCCCCAAAAAGCCCTTTAAAATGCGGGTGAAACAGCTAGTTGAGATATAAAACAGATATAAAAGATAATTGTAACCTGTTATACAATATGTATGTATTGTATTCTTTGATTTTCAAGTCATCAGGGGTCAATAACTCAGTGTATTTTTGTCTATGTTTCTATATGTTATCGTTCTGTCTGGTTTCAAACGAGATATCATTTCAACTTTTACTGACGTTACATTTGCAATTTCGCATTGTGTGAACATAAACATACGTATTAATAATAAAATGCAGACAGTTCTCTTTAAGATAAGTGCTGCTAATGAACATTTGTCGATGCTCACTGAGGCTAAAGATGTTATCTTAGCTGTCAATTTTTGAGATGCATATCGCATTCTTGATTGCCACTGAAAGGCTTATAAGTGAAAATGTTTTTGAGAGAGATAAGAAAATAAATTAGATAGGTGTACAAAATATGTTAAATAATAAATTAACAGTTTCGAATGATACCGATCGGTGTTCTTTTGTGACGATCGTAATGAAAAATGGTATTAAACAAACAAGAAATAGATATTTTAAAGTACCTATTTAATTATTTATAGGTACACTGGAAAATCGAAGCTCACGCTTTTACCATCGGAATAAAAGTTGTGATTGTAGAGTAGGAATCTTATTTTTTGGTTAATTTAAAAGGTTAAGTAATGTCTTAGACCAAATCATCTTTGATAAAAATAAAAATTTATATCCTCATAATTATCTTCTTTCATTGAATTCATAAATAAGAAATCAGTGAAAAGAAGTGTTTAACATGATTGTATTGATTTCCAATTAGGTAAAATAGAATATAACATTTACTAGGTAACACTCTTTTTAAATATCAGGAAGTCGGTCAAAATATCAAAACCACTCGGTCCGTACACAAATGGACAAAGATTTTATTGTACTTGATAATAAAATAATTCATGTAAATAAAAAGTTCTTGTTTATTTCGATATAACCAAAATTTGATGACGTGACGTGCAATAATTTGATAGTTTTATTGGTTATTGCTGAGAAAATATCATGAAGAGGCGGCCTGTTTTACGATTTATTGTTTTATTTTATATTTTGTTTCCGTCAAAAATAAATTACGTATTTTTTTTGCTTGTCATTAGCAAGAGATTCTTTCGAATTCTTTTGATGTTCAACCAGTAAAATTGGTCCGTTAATTTCTTCCAGCAGATTTTTATTAAAATGTTTTAGTGTTAATATTAAATAATACCCAATTACTGTCAGTGCTAAAGAGATGGAGGTCGCAAGTGTTGCAGACTATACAACGCAGGAAACATAGATAATGTAGAACTAAAATATGAACAGTTACATCGAAGGAGATACGCTCGAGATGCAGAGACGTAAAAAACAAAGTCTAATAATATCTGTGGTAATGTGAGTTTTTTATGGGCACTAACAATGATGTAGTTTGATTAATAAAAAATACTTTATTAGATGGTGTCAAGTCGATTATAAAAAGTCGAGTGTCACCCGGTTCCTTGCGCAATTACATGCAGATATGTTTTTAGCAATATATTAGAACATACATTTGTATGTATACAACCTAAGCATAATTCTAGCTATACCTAGTACTTACTCTCAGTTTTTATACGGTGACAGTTTTATTGTATAGGTATTTCTAATTAAGATTTTAATCCGTACATGTTTTTCTATACATCTCATTATGATAAAATGCCGATAACAATGGTTTGCAATATTCTAAGAAAGAACCGTTACAAATAGAAGCTTGTTACTCGTCAATAAAAATGTTTTATAAACAACAATGTATTAAAAAACAAGTTACAAATTAATGAAAAACAAAGCATCAAATCACATAAAAATACATCTTACAAAAAATAACATGAAAAACTTAATTCAAAATCAACATCTCGCGTAATTTACACGAATAATCGAATAACATTAATAACAAAACCCTCCACCGCTGCGGCGATCCTGCTCTGTGTTAATAACAAAATATAGCTATCCAATCAACAAGTTCAATTCAAGTTAATAAGTTTTGTCTGAGAGTTAATCTTCCGGTCACCTAGAGCTGCGTCCACGGATTACATTGGCAATCTAATCAAACTTGCTAGACTGTTCCACGGTTTATGAGCCAATGGATTAGGGGATGTCATTATTGTGTGATACTAACATCGTTGTTATGATAAAGGTAGTTATTGTAATTTGGATTTAGGTGAGTATTACCAGATATCAAAAAACACAGCAAATAGAAGAAATGTAACAACTTTAAGTAATGTTTGTATGTGATAATAATCATTACAGCCACAAAAATGCACAAAATTGCTTAAAAAACTTACTCAATTAATTGTAATTTAGGATTACTGTGTAAAATGTAAAATGTTATCTACCACATTCATTAAAATATTGTGCTAAATGGATATATTTCGAAAAAATATTATAAAGATGTCTATGCCATGATTGCTAAAGCTAGATACGAGAATATTCCAAACCAACCTAAATAAATAATTAAGTATATTTATAGGCCGGGCACAAAAAAAAACTTCTTGCACTTTGATGACGTCTCTCGGGATTTCACCCTTCTAAAAACGTAAAAATAAAGTTCATAAAATTCGAATTACCGTCAACCCTTAGTCTTCAGAGGCCATTTGAATTCATAAATAAACCCTTCAAAATAAACAGGACAAAAAACTCCCCAACAATTAACAAATTGGTGGCAGTTTAGGGTTAATTTTAACCGCTTCCTACTGTTGTAATTTGAGTGGTACTTTTTTAGATTTACTGCGGTAACCTGAGTCTTGAAACAATAAATAGTGACAATTATAGCCGAAATATAGGTGCTTTTATATTTAGAAGCCCCTTTGATGTGGCAGAATTTATATATGGGAGACGCATTTCACCTGCAAATTTTATTTGAAGTGTGTTATATTATATGGGTTAGTTAGAATAATCTAAGAACCGCAAGCGGTCTAGGACTATTGGTATTGAATAACAATATTTGCTTTCTTTTATAACACAATATTTGCCTAAAAGAAAATTCATCAAAATCATAAGATTGATTACAAGGCTGACAGATCAGTGTACCACGCTGTCACACATAGGAAAGGACAGTCAGTCATTCATATTTCGGTATCTCTTAGCTTCTTAAGATTTTTTTACTGGTCCGTGAGGCTAAGGTACAAAGAGTTAGGTATTATCGGCAGCAATCGATATACATAGATTGCGTTATAAATAATAATCATCAGCCAGTGGTGGAAACGAGGTGGTATTGTAAGCTTTAACATCACACATATCTATAATTCTACATAGATATAACAAAATTGTTCTACTTTAACTTAACGAGTTAAACAAGAAACATTAGAATATATTGTCAATAAAAGATTATATATTAAGAAATCCAACAGAAATTTTATCATAAATATTCATAATATATAAAATGTCAACACGTATGTTATAATATCCTGTGTTACCTAGTTTATTTTTGTAATTATAAAACAAAGGTAATCATTTTGCAATATCATTATGTAAATTACACGATAAGGTCCTAAATTTCGCAGGTGGGTCTTATTAGGAAATAGGCGTATTAGTTACTAACTGTGGCCCGCGGTTTCACCGGGGCAAAATAGCCCATGTTTTTCTCCAAGGTCTAATTTATAAATGCCATGAAAAAAATGTTAAATGTCATAAAAATCGGTCCAGTGGTTTAGGCGTGTGGCACGTAACATACAGACAGAGAGAGGGAGTCTCTCTAGCACTCAAATTGGAGCTGCCCGACTGGGGAAGTACCTCCGCCTTCCAGAAAATCGAAGTGAAATAACACTGCTTTGAGCTATATTGTGTTCTTTACGGTGAGCAAGGTTGCCAGTCGTCCGCGAGGAAACGTTGTGTCGACAGGGACTTTGACGCTTATACTGTCGACCCAACTATTCCTCTTTCATTTTACAGGTCGGCAACGTGCAAGCCCTCTGGTGTTGCGACCTGATGGTAAGCGGTTACCGTAGCATATAGAATGCTACGGTAACCGCTTACCATCAGGTGGTAAAAATAAAATAATAGCAGTCGCATTACGTAAGCTTGTATGTTAAATATTATTTTCCTTGCATGGTCTTCTCGTCAATACTCTTTCTCATTCCCGCTTCCCAAACCCTTCCTCGCGACTTATTTTTTACAAACCAAGCATCTGTTTGTTATTCAATCTATTTTAGTCCACCCCTGTCATTGTCCCTCAATTAAGGCGCATATTCATTTTAATGGCCAGTTATATTTGTAAGTAGGTACATTTTTACGCGATGTTTTTTGCCGTAATTAGGTATTTAATTGAGTAATTTATTGGTGTGTAGCAAGCTTTATCGCCGATTATGGGCACGAATGGACCGCACGCGTGCCTAAAATTTCATTTAGAATTTCTTGAGAGGGATTTATGTATGTGTTTGTTGTGGGTTTAATTGTTTCTTTATGTGGGTTTTGGTTCCGGTCTAAACTATTGAATCAATCAATGTAATATTTTTGCTTGAACTATTGACCTGGCAATAGCATAGGTAGAATAAGGAAATCGAGTTTCAGGAATCAGGAGTGAGGAATTAAGTGTAAGAAGCTACAGGTCCAATTCATATAAGAAAATAACTTGTATTCTTGCGCTTATTAACGCTTGTATTCTTGGAATGTTAGATGTATACTCACAGACAGCCGGTTCATTTTGGTCTCAAATCCAAACTACGAGCTGCTACTGAAAATGGTATACACTTTTCTGTGACCTGGGAAACGAACCGAAGACTTTACACTCAGCGGCCGCGCTTGCAATCATATAAATATAAGTAATAGATAATGATCTTACAATATACTCAATATATAGGTACATCCATTTTATCCCACTAGGTATTTCTCCAAACTTTTAATACTCATGCAGTGTAAGAGCTTCCAATACTTTAATATCAGCAGGTTGACCTACATCCCGGATGAGCGCCGGCAGTGTGCACTGCGCTTAAGACGACCGACATTGCATCTCAAGTGTTACTCCTAGATTTCCATCAGTATGTGCACGAATTTATGGTAATATTTGTATTTATGTTGGTATCAGTGACAGTTGGAAATCAAATTAAAAATGTTTCAAATCAGATGTGTTCTGGTTTCTGTGCTATTTTTGTGAATGAAACACTACATCTATATTCCCTGAAAGGAAGTACTAATATACAACCCACATTTCGCCGTTATGTTTTAATCCCCATATATGTATATGTTGGTATGCTTATTGTCATTTACTAAGCACAAATCAAACTGAGATTTTTAAATGGAACAGAATTTCATAGAAAAACCCAATGACACCTCTTCCCGGGAACACAACAGCTGCGCTTGTAACCACTAGATCTTTAAGGCAGTTTGGCAGTCTGGTACTAAAATCACATGACATAGAGAGAGAGAGAAATACAGAGAGAGTTTTCTTTAAATAATATCTAGAGTAGAGCTTTTTTTGCTCAGCATGATAAGGTGTTTACGATGTCTTAAAGTAAACAGAAATTTCTTATGCCTATAAAAAAATTCTGTTTGCTTTAAGAAATCGTATTTTACTATTATTATTTTTTTTTAGAATTTACATTGTACCTGCCTAGGTACAGAGGCCGGCACATCAAGCTACCCCAATCTGTCAAATTTCTTTGATAGATTTTAAACTTTAAAACAAAACCATAAGGTTCTTATTCAATTGAGAAAATTTGACAGTTTTGGATAGGTTGACCTGCTGGCGTCTGTACAATGTAAATTCAACAACAAAAAAAAAAAACATCTTTCTTCTTCGAGTTTCCTTGTAAGTATCAAAAACCTATTTTAATATTCTTATTGAGTTTTAAACAAATGCCTAAATTATTCAAATTCAAATTCAAATCTTTATTGCTTTCATATGTAATAAGGATGTTACAATAATTTGTGGTATCAATATGAAACCCTGCAAGGGCGCTGCAAAATTAATATTCTAGTGTAATTTGGTACGATACAATAACAATATTATCATTTATATTTAATTAGGTATTAAAACAGTTATCACAATAAAAATTAAATTAAATTACATAAAAAAAAACTATATCTAATTTATACTCATACAATTATTACTATTTGTGTGCAACTATTATTATTTAATTATTGTTATTATTTTATACATGTATTTTTTTATTTGTAATAATATGATGCTCTTATTCCATATTAGATTTTATTAAATGAACAATAAAAAACTAGGTACGTATATAGTGTGCTACTAAATGAAAGTTCTAGCACATTCTATACGCAAGAAATATGAAACATTATTTTAAACTGACACTCATACCAAAGAGGCAACATTCATTCTTTATTTTCATTCACCATTCACTTAACGTTACATGTTATTCCCAACACTAAATTGAAAAAAAAAGAACAACAAAATAACAACCCGTTGACTAAAATACGAAACAAAAATAGTTAAAACAATAAATGTATCTCACGTCACTCACGTGTCTCAAACATAAGACAAGACAAAATTAAGCGAAATATGGTTATTGTCATATTATGTCGTATGACGGACGAAAGCGGTTTTAATATGCTCCGGAAATAGGACTGGGGGCCGATCACGTTATACTTCGTTAACCAAAATTGAATCAGAACTGCACCGCTATCGTCTGCATAAAGAAGACACCATAAAAAAAATATTGTTTACGGACCCCAGATCAAAACGTAGGGTTAAAAAATATTGACATTGTCTAACTCCTTCTTTTTTTTTTCTTCGCTAAAAATATGTTGCACACTTTACTTGGGACAGAGTTTCATTAACTCTGTGATTCTCATAATATTAACATTTTGTTTGGCAGCACTAAGAATCCAATCATGTTAATGTTCTTAATGTAATCACCGAACATATCCGATTCAACTGCTCAAAGCTTTCAGGAGGGCTCCTGAAAGCTTTGAGCAGTTGAATCGGATATGTTCGGTGTCAAGTTCCTTATGCAAATAAATTTACATTATTATGATTTTAAACAAAGGAAAATGAGTGTTTCTTTATGTTGAGCTGTTTCAAAGATGATTCGGTTTTAAAAGGAAAACATCAGAAAGTAACAAAAGAAAAAGATAATCTGATATTCCTGTCCTTGCTACTTAAACTTAAATGGACTTTTTATTGTTAAATGGTTGATTATTCGATCGTATGGAAGAGAAACAAATTTACTGTAATTAACTTTTAATAAAAAGAAAACATACCTACTTCAATAGTTATAACTGGTATTTCCATAAAATCTGGCCATTGACGGTCGACTCTCAAAAAATAAATAATTATGGAATCAAACAAAATAATTAGAGCATGCATAGTAAGTAATATACTTAGTAGTAATATACTTAAAAAAAAGAATCGTCCAAATAGGTTCATAAACAAAAATGTAAAGCGTGAACAAATGTTATGTAAAATTATAATAGAAAAGGTGTTTTGGGTCATTCTACTTTTTAGTGCAGGTTTTTGCACTGCTAAAAATGGTTTTTAAAAATCTTATCATTAGAGATAAATGAAGTAAATTAACTGTTTTTATGCGTAATTATATCCAGACAATTGAAATTAACTGCCAGCAGCGAATTTTGTACATATTTCTTTCTGAAAATGAAGGTTTTGTAGACCAAGGTAGAAAAATCAAACCACTTTGTTACCAAACTAAATATTTTTATTGAGCAGCTTCAGTCACTCATTACAAACAAACAATTAACAAAACGTATTTTAGGAACATAAATCTTTCTCTTCCATAACTATAATAAGAAAATATCATTAATTAAGTCTTATAAATCACATTAAATGACAACTATGTTACCGTTGTGCACTTTTGTTTACAAAGATTTGACATAAAATGTATATATGTAAAAATATCTTAACAACGTATTTAACATTGATATTAAAAAATATTATCTTGCATCTGATATATCTGTAATGTAGCTTATTATGCCAATTGTTCAACTCAAATTAAAAAACCTATACTTAGAAATAAGGACATGGTAACACAGTTGTGCAACAGTAACAAAGTTGTTTCAATAGACAATTCTCTTCTCTACAAAAATAGCTAATCAGTCTCTTAGTTACCACAAAGGTTGAAGATAATAATTTAATCCTATATCAAGTTTCTTCCTCGATGCTGCAATCGTCTGTTCTTCAAATATTTTCGCGAAAAATCTTTTTTCTTTTTGACTCTTAATTTTCTTGTACCGTTCTTTTATCGCATTCGTCAAAATTTTGTACTTTTCAGCTATTTTGTCAGTATCCTTAGCTTCATTCTCTTTACTTCGGTTTAATCTATGCCACTTCTTCTTATACTTTTGGTATTTTCTCTCAGCTGCTTCTAGCTTTTCTTTCAGATTTACGTTTTCTCTATAGAGTTTAGTTCTGTCCCTTCTCACCTGTTTCCGTCCACGATTCTTCGCAGAAACAGAAGCTGATGGAGATAAAGTCACCGTTGGTGTTGATCGTTCCTTAGCCGAACGAGATAGAAATAGTGATTGTCTAGGCGTCTGTTCATGAGATTTTTTTCGACTGGCATTGTGGCGCGAAGACAATGGAGATGGAGACAAAGAAGGTGTCCGCAATCTGCGAGAGTCGGGTATCGGACAATTTTCAGGAATATTTGGTGCATTTTATCCTGTTGGTGGAGTGTTCACACGAAGTACATCAGGTTGAGGGGTCAATTCCGGAATGTTTCTTGTAATAGATTGCAGGGCATGAATGCGGGCTCTTCTTTTGCTGTTAGCGACCCGCCATTTTCTTTTGGCTTGGCGATGTTCACGTGATGTTAAGTCTTTGACGAGGCGTTTTGTTTTGTGGTACCTGTCTAGAGCCTTTTTTCTTGCTTCCTCATCTTTAACAGGGTCTAATTTTCGCTTGTTTCGGTGCCGACGTTGTTTTTCGGCTGGTGTTAGCGGCATGATCTTCTGTAAAAGATAAAAACATGGCATTACAGTACTAATTTTACCGTCAGTAATTAAAGTAAGTCAGCAAACAAATGTGAAATTGTTAAAATATAAACCTGTGGGTCGATACGAACAAATCAACTTAAATAAAATTAGAAAGAATCAGTGACAGAGTATACTTACAACTGCGTTACCATTTTTACAACTGCGTTACCACAGCGGAGTAACAAAGTGGGCCGGTAACACAGTTGTAAAATTACATGATGCTACCTGATATTTACGAAATGACCATATAATTTGCAAATCCAACAATAGAATACAATTCAGTGACATAAATGCCACGTATCAATAGTTAAAACATAACGTAAAAGTTCTGAAACTTACCTTTTCGCCGGGAACAAAGTGCACACCAAATAAACACACGCGTCTTGATTCACAACATGGCGGCGACTGAGTGGCGGCACGCGGCTTACTGCCATTCCCCTCCACCCCGCTCTTGTAATGCCCAACCTACCCAATCGAGCCGACCAGTGACGGTACAGTGACATCTAACGATTTTTTGAGAAAATACCAGTAACATAGTAGTACCGTATTGCGCTTCTTCCTTAGGGACAAAACTAAAGTAATTATTTTGAAAAAAAATAAAGCTTTTAAAAATATATGAGGCCTACATAAAAAACGCAAACATATTAAATAAACTTAATAAATTTTTGAAGCATAGGACTACACTGTAAGAAGAATACTTTTTTTGGTTAAGTTAGTCCGCGTATTGGGTCGGGGACACTTTGCAATACTATGGAAAACAACTATGTTACCATAAAATTCCACTATGTTACCCTTAATTATCTTAAAATAGGCAAAATATTCAAATATAAATGTTAACTGAAGTTAAGGAAATATTACGGAAGTTTCATGTGTTGCGCAATTTTTTTTTATTTCATTAAGGAAATGGCAGATCGACATTTTTTTGTCTGGGGGACACAAAAACCTGCACTAAAAAGTAGAATGACCCTTTTACCAAACAAATGACACAGTTGAGTTACTTTTTCAACAAAACAAATCTATAAACATTGTAGCATGGGCGCGGACTGCCTTTGCTAACTTAATTTGTGATGTTTAAATGCAAATGTCAGCTAAATGAAGCTCGTTGACAAATCAACGTCTTTTTCCACTAAACTTAAACCTTCATCTCGTGAATTTAGATATCCTTATACGCTACTACTAGCGGTAGGGCTGCCACCAGTAAAATAATTATAAGCTGATTAACTAACGGTTTAATAGCTCTAGGAATGTAGGGCTGATATACGGTAATAATACCCCTACGAAGCGTTTATTAGTGTAAATATATCGATAATGCAATGTTTATTTGGACTTTAAAACCCTTGTTCATACAGGCCTTCGAAATTGGTGTAATTTCTAAAACTGACAGCCCTAGAGGTAGTATTCTCAACGTATAGAGTACAGGTAGACGCGCGCGCAGACTAGACCCCCGCGGCGCAGGCGCATCTTGATGCGCCTAACGAGCGCCCGAACAATGTCTCTATTAGCTTATTCTGGAGTTTTAGATCAAGACAGAAGAAACTATGGAGACGACGAAAGTGTTTTTACTTTTGGTATTTAAATAAAAAAAGACTGAATGATAAAATTAATAAAATATTATGATGTTTTTGCTGAAATAATAGCTAAAGAATTCAATCGTCTTTTAGATAAATAAATAAATTGAATACAAGAAATAGTACGTATGTCGCATTATGATTATAAATAAGAAACAATACAGCCAAGTAAGGAAAACAATAACATGTAGGTTCCTAAGAATTTCCATTTAAACAATACTAATTGTAAATTAAAGCAGTACTAAGAAGTTTAAATAACAAGAATTCTCCTCTATAGATCTATGAGTCATTGCATACTTTATCATACATTTAATCTTTATACTATGAAGTCATCAACATAGTTTATAATGGATATTATAAAATTAGGTACTTTATAATAGTATTTCGCATCTTAATGCATCATTTTCTAGTGAACAGGAATAGGATAATTAATACAGGATGTTCCTACTCTATAACAGTCTCATAATGTTATTAACTATTATTACATATTAACAGTACTAATGTTCCTTATTGTGCTATTAAATTGGTTTTAAAAAAGTAAGTAATTAATTCAAGCTTGTGTCATGATGTAAGTTTTTTTCTTTCCATTGCCATTTTGCATAAGTATGCCATGGACACGCCTGTTCCCCAAAGACACGAATGAAACATAGCGAAGTAAATAAAAATATAACACAAATACGATTCCACATCTTTCCTTGTGCACCGAAACAAGACCCGATCCCCTTACTCCACTATGCAAATAAAGTTAGTAGCAAAAACAAAGCGAAACACGGTAATTACACTTGGTGGAAAATTAACTGACATCGATACGGCGTACATGCGCTGGCCTGCACGGTATGGACGTAATGAGTCGAGATATCGAACCTCAGTGCACGCCACTGTATTTAGAGAAACTTTTTTTGCACTGAAGTACATTTTAATGAGAACAATTATACGATTTTAGTTAGATGTTTTTATGCACACCATTGTAACTGTAGAGCTTTTATATCGACTTGAGAGGATGCGGTAACAACAATCAAAAGGTTTTAATTACCTATATAAATTTATTACCCATTTCTCTTAACCTGTTCTACCACTGCACCAAAGAGATAATTGAAAATGAACGGTACCTAACTCTATTTATGAAAGTAATATTGGAACCTGCAGGAGAATTGCCGATAGGTGTCTCTTTAAGACATCACAATACATACACAGGAACGCAGTCCATCCTGCACCCATACAAACACATCCATAAGTTGCCCAAATAAAATGGACGAGGCAAAAGGCACAAAAAACGCACTCTATTTTCGTATGCCATTTATAAAATAAAGAAACGCGATCTTTTCTGCATTTGAGGGTTAAGTTAACCCTGCGATCGCCACATAAATCTGCTGCAAAAGGGTTGTAAATCCAGCCGACCCCTTCCAAGAGTAGTGATGGACGATCGCCATTATAATTTGACCTTCCACCTCCCTCTTACGTCTAGGCAATGTGGAGTGAGAAGGGTGTATCACATGGAGAGATAGGGTTCTAAAATAACTGGTCGTTATGTGTAAATACGTATAAAAATTTCAAGGAGAACCGAAAATATGTTTCGTTTCACCCTTTCTAGTCTATTTTGTAAATTGATATTGGTTTTTGGAACCGTTTATCTTTTGAGGGTGTAAAATTTTAATTTGGTTTCAATATAATTGCCTTTCAAGCTCGTAGCTAAGTTATAAATAAAACGTTGATCAACTTATCTGCAAGATTAAGCTGCGTAAGCCGCGGTTGGTCTGTGGATGGGTAACCGTTATTCAAAAACATCGAGACCCTTCCATGCCCCGGAGACCACGTAAAGCTGATGGATTGCCGGTGGCAATAGTTTGTGGTAGTCAGAAGCCCAAAAAGACATACAACCTCAGGGTATCGGTATTACCCAGAAATTGGGTTGCAGAGGTCTGATGGCAGTCGCTTCGAGAATATGATGCCTTTCGAGAACTTTTTTAAGTATATTAGCTGTAATAGTTATAACTTTAATAGCTAGAACAGTATTATAAGTAAGTATAATTATACATATTTGTATTTACTCTCCCTTACTCTAAAGTTAATTGAACTATCAACTTTAGACTAAGGAAGGATATCTTACAAATATGCACTTAAAGTGGCTGCCGTTAAAGTTGCATTATCTTTCGTATTAATTTTAGATGAAGTGAAAATATTATTATTATTACCTACCTACCCAGGGGTTGAAATATCTCTTTCTATGATAGGACAGAAGAAAGTGATGGATACATTTCTAACCTAATTTTACCGACTAGGCTTAAAAACCTTTTGTTCAACAACAAAAAAAAACTAAAAAAAAATTGCTGTGTGAGCTACACAAATAAAATTCACAGCTAAAAAACTACATACAAGCAAATATTTCAATCCAATCCTTTCCCTTGCCCGTTGCCTATTTTTTTACTATTTTTAGAGTTCCGCAGGTGGAAACACCGTTTGCCATTAAGGTATTGACGCGGGTAGTCCGCTCCTTTAGGGAAACCGCAATAATTCACAAAGAACGCCTGCCGCCTGTATGGGAGCCGAGTTTAGGTACAGAGTAACTGAAAGGGTCAGAGAGGACGTAATAATTATTATAAACATCGGGCCTTATCCAGAACGTAGACCCTATTAAATGGTGACACTCTTAAATACCTTTCTATTTTATTTTGATGTCTATGCAAAATGAACTATAGATAATACACTAGTGAACCGTCCCTACTTTGCTCGGGTATGTTCATAAATTATAGCCTATGTTCTTCACTGATAATGTTATTTTGTATAGGGGCCAGCACATCAAGCTATCCTAATCTGTCCAATTCCTTTGATAGATTTTCAACTGTAACACAAAATAATAAGGGTCATGTTCAATTGGGAAAATTTGACGGTTTTGGATAGCTTGACCTGCGTTTGTACTTAATGGTGCAAGATTTTTTAAAATCAGTTAATTCTTTTTGCGTTCCAAAAAAACAACATAAAAACAATCAAATCTTATCTTATAATAATATAATTTGTTTAAACAAACCAGGAATTATATTTTAATAACGATGATAATATACTTTATTCGTTTTTCTTTACTAATGAGTATAAAGCCCTTATTTGCAATATAATTATTTTATTATATTTGCTAAAGAGCAACCACAAACGAGACTAAAAGTAAATTATGATCATAAGTTAATATTATATTAAAATAGTATATTTGAATAATATTTGAATAAATTATAATACATTACTATATATTCACGCATAAAGTGTTGGGACTGCTGAGTATCTATGTGTTATTTGTCAATATTTTTATATTTTATCTGTACAGATAAAATGTAATTTCTTCCAAATATTAGATAGGTACCTATCTAATATTTGGAAGAAAAACAGTAGAAACGAACTTATTCTGATGCGCTTGCTATCAAATGACGGATTGACAGGAGCCTAATCCTAACAACCTGGTACGAACCAAAGCGAACATGGATGGATGGATGGATGGAGAGTAGTATCCTTAACAACATAACCGACAAGGTAGTTAGACACCAAAAGAATACCTTTTAACCAGCCATGTCAATTTCAACTTTCAAATTATTTTCACAATAAGTGACAAAATAATTGTAAGGGTTAGTAATTATTTTGACGTTGAACACCACTTGGTGTTCAAACGTACAGTACGGTAGGTACTTACCTACCTAGGAAACCATGAAGTCCTATACAATTTTATAGGACTTCATGGTTCGAACCCATGTTCGAAACGCTAAAACGCAAGTAATTTTTTTATAAAACCCGCGATAAATAAAGTATTTTTATCTATGCAAGGTCTCTATCATTCTCTACTCTGTGGACATCAAAGACAGTTGGCATAATTTTATTCAGCGCATACTGTATGCACTGATCGGCATTTTATCGGCGACGTCGGGGGTTGTGGCTAGTTTATGTAACCGATATCCCCTATTGAGACGTTCCTACAATATGTTACTTTGTATTATTGACTGAATGTTTGTTTATTTTGTAATTATTTGCTATTGTTTTATGTTTTGAATAGGAAGAGATTGTTGAGGTTGTGATTGTGTAACTTCCGCAAGTGTAGAATATATTCACCGTCTTTTGGAACACCGTATCTTGAAAATAGTGGATATTTATACTTTAGTACGAATATAACAGTGTCATTAATTTCAGTTTGTGGTTAGGCTATTATATAGTCCACGCTAGCCTAATCCGGGTTGGCTACACATGCATTTTAGGAGGCAGTTTTATCATGATTTTCTTCTTCATTTCGTGACGATGGTAAATACATTATATATATTACTTGAGCTCAGTAGGTGGTCACGTTAATTGTGGTATTAGTGGCGTTCTTTAGTTCCTCAAAGGTGTTAGGTTATCATGATGATTTCTGTCATCGTATTAGCAAGGGATCAATAATTATTTACCATTTTGAAAAGTTATAGATGCCTTGGATATGAACTCAAAATTAAGAGAAGACTTCGTAGCCTTTAGTCATATCATTCGGCTTTCATTGATTCACTAAGCTAACCAGTAAAATGTTGCCTAATAATTCCACTTATATTAAGTTTTATTAATATCTTTCACTATTTATGATACTTCTATTTTCTCGTATTTTTATGTATGACGTCAAAGTTATAATAATAGGATAATTTACAACATTATTAAGCAGTAAAAAATGTCACATACACAAATATAAAAACGTAAGAAGGTATCGTAAAATATTATATTATGTTAAGTGTTGTAATCTAATACTTTTTGAAATGGGACTATTATATTTGCTAATTATTATTATTTATTACTATTATAAATTATGTTCAGCGCAGACGAGAGTTTTATGAAACTTTTACC
Source organism: Acronicta alni (assembly GCA_964056405.1). NCBI lineage: Eukaryota > Metazoa > Arthropoda > Insecta > Lepidoptera > Noctuidae > Acronicta > Acronicta alni. The sequence continues at coordinate 7,655,781 of OZ043930.1, forward strand.
TACTCTATTTCTTTTTTGTTGAAATTATTCTAGTTTTTAAATTAGCTTAGTGGTCGTTAGCGCGACCGTGTCCAACTTATGCAACCATAGAGAATGGTGGCTTTTGGTTGGTACAAGGAGGAGCATCCATGAAGGCTTTCCGAACTATAAAACAAAAGCAACCTCCATGTTGCTCTCCAGGTGACTCACCTAAAAGTTCACCAGAAATCACTGAGTGAAGGACCTAATATCGTGTCTCAGATTCTGTCCAAAAATGTAGTCTAAATTCGATAGTCCCCGATAGATACATATCGATATATACGAAGAGGTCGACATAGACGAAGAGAGTTGCAGTTGACATACCAATTTTTTTTTATACAATTTTTTTGTCAGACTTCAAAAAGGAGGAAGGTGGTTCTGGAGGTTCTCAATCGGACTCATTTGTATGTGTATGTTAAACGATATCTTTTCTGATCGTGCACCAATGTCGAAGTTTCTTTTTTATCTGATACAATATGATTCCTAGTTGATACTTTATACATTTGGTAGGTGTCTGAAAATACATTACAAAATGCTTAACGTTAGTTTTCTTTTTCTAAAAACTTGATTATATGATCGTGCCATGCACTCATGAGAGAGAAAGAGAGAGACAGCAAAGTTTCGCCATCTTCTACGGAGATTTCTTACACGTGGAAAAAAACAGTTGTCACATCTTGTTTACATGCTGTCCTTGTCTATCTTGAACATGTTAAACTTGCGTGTAAGCAATAAATGTATTTATAATTATAATGACCAATAAAACAAGTAGGTTTAATAGCTTTTAATAACACAATTAACCTAATCCAGTGTGGGAAAAAATTGGAAACTAAAAAAACATTACATTAAGTGTGTTTGCCCGGAAACTTAGAATATTAAAAACGTTCAAAACCTGTCATAGTATATCATTAAGGCTTACCATCATATTTTATTAAGCGAATCATATTAACGCTTCCCAGCTTTCTTTTGATAGAGAGGTCCAATGTTGGCTCAAACGTTTGTATCAGCAGTACGGATGGTTTTGTTATAGAATAGAAACCTGTTGTTTGAATTTCTATTCTATTTAATTGAAGAACCTATTGAAGAATCTATTGAAGAATCTATTAAAGAATCTATTTAATTGAAGAATCTATCAAAATGTTTCAATATAATAATGCTATTACATACTAACTTTTAGGATACAAATAAAAAATTATGTTTCCTATATTTAGACACAAGTATTTTTTATTGTATTTATATTATAGAGGTTATAATTAGGTATTAGGTATCCTCTATATGAAATGCAGCCGGCGTATGGACAGAAATCTGATCGAATGTTTGTGTATTATAACTTAACATACATACCATCACGCCTGTATTCTCCGAAGGGTTAGGCAGAGGTGTGCTAATGTACACCCACATTTCACGGGTATCTTTAGGTCCCATATAATAGGGGGCGAGCCTATTGCTATTAACCGGGCACAAATTCAGACTCCGAGCTGCAACTAAGAACTTCACAGAAAAACCCAATAACACTGCTCGACCTGGGAATCGAACCCAGGACCTCTAGCGTAGCAGTCGCGCTTAGAACCACTAGACTAATGAGGCAGTCTGTGTATTGTTTTATCTTAAATGTGTATTTATTCCTAAAAAACATTAACACATTTACCTAAAACCGTATAATAACCTCTTTTATCTTCACTAACAAACACAATAAAAGAAATAATAAATTAAAAAGATACAACACACAGCTACCTTACCCTACAATTCGGAAAGCTGATGTAAAGGCCGTTCGGAGGCTCGTAAATTTATGAAGGTGAAACACGATTATGTAAATTCAAGTTGTATGTCGGACATATTTGTGATTTTCTCACGAAACACGGCGACATTTGGTCTGACTATAATGTCGTTGAACCCGGGGAAATTGTGTTCGATGTGTAATTCTAGAAATTACTTAAACATAGGTTTTTTAAAAAAATGATTCTATTGTTTTTATTAATTTTGAGAGCGTTCCGTATTCTAGGAACTGTATTTTAGAAATCATAAAGTTTTATTTTTAAAATTTCATTTCTTTTTGATTATTATTGCGAATCTTTCTTTTATATTTTTTTCAGTACATACTACAAAATTAAGGTACCAACTTATTTATCTCTAATGTATCTTAAAAGATAGCTTAAACTTAAAAATTTGGCTTAACCCTACTGATTCTACCAGAAGAATTTAAATAACCTACAAACTATTTTTATAAAAGAGGCTAGATAGCTACCTTATTATTCTGCTATATTACCTCTGCTTGCCGTAGATAATCGCCTTAATAATATACTTAATTGAAACGGTTCCTTTCATTTTATTATTATTTTATTCCTATCATATTTGAATTGACAAACTTGTAAATATTTCAGGTACCTTTCCTTAAAACTTTTCTCATACATACCTGGAAATGGAAAACTCTTAATATTCGGTTTTTCGCGCAACTCTTTCTAAAAACTTTGGAAGTATTTCTCATTGGATGAAACCGAAACTTTTTTGTAAGTCCGCCATTAGATAGGAAAGCCACAAAGGCACGTGCGGTATAGTAATTAGCAAATGGCCAAAGATCGGGTACCGATACCGATACCCTTTTTATTTTTACTTTTCCCCTCACTATTCGGTTAGGTCCTTTGGCTTCGGGAAAAATTGTAAAAGAGGACGTGTCTATACGATTACAGATTCAAAGTTTAAATGAAGTAGTTCTATAACCGACTTCAAAAAAAAGGTGGTTATCGGTTTCACCTGTATGTATGTTTGCCCACGATGGTCTCGCGTTTGGCTGAACCGATTTGATGCGTTCAGAAAAGTATTTGTTATATTCTGGAGAAGGTTTTGGAATACAATAAATGGATACCCCGTGACGTCATCTGTATTAGTTCAACTCGACCGATTTTTTACACACAATGCTTGAAGTCGGTTTTCTTTTCCTAAAAAGTTTTTGACGAGTTATTTTTTTTAATAACTAACCATCACGTCTGTAGGGTGATCCTTAAAGGGTTAGCTAGAGATGTTTTTTCAGATGGGTCCTAAAACTTACCGGTGTACTATGTCCTGCCTTACCTTTTAGAGATACTGGGGTGATGTTATGCAAGATAAATTTGCCAAATTACTTATCCTACAAAAGACAGCGCTGGAGATGTTAATTGTACAATCAGCGAATACAATAATTCCTTTTACTATTTTAGAATCAATTATAATTGTTTATTTCCAATCTAAATTTCTAGTTCTATTTCATGATTAAGTTTACGATCAATCAACGGACATTAGATAGATCGGTGTTTTTTTTATAATCTAAGTCAGTCGTGCTGAATCGACAACAAAATAGTAAAATTTACTTCACGTATTTTGTATGTTTTACCCATTTCTAACGATAACGGTTTAATTTATGGTTTAAGCTTCTATTGCAAGTAACCTGCACGCATTGACCTTACTAAATCGTTGATTTAATAAAGAGTCATAACATTATTTAAAATAAAATTTTAAGTAAGTAAAGAAAGTTGTTTATTTTTCTCGAAAATTGGTTAACTGGTTCCTAGTGTGGGGCAACATTTTATTAAAATTTTAAAGAATACTACTTGCATTTCAAATAAAACAAATTGTTTAGTGACGAAAGTTTTTGAAATACATTTTTAATATGTAGATTAGTTTTAAAAAATCCTGTTACAAAAAACAGTAAGTTATCTAGATTTAAAACATTTTACAAACATACTTCATCACGCCTCTGTTCTTCAAAGGGTAAAGCACAAGTGTAGGTAGGTACCACCCACAGTTCGCCGATATGCTGCAGGTCCCATGTAATAGGGAGCGAGCCAATTACCATTTACCAGTCATCAATTCCAACTCCGAGCCGCTACTTAAAATTTCATAGAAGAACCCAATAAAACTGCTTGAGAATCGGACCCAGGATCTCTAGAACAGCTGTCACGCTTAACACCACCAGACGAGAGGTAGTACCTACCTATAAAACATTTTACGATATATTTAAAATCAATTATCAACTTCTGAGATAACTGTTAATCGTAAATATCTAATTAAGACGTAAACACGACCAGGTTAAAGATCAATAGCGTTAATGTCTGGTGTAACTTGATCTCAATTTGTTTTATTGTAGGTCATAATGAAAGGTTTTATAAACTGGACGTTCAGTTGTAGTAGAAAGATGAAATAGGTACTATAAAAAAAACTAACAAGCAATCAGAATAGATGGCAATCAACTTTGTTATAAGTTCGGCGGTCAAGCGTGAGTTTTAAATAAAATGTAAAATTTATCTAAAATCTAGTTGGTATAATCAAAATTACGGAATACACAAGACAAGTTAGAATACATTAAAACTAAGCTTTGTTTAAAAGAAAAAATATAACGAAACTAGTCTTTATAGGCTACGGTAACCGCTTACCATCAGGTTGGTCGCTTGTTTGCCATCTTAGTGGTAAAAAAAAATCTGGGTTTTTCTATGAATTTCTCAGTAACAACTCGAATTTGTGCCTGGTTACCGGCAAACTGGGGTACACCTCTGCCTTACCCTTCTGAAAATACAGACGTGATGGTAGGTATGCTGTGGATAGGCGAGGTGTGTTGCCCCTCCAACCAAAGGGAAGATCCTCCAACCAGGCGGGTTCTTTGCCTGGCGGGCCACGGCCCGCCGGTTGATGTTGGGTGTCTATATGTGCAACATGCGTTGCGAATGTTGATTGCGCGATTCAGCATTTGTTCGTGTTTCCATTTAGCGTGGTAGATGTCGCTACAATGCTTATGTCTTTTAAAACAGGGGCTAGTTCACCATCACCATCTTGTCCCGGCGCAGTATGTCTGTTTCTTCCATACATCTATCAGCACTCCTCTCATCATTCATTTTTTTTAAACTTTTATTTGGTCCCCCTCTTCCCTTATTGCATTTATTTTTATTTATTCATTTATTTCAGATGTACATCCATAGTGTGTTAGTAGTGCTTAAAAACTATGTTAGTAAGAATATTTATTTTATTTTATATTAAATATTGCTGGCCTGGAGCCATGCACCCAATTCCAGTGCCTTACAACTGGGTATTCAAATTTTTCCAGTATGGTGTTAAGAAGGCTGTTGGTACTGTCTCTCACACGACGCATCAGGGAGGCCACTCTCTTCCGCACTATTGTTCTAAAACAATCCGTCCTACTTTCTGCAAACATACCCGATGCGCTGCAGAAACGAGGCAGCCCCAACAGCATCCGAAACCCGTTATTGTACAGGACCCGTAGGGCACTAAAAGACCTTTGCGTATAACGGACCCACAGGGAGCAGGTGTAAAAAGTCTGGCAATAGGCCTTGAACAGAGCTATCTTGACATCCTTCGTACACCCTGCAAACCTGCGAGCCAGCATATTGCATCTTACTGACAGTGCCCTACGTTCCCTCTCAATATCTAAGTCATCCGAAAGGTCTTCTGTGACCCAGTGTCCCAAGTATTTGAATTTCGACACTCTGCTTAGAGATACTCCTGCAAGACTAACCGATTGAACAGCTTTAGGTTTTTTATTCAAAACCAATTTAACTAAGGTTATTGGCTTAACCAATTACCTACCTAAGAAACAAAGTCAGTAAGTGCAATCTTGCTTAAAATGTATAGACATACCTACTTATAAAATTAAAACCTTCATTTTCTGGAAGCTCATTCTGGTTGAGATACCGTTTTTGGGTTATGTTGGCAGTATTATAATTTTAAAGTACTTATACTAGATCAAGGTCCATATTCTAGCCTGCGGACTCCTAAAGCTAACGGTAAGAAGAACTATTTCTTTAATTTTATCCAACAGGTTTTATGTTTTTATGGTCCATTAATGAAGTAATTGTTAGAGATACATTTAGTTGCCGGGTTCTGTTTGTGTGTAGCAACAATTCATTAATTTATTGGAGGCAATCAAGATAATTATCAACCTACCACCTACAATAGAATGGATATAAATAAAATTCTTCATAACGAAGTATTTTTAGTTTTCGTCTAAATTGGCAGGCGCCAATCAGACAGAAAAGCAAGTTTTCAAGATATATATAAGAATATAAATGCATAAAATATTATATGTCAAAAGATTTGTGATTGTAGGCACCGTTAGTTTATTAAAAATAATTTCAAGTCTAAGCCAATTGCTATGGGAATTTATTCCGACTTCATTAAACAGAAGAATCTTACCTTCTTCTAACTCATCCCGAAGATCTTCAAATGAATTTCACTTCACGATGTTAAAAGTACCTGTAATTCAAAATTTAGTTAGTTATTTATGAGAAAAAAAAAACATAAACTTACATTATCAAGAAAGTAAATCGTTAGTATCAAGAACGTATATTTTATACTTATAAAAGAATGCATCAATTATTGGACTATCTGTGAAATGTTTTTCAAATACTCAGCTCCAGTAGATAAATAGGTAAGTACCTATTTCTACCATAAACAATTGAAAATTATTCTCCGTGAAATACATTGGTTACACTAGTTTTCAATGAAATCATTCTTAATAAAACAATCAAAACAAATATAATTGGTACGTCTAATATTTAAAAGGACCAATCACTGGAGACGGTACCGTGAAAATTCGAATCACACGCATGCCGATGTGGATTCTTGCGTCATTTTATTTAAAAAAAGAATGTGAAGTTGTTGTAATGTTAACGTACATTTACTTTTCATGAGTGGACTTAAGGCGATACGTGTATCTGAGAGTGGTTTCCGATATGAGTCAAAGGAGGGAAGACAACAAAGAAATAAATAAAAAGTAGAAAATCAGCTGGCAAAGTTTTCAGTATAAATAATATTAGTATATTCAGCCGCTGATCGTCCCATTGCAAAGCAAAAGCCTTCCTTTTTTGACCCGCAAAGATATATCGCATTTATATACGGATAATGACAAACATTCAACCTCTGATAATGGATATAAGTTTTTGTGCTATAATTAGTACGCAGGAATCATTACTCTGCCTCCCAGTTTGCCAACAGTCCCAACAAATACGGGCACTCTTAATATCTATCAACAAATCACAAAAAGCCACATTTAAATCGCGAACCAATCACTCAAGCTATCCTTTGAGATGTACCGTGTGAATTCTGATCGGGCCGCTGTTGCTGCAATCGATTCTTAAGACGATAATTTTAAAAAGTGATTTTGAAAAAATGCAAGAACAAAAGTGCCGCCTCTCTTTCGAAATTCGCAGATTACCGCGGCATCTGATAAACCAATAGTCGTGTAGTCATGCAGGTGTAGATTGGTCGGTGATTAGTTATTTTTTATTCATAATTGGGTAATTTAATTCTGGTTTTGTTTGTGAGATTTTATGGTCTACATTTTGCTGGAGATCATGGAAAAAATTGTAGTCCATAAATTATTGACCTGGTAGAATTCGGTCTTTATGATCGCGTGCATGCTTTGGTTTAGTAAAGTCTTCAGGCCTATAGGCAACCATGGCGTTGTCAAAAAATTAAGCTTTTTAAATAATAAAGGAAATTGACGTGAGTATTTTACTTAAAAATTAAGACTGAGTTATTTTATTTTTACTACTGTATTTTTAGTCAAAAATTAATTCATTTGAAGTATATTTACCTATCATAAGTCATCATTTATTAACAGACACCAGCATAAGTCAAGTTGGCATAATCTTCCTCAACAAAAATAATCGTACCATGAAAGTTTCTCAAAACGATCACAGCATATTTTTTGCAAATAACTAACCTGTTTACAAATTCCGTCATTCGGTCAAACGTTATCACATGCAAAAAAGGCCCTTGACAACACGGTGAAAACATTTAAATAATTACGAATATCTTGGGCCCAATTAAAGGCGTCCCCGCGCCAATGCGTCGCGACCAGACTACAGGAGACAAAGTGTCGAGATGAAAGGCACCGCCGCCGATTGTCGCGGCATTGTATCCTCACTCGTTAGTCCGGCATTATCGTATCAAGATTTATTTTAACGATTAACTTTGTGGTACAAGAGAAAAGATGATAGCGTTTTTTTAGCTATCGCTCGTGATGTCCACGATTTTCATAAATATGGAAACGTAATTTATATGTTTCTACGTTAATCAACGATGAACGATCGGAGATACATTTGTAGGGACAGCTTCTTGTTCTTGGTTCTTTCCAGTTGTTTATTTATTGTGTAAGTACAAAGCTAGTTTTCTTATTTTATACCAGACAACCTCTATGTGTTCATGTATGTGAGTATCTGTGTTTCTAAATGTAACCTTTTAAATATTATATATTTAAATCAGTAGCTTTACGCACATGTCTGTTTTGATTCTTATTAAACTATTTTTTTAAATAAATCGATTTGTATAGATAAAAAGCTTGTTGTTTGCATTCAATATACCTAATAGTATCTATGCTAAGAAGATACCTGTCAAAATAATAGTACCATGAAGAAAATAATCCACACAGTTCGTACAGATTTGTCAAGATTGAAAGAATAACGGCTCGACTGATATAGCAGTCAAACAATCAGCTGCCGTGGTAAGGGTCACGGTATCACGGTATAGTTTTTCCGGGTCTGGGTGTTTGTGCATATGTAATTTGTGTTTGAAAACTCACCCAAACATTACAGGAGAAAATCGTGGTTATAAAAATGAGACAGAATTATTACTTTCACTTTACGAGAGTTTAATTCGCTCTCGCTACCACTTATGACTTGCACAGCCACAAATTCAACGATTAACGCTTATAGCCTCAGTCATTAAGCCACAATTGGGCTGTGCACCTTCACTATAGAACTAACCGCCATTGTATTACATGAAACAATATGCCTGTTTCGTTGACTAGTGCCATTTCAATGGAATTTATTTCGATTGAATCCAAAAGGATTATGGATTTAAGCATTTATTGTATTAATTAGTGCATTAATCATAAGGATTGCAATTAATTCAATGGATTTATTTTAGCTGTAATATCCGCCATAATTAATATTAATTAAAATTTGTAGGTGTATACCTATAATGATACTCGGAGGGGCTCGTGGCTAAGTAATACCTAACTGCGCTGATCAACCAATCTGCTAAGTTAAGCTGCACTATCCGCGGTCAGTCTGTGGATGGGTGACCACTCTTAACACATTGACACCCCTCCGTGCCTCAGAGAGCACGTAAAACCGTCGGTCCCGGTCACCTATGATATGATATACCTACGGCAATAGTTAGTGGCAGTCAGAAGCCCAAAAAGCCTGACAACCAGTCTTTAATCAGGACATCGGTATTACCAAGAAATTGGAATCTGTTGCTCGACCTGGGGATCGAACCCAGGACCTCTAGCGTAGCAGTCGCGCTTAGGACCACTAGACTAATGAGGCAGTCAGTGTTATTGGGTTTTTCTATGAAAGTCTCAGTAGCAGCTCGGAGTCTGGATTTGTGCCCGGTTAATGGCAATAGGCTCGCCCCCTATTACATGGGACCTAAACATACCGGCGAAATGTGGGTGTACATTAGTACACCTCTGCCTAACCCTTCGGGGAATACAGGCGTGATGGTATGTATGATGGTATGTATGGAATCTGTATAAAGAAAGAGGAATAGTTGGGTGGGCAGGATATCTAAGTCCCCTGCCAACACAACGTTTCCTCGCGGAGCACTGGCAACCTTGCTCTCCTAGGAAAACAACAGAGCTCAAAGCTGCGTTATTTCACTTCGATATTCTGCAAGGCGAAGGTACCTATTTCTCTAGTCAGGCAGCTCCAATTTGAGTGGAATTACTCATACTATACCCTATCTCTCTTTTATTTAGATAGCATTAGCCTTATATCAGTCTGTAACATATTCATGCTAGAATTACCATTGCCATGTCTGTCAGTTCTCAAGCATTCTTTGTTTTATTGCTATATACTTTAATTTTCTTAATTCTTCTTCATTATTTTGTACGTCCACATATGTCTGAGGCCGTTCTATCAAAAACCTATACAGTACATTTTATTGCCCATACTTTCTTCTTTAAAATTGAATCATTACATCGTCATGGCTTCTGTCACTGAATTATGGCACCATTGTCACATATAAGGCCCGATATTTCACGACTCAACATAGCAAATTGCTTCATTTATAACGGAAAGGTACCAAAAAAGTACCACGGTACTTTTTGATGGTACACCGAGTATTTAGGTTAAAAGGTATTGTAAAATTTTATTGATGAGTAATTGTTTGTAATGAACATTTCAAGGTCTTCATATTCAAGTATGTTTTATATATTGTTTTGGATGGGAAATGTATGTAAGTACCATATTGTACCTTCCTATAATTTTCATTAAGTTTCCCATTCATTCTTAAAAAGGATTCATATATAATTTAATTCTTTTCCAAGAATTAATTCGTGTGGCTAAGTAATAACTACACTAATCAACCGATATTCGCAAGATTAAGCTGCACTAGCTGCGGTCAGTCTATGGATGGGTGACCATTTTTAACACAACAAGACCCTTCCGTGCCTCAGAGATCACATACAGTCGTCGGGCCCGGCTCTTTTTTTTTTTCTTCGCTCTTTCTTCAAAAGGATACCTATTTCAAACATTGCCCCCTGTATTGTAAAACACATATTCTGTCTGAACTTTAAAAGAGACTATGATTCCCTGAATTTGTTTCAGTGTTCTCAGAGTTCGTCAGTCAGGAAATTCCGGAGCCATCTAGCTTAAAAAACAGTCAAATATTGACTTGTAAACGTGTCTTTAAAAGATCTAATAACAGAAATAAATATCATTTTATACGTAGTATGACCCAGTTATAAACAAAACCCACGAAATATACTGTATCAGAATATCAAACTATAGAGTGTATAATGAACAACTATCAACACTTCGCATGTCACCCTAAAGCCAACAAAATGTGATTTTTCCATTGATGGGAACTTTCAAAATTCTATTTCCCGTCTGGACGTAGTTCCGGTGCGCACACCCTGTTATAATCCCGAAGCTATTATGTTGCAAACAGACGTGAGGGTCGAAAACGGAATTGTTTTTGATGCATATTTGTGTTGTGTTTAGATCATCATTTTTACTAGGCTCTAGTGCTTTGATTTAAAAAAGACTCATACTTATCTTGAATGGAATGGCACAAAGAGTAACTATCTTAATACCTTTTTTTAGTACAGTTCAAGCAGCATGTCAAGTTATCTAAAAGTGTAAAATTTTCCCAATTGAACGTGAACCTTATAGTGTTGTATTAAAGTTGAAAATCTATCAAAGTAATTTGACAGATTGTGGTAGTTTGATCTGCTGACGTCTGTACTTACCTAGTATCTGTAATAGTAGTGGTAGTGTAGTGATAATTCAAGATATTATTATCAATAAATAATTAAGCCATATCCATCATCAACCTCCGACCCTTTTACGTTAAAAAATGAATTAAAAAAATAAACTAGAAAATTCTCTCAATGTACCTACATATTTTTTTACAAATTAAAACCTTTTTATCGATGCAAATAAAATTACTAAGAAATTAATATTCTATACAAAGTAGGTAATTAGACTCGTTATGCCAACGAGGTAACATTAAAATACTTTAATATTCTAATAAAAGCCTGAGGAACCATAGTTTAAAGTCGGACACCCCGCTAAGTAACATGTGCCCAATATTTTCCAACTGACTTAATAAGCTCGTTAAAAAAATAAAGCGTTTATTTTTTTTAATATCTAACGAAAACTATTTTGTACTTTTTAAATATTCATTTTAATCGAGCAACAAGCAATTATATTGCTTTCGAAGCGCCTCACACCGATTTTAGTTAAGCCACCCGTTGACACAACAGCTTACGTGAGAAATGCAACAAATTATACTACATTACATTCTATGACGAACCTTTCTAACGCCCAGCATTACAAGACCCCTAATAACTTCAAACTTCCAAAAAAAGTCTCACGGTAATTTTTTTCAGAGGTCTTCTTATATTGGTTGTAAAGAATGAATAGTAAACAGCCAATAGGGGGTTTTAATTAAATAATTTTCTTACTTTACATACACAATCAAACTATAGTTTACCATACAAATTGTTATAACTAATGGTTATAGTTTTAAGCTATGGTGGCCGATATTATGAAAGTCGATTGGAGTACAAGAGATAAATATTTTGTATTGTATAAATTGAATTTTGAATGGGATGCTTAATGAAACAGTTATTATAATTACATTTCGTGATTAATTTAGACGGGATTTCGATATAAAATATGATACTCTATACTACTAAACTATTAGAATCGAATCGTCGAAATTAAAATTGGTATGTATACCTAATTAGTTTTGAGAATCCAAATACGTATAGGTAGTATCCATGTATAAGAACGGAAATATTCCAAAAAACATAACATGTCATTTCGACTGTATACCCCGAAGGTTTAGGCAGAAGTGTACCAATGCACTGCATACCCACACAGTTCGCCATTATCATTAAGTCACAGGTGGACAAAAATTCAAGCAAATCAAAAATCGTTTATTTCTTTTCAAACATGGGTAGAATAAATAAATGTTGTCAAAGTCAAAGTTCTTCATATTTTGCTGTAACATGAGCATGCAAATTTACAGTAAAAAACTAAGTAGCTCAACCAGGGTAACTGTAAACAGTAAATGGAAGGGGTAATCGGAAACGGGGCCGGTATTGCCGCTACTATTTCCAGTTACCCCATGTATTTTCTGTTTACAATAACCCCGGTTGACTATATATTAATAAGTATCTAAATATAACATTTATTGTGTATTAAATATACAATGGTCATACAGAACAGACGTCGCGCGTCGTTAAAATCGATTATAAACAGAATAACAAGACTTCGAATTAAATTAGTAATTTTAAAATGAATGTCAAGGAATATTAGGAAAACCCCGAGCTCCTAAGTGTACTCTTTATATCTAAATATTGGTAAAAGTTGAATTTTTACTAAACATTCGACAAAAGCTGAACCATCGTAACTATTACAGGATTCAATGAACTTTTAATCCCATATTTTGATCTTTAACCTTACCGAGAACGGCCATTATTTTCTACACAATATATACGGGCGGGATATATTTTATAAGCATTCATTAGAGCGGCACTATATCACAGACACCCCATTTACATGGGATTAACCTATGTCAATTGGGTGTAAATTTAAAAATAAACTATTGTCAATGATAAATTTATCCTCTTAGATTTTATTGTTTAAGCTATTTAAAAATAAATAGTTTGATTCATTTGCTATGATTAGACTGCATTTTTTTTAGAAAATTGTGTTTTCGATTTCATGGTGTCAAGTACCTACGTCAAATTCAGCGCCTTCGAGAAAATGTTTTAATTTGGATTTGTGCCCGGTTAATGGCAATAGACTAGACCCCTATTACATGGAACCTAAAAGTACCGGCAAACTATGTGTGCACTGTGGTACACGTCTGCATAGCTCTACCGGGAATACAGGCGTGATGTGATGATGGTACGCCATATTCTTATCTTCGTCGATTTCGTTTTCTTTTTATTAGATAGAATATTATGGTTTCTGACCATTGGTTCTGAAAATACACCAACTTCAAGTATTTGAAGTTGCTTTTTTTGTGAAAGTTATTCTTCTGTTTTTTCTTTTGTTATTTTTTTGTCGTAAATGTATAGAAAATCTAGATAGAGATCACCTGACTTACTTAACCGCCAGAAAATTGCCAGAGACTATGGCGTCTATGCTGGCTTGGTAACAATTAATTATCTAACAATGAGGTGGAAAACAAAAATACCTTCAACGAAGTTCTATAACTCTCTCTCAGTTATAATCAAAACATGTCAGGAAAATTTTTAAATTAACACTTTAAAAATATAATTATTATATCGTAAAATTTTAATTACATAAACCAGATACATAATACAACACGCATCGCCTCCAACACTGTTATAAATTACCTCGAAACTTTATCAGGCAGTTAAAATTAACCTCTCCGCTTTATAGAACCATAGTATACTTTCTTAATATTACCATTATTAATTTAAATTAATTTATTAATATAATAAACGCATGGAATAATTAGATGGTTGTAATAAAAAGATGAGTGTGTAAAATATCGGTAGGAGGCTGGCTAATATATTGCTGATTAGCAATTATGGCGTATAAAAACTTTGTGGATTAAACCTTCGTGGTAGTGTGGAGGCACCCACTGTTTTACGACGCTAAACAGCACTTTAGCCGTCTTCTGGTTTAAAGTCGTGTTTATTTTTTAACTACTTAGGTGAACCCAGTCACGTTTATACAATGTGTTACAAAATACCCCGTCAATTAATTATCAAAGCCAAAAATTTGGTCAGCTGTCATGTCAGGGAACTAGATTATTTAACAGAAAGGCCTACGTACCTATTTTACCTATATTGATTAAATATTGTGAATGGACTCGTTATAAGGCCCCATTTAACCTCCTCTCGGCTTTACGGGTAGTTTCGTAACACTCTGTATGCGCACATATTTCACTACAATGTTGTGTCTGAATTTCAAGTCGATCGACGGAATACTTTTTCAGGTTTGGGAGCACAAACATACGTCGTCTTAATTTTTATATTTAAGATTTTAATAACATGGCTCATGGTCATACGAGCCGCCTGATGGTAAGTAATAACCGCAGCCTATAGACTCCAGCAGTACGATCAGTCTTATCAGAATACCAGCGCTGTGACATTGTTTTTTTAATGTCGCAGTATTTTGCTGAGATAGAATCCTTTTTGGCCTCGTTTTTCTTTCTTTTTTTCGTGCACCAGTGATATCACTCACGTGATCTATCAAGATCACGTGAGTAATTTCCAACTTAGGTATCAACCTAAGTTGGAAATTTCATTTGACCCAATTTCACCGGTTACGTTGCCCTTCAAACGTCAGTGCTCATCTAGGGAAACATACCCTAACCCTGCAGTTTATATCTAGTAGCTGCAAGGTTTAGCAGTGAACTCTTACTCAAACAGTGCGATCACAATACACCGACTACAATTGCAGTGATACCCATATCCAACTGCACTTCCAACTGGAATAGGTGCGCTCCGATGGGGTCGTAGGGGTAAGAACTCCCCCCCAAATTGTACACGTCAAACTGACAAAGGTGCGGTCGTGACCTGAATTATAATCATAATTGCAATACTAATTAAATATTTTTCGTAATACATAACTGTAAGATAGATTACATATTTAAATATAATATTAAGTCAACCGTGTGGGGGGTCAAAGTGGGGGTTCTTTCATAATACGGGTAAACTCTGAAAATTTGTGAAACAGGTTTTACAATATTAGTTTCCTTCATAGTAGAATATTTTCCGCATTAAGCCAATAAGACTGTTCCATCTGGGGATTGAACCCTGGTCCTCACGTTGCACAGCCTCAATTATGACTACTAGACTGTGAAGGCAGTCTTGAGTAACAAAGTTTTATAAATAAATCAAAACATACATACAAAACACTTTTTACTCTTCAAATACTTTTAAAATGTATGACAAATTAATACTTTCCATACCGAAACGGCCCAAAATCAATTTCTCATGGGTCACTGCTCTGTGATATCTAAGGTCACATAAGCTATGCATAAATACATTTTAAAGTAGCAAACACTCAAAAAGTTTTTTCAAGTCAAACCAGTTTACACATGCATTTCTCTGAGCTCATGTTTTTACAACAATAAGAGCTATTTTTGAGAGGATGGCGGTCGTCTTAAGTTGGTGGTAACACGGTTATAGGTAGACAGACGGGCGCGGAATGAGTTTGTGAATATTTCAAATGCAATCTTAAGTCGTTGCCCACTATAGTTTCTATTGTTCTCGCAGGATACGTACGAAAGATGCTCCACTTTTGAAAGAATTAAAATTATTATAACAAAATTTTACTTCATCCGTTGGAGTTTTAACAGGTCTTGCATTATTATTATTGTCTTGCATTCATTTATTTACATATACTTCTATAGATGTTTCTCTTAATTCAATATCAAAAAATTATATACCTAATTAAAAATTTTAAGTAATTATAAACACAAACACATATAGAGCTGTAAATATAAACACTTATGGAGCAGAAGAGTTTAATATTAAGCTTTTGTCAAAGGTTATACTAAGGTATACCCAAAACAAAGAAGTAATTGGTAAACATTTTCCTTATTATAATTGACATGAATGTCAAAGATGGCGAGCTCAAAATTAAATGCATATGCAAATCACTCTATACCTAATAATGTTATCGATATCAATTAACAAAGTATTACACTCTTAAAAGAATAATTATTTTAATACAATAGAAAGCTACTTGACTACTTTCATTAGTTAAATATAGTATCGGATCATGTACTGCTTAAATGTCAAAGAAATATCTGGGATGTTACTTTCTTTATACTAGTAATTTATTAAATAAGGCAAAAAACTATGCAATATTATACAGCAAATCTGCCGCGTAATTTAGAGATGTAATCATGTTTTTGATCATCAATACAATATTATTATTGCAGGGTTAGAGGATAAGGTTAATATTTTTTATCGTTTTACTTTTACTTTTCAAACTAACCTGTCATAATTTGCAACTGTAATTTATAAGAGAGTCAATGTTAATTAATAAAATGTATATTATTTTGAATCTACAAAAGACATCTACGAAAAAAACAAATGTTTTTTTTTAATCTAAGGTGACTTTATTAGTTATTTTATAACTTATTGGTTTTGGTGGTGATTTACCGTGTGCTTCCAGTAAGGAGCCCAAATAACAAAGAGACAAAAAATTAAATAAGTTAACATATAATTTAATTAGGCGAAACTTCCAATACGAAAATTATTTCCATGTCAATGTACTTAATTTACAACAAGCCTAAGACTTCCTACAACAACAAATAAATCCCTCACTACAATACAAACAGAAATAAAACACATCAACAGTACAAAGCAACGATTTATAAGTCAATGTGGAACTTGCAATGCAATCTACAACCAGTCGCTGCCACAATAGCAACTCTGAAGGGCCGTACATAAGCCTGTCGAACCCTATCCATGTTTATTTTAACATGATTTGCTCGATCTGGAAGTTGATCTGCATCTAATCAGCCGTTTAACTTGCATTAAATTCATTTTACACTTTAATCGTCGATCAAATAAACGATCATTCTTATCGTCACGGAATACGGTTGAGAATTGAATATCGAATTCGTGCTTGAACATTAAATTAGCAACCACGATGGTGTTAATTTTGTGTAGATAAAACCTACAAATGTAAGTTATGAACTCGGTTTAGTAATACTGTTTATTTTGAGACGAATTGTTTGGTTACAGCTGAGATTATGAAATTGAAAATTATTGGTAAGTACTACAGTTAGTTATATTGTTAATGGCTCTCTAAATAATAGTTTATTTTGCGCACTTTACCTGTGAATATACCTAAGTAAAAAAATTGCATTTATCGGTCAAAAAATGTTTAAACACAATAATTATCACTAAAATTATTTCTAATTCAGGTAGAGCATCTTTGCTGGCGTCGCAGCCTCCCAAGTCAACAACTTGTCACCGCATTGCGTTGTGGTTTGCTAAAAACAAACAACAATAGAGAGGCTCTCTCCATACAATATCCTTTGTCAACCTTTTTATCAGGCCGACAGAACAGTGACAACCGTGGAGTGGTTATTATTTTGATATTTTTTAAACTATATTACTGATTATTATTAAATTTTGTGATGGACTTAAACTGTCTAAACGTGTGTGTGTTTGGCACTAATGTGTAATGATGTAGTTATACCTATCTGTTGAGAAGCATTAAACAATATTTGATTCGTCTTTTTGTTATATCTGGCTTTCGGTCTAGTCTATATTATCATACATAGCCTTCTTACACGCCACTTGAACCGATCCATCAATCAAATAAACAAATGAACACAACATTAACTTTTCTAAGACAAGTGAACGCACGCTATTATTACGGCGGCGGCGTGTAAACGAACAAATTACATAATATCATGTCAAGGTTTCGTAGGCATTCAAAGCAAAGTGTACCGTCTGCGATGATTTGCATAATCTTTATTTAATTGTTTAATGCTGCATGTATGCTATCGATTGAGGTTGATTTCCTTAGCGATAGGCAATAGCCTGATAGTGATGTAGTCATGTAACTTAATCTGCCTGTTTCTGATAAGTAAAGTCTTACTATTTTATCTAATGCAATAAATAAATAATTCATAATAATTTATAATATTATTATAGCTTTGTTTACCTATCACATGTGTATTTTCCGACACCATCAGCTCGCCGATATGTTTTCAGGCCTTATACGTAATAGGGTGTAAGCCATTTAAGGTTAAAGCCATTTAAGGGCACAAATCCAATAACACTACGACCCGAGAATCCAGTCTAAAACCTCTTACTGAATGTTGACCATTAGATCAATGAAATAATGTATTATATAAATGTTTTACGCAAAATAGACATAAATATTTCTTAAATTATTGTTTAACCATTGCCACGAAAGAAATAGAATAAGATAGATAACCTAACCTATGAATATTCATAATAATTTGTTACTCCTATTAATTTAGTGGTAGGTACTACAATTATCTAAGTGTAATGTTTAATTTATGTGCTTTTTTTGTTGCCCCTAATAAAATAAAATGAATTAAATAAATAAATTAAAAAGGACAACGAACATTGAAAGTTACATAAAAGTTTGTAAGACCTTTATGATATTGTTTAACCATTGCCACGAAAGAAATAGAATAAGATAGATAACCTAACCTATGAATATTCATAATAATTTGTTACTCCTATTAATTTAGTGGTAGGTACTACAATTATCTAAGTGTAATGTTTAATTTATATGCTTTTTTGTTGCCCCTAATAAAATAAAATGAATTAAATAAATATATTAAAAAAGACAACGAACATTGAAAGTTAAATAAAAGTTTGTAAAAACAACACACATTATGATGGCTCGACCACACGATAAGATCAAGTGATAAGATTAGTTCTTAAGCTTGCTCGATTTCCTAGTTGATATAAATAAATATTTTCTTTTTATTTGAGTAAGAATTTATGGCATATGTATAACAGGTGTGAATAGGAGTCTTAAAAATATCTATATCTATATTTACAGGGTTGAAGAACATAGTAATATTTCTTCGATAGATGTCGCTGACGTCATCTGTAAGACGTATAATAAGGAAGATAAATTCTACCACATAAGAAGTGGTTTCGTTAGCTTAGTTAGCTAAAGCGTCCGGTGTACTTAACCGGAGGGAAGCAGGTTCAAATCCTGCCCGAGATCAAACATTTCTATCTTTATTTACAGAAATAAATTTATCATTTATGATTTAAAATAATTTATATACGAATGTCATGTCATTGGTTTTAGTCCAGCACTTCGCTTCAAATCTGGCGCAAGCATTCAAGCTTCGCGAGTGGACGCAAGTGCACATTGTTACCTTCTATACCAAGAACAACATCGTATATACGTCTTGTTAAATATTAAAATTGACACTTTGCTGCTCAAAAGGTAAAGTCGAGTTTTAAATAACACGAAGTTGGTTGCTACAATACTTTGTATAAATCAATAAAATTCTATATGCAAATTTTACAGCAAGGGATTTTCTGCGTTATGGTATTATTCTTAAGTTACCTTTTTGGTTGTTTTAAGTTTTGCACTTAAGCTTTTTCGTAGAAATTCCTAGGCCATTGTTGCGAAAAATTGATTTACGTACAACATCTGTTAAAGCGTAGCTGTAACGTTATATTATAGCATTGTTTTAGCTTATGTTCAATATGTAGGTCGTGTGCAGGTGCTTAGCCGAAAGTTTTGTTGGTAAGTCGAACTAATGTTGTTTATTACACCGATAATTCACCGAGAAACACGGGCAAATGGAACAACGGTGTTGTTTGAAATCAGATTAAAATCTTTAAGCTCATTTGCGCTTAGGAACTTAATTTTAAATGCCATATAACTTCCACAGTAAGCGACATTACTAGAAATGAGCAGCGTAGTCAATGATGACGAAATTGCAGAACAAGAATGTAAACTAAATTCAGTTTAGACTAATTCTCTTAATGATAATTATTCATAACCGAGCGATTGATAACATAACTTTAAAAGGCAATTTTGATATTATAAACAGTTCCCGTGTCACAAATGTCATTTGTAGGTAAATATTCAATCGATAAAAGATAAACCTTGTTGACATTGTTTCTGAAATAAACATTTATTTATTTATTTTTTAAATATTAACACTTGTGTTATACAGGGTCACTGGTAATATGTCAGCAATCCGTTAAAGGGGTGTAGGAGAGATCATTTGCAATTGCAACCAAATGACCCCTTATGACCCCTGTGCAATTGTCAACCATGTTCGAGTAATTTGAAATTTAATAATTTTTGAAATTTATAAAATATTGCCTGAATTAGTCTCGTCATAATCTCTGAATAAATGTCAATCTTTGTTCTGCTTTTTTAATGCCTATCGAACAATCTAAACACAGACATCATGGTAGCATGGAACTGTCGACATCGTTATAATATCGTATTTAATGGAGTTATATTATTATGGTCTTTATCTGTCAAATGCTTTATTGGTAGTTTCTAAATGCCATCTTATCGTCAAGACAATTTTGCGTTATCTAAATCTATGGAATCATACATTTATTTTAGCTATGAGATCCTACGAAATGCTCTCGGATCCTACAAATGGGGAGGCAGCGGGGTATATTCTTCTTTTTGTAACAATGGTATATACATAATTTATATTACTTGAGTCCAGTAGGTGGCCACGTTAATTGCGGCATCAGTGGCTTTCTTTATATCTTCAAAGGTGCAGCTGTACGGGCATTTTGGGCACTCCACCAAGTATAGCATGGTCTGAGGGTCTACTCCCTATCTCCGTCAAGTTACGAGCCGTTCGAAAGTTCTACAAAACTTCGGAGTCCGATAAAACAAGTGTCAAAATAAATTTTTCGAACGGGTAAAAACACATCGAGAGTAGGGACAACTGTCAAATTGTGTTGTCATTCATTCTTAGTTCGGGCCCCGAACAAATCATCCATCCGTAAGTGATACGGAGTAGGAAACGCCCGTAACTAAGGTCGAAACTACGGACTTCGTGCTTATGGAGTAGACCCCCTGGTCAGGGGCACCGCATTCGCACTCTATGGAACCCGGATCTATGATCCTCCATTTCGCCAAGTGAACTGGAACTGACTAAAATATACACTTGTCTTCCCTTGCTCTATGTTCAAGCCGAGGTCTAATGAAAATATTCGTCCAATCATGTTATACCTAGCAATTGCTTAATATTGTTGATCAAAAGATTGCAAAACAAATCCAAACCTGTCGTAAAGAAATCCACGTCCGTTCTACAAACATAACAGACCAAGTCTCTTTTGCATAATTACATTTTCTTAAGCTCTTATATATGTCATACTGTATAATCGTTCGAGATACGGAAAACAGCATAAGATTAAGTTAGATCAAGTCTAGTTTATGATCGACTTAACTTCGGTTAAGTTGCGATTCTGAAAAGGTAATCGGGCTATCTGCAAGTCAATTAGTTGTTGTTTATTTTGGTGTTTCCATGCTTTGAGCTTTGTTGAGAGCCGGTGAAAGCTTTTTAAACTTGCGTTTATGTGATGGATACTTTTGCTTTACAAGACAACGTGTGGGTTTCTTTTTTGACTTAACATAATACACTAACACGGTTGTTTCTGAAGGATTAAGAATAGGTCTTCTTTATCCGAGCCTGGGGTCGGCGTCCAGTCTAACCAGATGCGGCTGAATATCAGTATTTTACACGAACCGACTGCACTCAGACCTTCGCAAACCAATTTTTTGGTAATACCGATACCCTGAGGATAAACCGGTTGTCAGGCTTTTTGGGCTTCCGACTATCACTAACGTTTGTCATAGGTGTTCGTATGACAACCGGGACCGACGGCTTTACGTGCTCTCTTGAGCACGGAGGGGTCTCAATGTGGTAGGAATGGTCACCCATCCACAGACTGACTGCGACTAGCGCAGCTTAACCTTGCAGATCAGTTGATCAGCTTAGTTATTACTTAGCCACGAGCCCCTCAGGATTAAGCATAGGTTTAGGTACTTAAGTCTAAAGTCTAGTAGTCGTAAGCTGGTGCTGAGTTCGATTTCCAGGTGGAGCAGTGTTTGGGTTTTTCAATGAAATTCTTAGTAGCAGCTCGGAGCTGGATTTGTGCCCGCTTAATAGCAACAGGCTCGCCACCTATTACATGGGACCTAAACATACCTACCGACCAGCTGTGGGTGTACATTACTACCTACATGACTGCATAATCCTTTGGGGTTTAGAGGCGTAATGGTATCTTATGTTACCTATATACGATAATACGATAACATACACAGTAGGCGGTGGCACAGCTCTGTCCCCGACATTGCTGATGTCCATGGGCGGCGGTAACCACTTACCATCAGGTGGGCCGCTTGCTCGTCTGCCACTGTATGCAATAAAAAAAGAACATAGTAACGTCTTTATCATTTGCTTAACAACATTCACCTCATCATTAATCATAAAATATTCTCAGATTTTACAATAATTATTCTTCACATTTACCTCCTAACATTATGCCAAAGGTATAACAATACAGACAACTTTTCCAAATCAAATGCCAAACCCATTGACTAACACGATGAATACCTACGTATAAAAATCGCCGGGACAAATGAACAAACAACAATTACAACACAACGAGCGATTGTACTCGTTTCGTATCGATTAATTTATCGATTCCCCGCCGTATCGTAGAGGCGACAAGTAATCGATCATGATCGAGAGAGGCGGCGAACTGATCGATTGTTTTATAAGCTGTGAATAAATTAAAAATGGGATTGTTATCTTGGATAATGATGTATAAGCTTGTTTGATGGGAATATTTGAAGTTTTTTAAACAAATGCCTATCAATTGTCGCCATATTGTTGTTGTGTTACAGTTAGTATAGAGGTAGAAACAGACTGATCCCACGTAATCCACATATGCAATGTGTTAAGATATCTGGATTCTGGATTTTTTATTAAAAACATATTCATCAGAAACACACTTATCGTATGCAATGCAATCCTATACGTGTGTGTTTCTAATCCATACATTTTCATTTATAATCTAGAGTCCAGATGTCATAATGCGTTGCTTACGTTGCGTACGTGGGATCAGTCCGTTTCTACCTAAAACGTAAAATAGCAACCGTTGTGACATTATTGTTGTATCGATAGGACAACTGTGTTTTCAGACATAGCTAGTATATTTATGTATTTAAATATACAATACACAAATACGAAGGACTCATTACTGTCATAACTACGCTGATCAACTGATCTGCAAGGTAAAGCTACGGTAGCCGCGGTCAGTCTGTGGATGGGTGACCATTCTTACCACATCGATACCCCTCCATTCTTTGGAGAGCGCGTGAAGACGTCCGTCCTGGTTGTTATGACCTATGACAATCGTTAGTGGTAGTCCGAAGTCCAAAAAGCCTTACAACCAGTCTATCCTCAGGACATCGATATTGTCCAAAAATTGGGTTGCTGAGATAACCGTCGCTTCGTGTACAAATGGCAGCAGGTCAAACTATCAAAAACTGTCAAATTTTCCCAGTTGAATATGAACCTTATCATTTTGTTTTAAAGTTGAAAGTCAATCAAAAAGATTTTACAGATTGTGGTAACTTGATGTGCTGCCCACTGTACATGGATAGCCAATGGATTACAAGTAATTAATTACTACTGAAGCTAAACAACTCATAATTATCTACTTTTGTTACACAACTGACATTCTTTTACATTTACAATCTTCTATATTACGCAAGTAAGTAGGTGCCTATTAATTTGGTTCTCACAACATTTGGTAATAGATTTCAATATTATTAACTTTTAATTAGACATCTAGTATGTTCAGTAAATCAAAGCGATCGTAAAAATATGTATGTATATTATAAAACTATATTGCAGTCCGTCAAAATGTTATATTACCTACATATTGACTATAATTATTGCGTAAAGTAAACATGGATAAAAAAAAATGAATAGTATAGTGGCTTGTCATCACGAGATATATTTTGTTGGACGCTTGATTAATTACTATTTTGATGGATCATATAGAGTGCTGTATGATGCTTACTTACTATGCTTACAAACGTGATCGACACAGATCACGTTTGTAAGTATAGTATGTTGGGGTAAGATCGGCGCTGGGGTAAGAATGTATAAACCAAATTTTCTACCGTGGGAGAGCCATGCTTCGGCACGAATGGGCCGGCTCGACCGGACTTGATACCACGGCCTCACAGAAAACCGGCGTGAAATAACGTTTTCGTTGTGTTTCGTCGAGTGAGTGAGGATACCGGAGGCCCAAACCCCTTAAAAGGGCGGCAACGCACCTGAAACTCCTCTGGTGTTGCGGGTGTCCACGGGCGGCGGTAATCGCTTACCATCAGGCGATCCGTCTGCTCGTTTGCCCAACCTATCACATAAAAAAAAAAAAAAAAAATCGTCTTATTCGGCTATAATTTTTAATGCTAGCTACCTAGCATTGCGCGCGGGGCGGAACATGACGTAGCGCGAATCTAGCATTAAAAATGATAGCCGATTAAGACAGAAACTTGGTTTATACGTTCTTACCCCAGCACCGATCTTACCCCAACATACTTATATACCTAATGGTGCAACAGAAGTATCATCATCACCTAGGGGTCGCTACATAAAGAGCAAAGTTCCTCGGTAACCCGAGCACTCTCCGAGAAACTGTCAGCAACATTAAACGTTTGGCATCCAAAACTGTCAAATTTTAGCAATTGAATATGAACTTTATCGTATTGTGTTAAAGTTGAAAATCTATCAAATAAATTTTACGACTGATTGGGGTAGCTTGATGTGCTGGCCTCCGTACAAAATCGAACAATTCCTCAGAACACTCCCCGTGATAAATGCGGTGTGAAATAAATACAATCAACAAGGTGACGACCTCTAGTGGTTCGAGGGTCACTCATGTGACTCAGTGATCATGAGGTCGTGGGTTCGATTCCCACAGAAAATAAATATCTATCTGATTAATATAGTGGTTGTGTTTGATTGGGCGTTTCTTAAATATTATCATTATTTATTTACCAAAAGTTAAGTATTATATCCATTGTCTAGTACCCACAGTACAAGCTGTGCTTAGTTCGGGACTAGATTAAATATACATAGATAGATATAGGTATAAAGCTTCGATTCATATATCACACGGCAATTAAGAGCCATTTATCATTATCTTAGGAATTAAGTGTATTAACCCCGAAACGGTAGTTCGTGCGTTTGTGACAGATGGCGTGACCTACCATCACCCTCCCAGTAACTAATGTGATAAATTTATTATTCGATTATGTATGGATTTTCTCACGGTATTTTCCTTTACAATCTGGTTATTCAAATGTAATTATATATTTATTTTTGTTACTTTAATGTTGTTGTAGAATTGCAACATGTCAATTCTACAACAACATTAAATTAACAAAAATTTGGAGCTTAATTATTTGATTTTATATATTTACCAGCTGTTTCGCTGGGTTTAAAATACTCTTTGTGATAAAAGGTAAACTATATATACAAGTACTTGTCCAATGTCTAATCTATATCTGTATCAAGTTTAATTGAAATCGGTGCATTGGCTTAGACGTGAAAGTGCAAGCGAGGGAGTGCATCATTTTAATATGAGAACGGAATATATTTTTAATAGATATTAAGACACTTGCGACTACTAGACTGGAACTGCTGAGGTAGTGAGTTCGATTCCGAAATTAAGCATATTATTTGGGTTTTTTTCTATAAAAATCTCAGCTCAAAGTGAGTATGTGCTCTGCTAATGGCAATAGGGCCACTGTATTACATGGTATTTCAAACCTCACCTCTCACCTCCTCTCTGCCCAACCTTTCCGTGCTAATACAAAGTCAAAGTCAAAGATATGTATTGCTTAAAACTGTGTACATAAGGTGTTTAACAATTGTTGGTAAGTTTCAACAGTCTACCCAGTCGGGTGTAGCAATATAAAAATATTAAAATCTAATAAACAAAGGTGTCTGTGGTAATAATCTTGAAGACAATAACAATAATTATTTTTTGGCAAAATATTCATGCATATTATAAAATACATTTTTAATTAACCACTTTTTTAAAACTCTCTTGAATAATTTACCATTCAGTTTTTTTTAAATCTACAGGTAAGTGGTTATATACTCGTATGGCTGTGAT
Organism: Acronicta alni; assembly: GCA_964056405.1. Classification (NCBI taxonomy): domain Eukaryota; kingdom Metazoa; phylum Arthropoda; class Insecta; order Lepidoptera; family Noctuidae; genus Acronicta; species Acronicta alni. The sequence goes on from OZ043930.1 coordinate 7,681,987, forward strand.
ATATGTACTTTTATAATAAATCATATTATGTATATTTGGCAAGTTTAAATCATATTTGTATTTATTACGTACATTGGGTTTAGACATTTTACGAAGTTATCGTGCTTGTCATGTGTTGTATGTTGTATTGTATCAAAATAATATAGTTCTAGTATTATTAAGGTTACTAGTAGAAAAACTAGTTCCATATCATTGACTAATTTATTACCTAATCTATGCAGGTTTTATTTTAATCATAATAGCTTTGGTTTCGTGAGCACCTGCTAAGGAGGCGTCCATTAAATACGTGAGGCATGTTTCGCGAATCTCACCCAATCTCACTTGGGGGAGAGGAGAATGTTAAAGTATCACGTTTTTGAAATAAAACTACTTTTTACGGATTTTATCGCGTATATTGATATTATTAATCCCGTAAAAAGTAGTTTTATTTCAATGTATAATATTCGCGTAAATGTCAGAAATCAATATGTCACGTTTTTTTTTTTTAACTTTTTTGAAAACTGGGTTAAATAGTCTTAAATAAAAATGAATATAAATACGTCATCAAGCACAGATACACACTTACACTTCACCGAATAAATACGCATTTTAAAAATGTCGCGCACGACCTCTCACTAAGGAGGAGCCAGTTGAAAAATCGCTAAAATCGCTTCACCTGCCTCACGTAGTTAATGGATGCCCCCTAATTTATAACGATGAAATCCGGCCAAAGCCGCGGGGCACGGCTAATATTTATATTATAATTGTATTACCCAATATTCGGGCTTCTACTGCTATTGATTTCTCACCATAAATTATATTATGACTCCAAGTAGAGCAACTGTCTTTCGATAACACTAAGCTTCAAATTTACAGTGTGTTCCAATTATAAGGAGACAATATAATTAAATTGGTCTAGAAATTTGTTTGTATAATTACGATCTGTGTCGCTAGATTGTGTCAGGAAATTAACTGTTGTACATATTATGACACAATAATTATTTTACGATGATAACAGTTGCAAAACAAAAGCAGAATGATAGCAATTATTATTAATATTAAATGTTACCGATTATTTCATTAATATTACAGTATTTCTAAATATAATTTCTTAGTAGTTGCCTAGTAGCCTTTTAGAATGAAGGGTTAGGCAGTGGTGTACTAAAGTAGGTACACACACAGTTCACCGGTATGTTTAGGTCCCTTGCATTAGGGTACAGGCATACAGGCAGGATGGTATGAATTATTATATGAATAGGTACCATAAAGGCAGAAACAATAGAACATAATTTTGTACGAGTACGAGTACCCACGAATTTGCATATTTTTTTTTGTTTTCTCCACGTTCATACATCTTGTAATCCAGCCATCGGTTGCTTGTACATTCAGCAACGAATTTCGTAGCTGAGTGTACTACGCACCTTAACATTTTGACAGGTCTCACCAATTAGGTCGGTGTATACCTAGTACATTTGTTGTCTTTTTTAGGCGTTCTCTCCTGATACTTCGCCGTCTATGGTTTTTATCATACCTCATTCGATCATAATTTATTTGATTACCTACCCATTCTCTACGAGTAATTTAGCTTACAGGTATTCATATTATGTGCTTGAAAAGTAGTCTTGGATCAGACATAATTAATTCATACATTTGATGAAGACGCATGCATTAATTAAATTTGAACCCTATGCTGGTGACTAAGTATCAAGTGACATAAATAACAAATAATCTAAAATTGATTAGAATATGATTTCGAGATTATAATAATAGTAGGTACTACATAGATAATTAACACAAGCACCTGTCATAATAGCAAGCTTTTTAATAAACTTGTTTGAAAAATAAATAATTATATTTATTGGTTTCTGACATTTAGGTACGCGAATATTAGATATTAAAATCAAACTACTATTTACGGATTTTATCGCGTTTTATTGATATTAATGAGACTACGTAACACTTTTCTCGGTGTCTATACTTACAAATAATAAAATTATGAAACGGGATCAGTTGACCAATTCAAAATATACATTTGTTCAACTGATCCCGCGGGTTCAGTACGAGCGGGATCAGTTGACTAAAGAGCCATTATTCCCACACCCTTTACAGCGTCCATGGTCACAGTTAGACTGAGGTGGTGGGCGTTTTGATGTTATAATTACTGACAGCTACCCTACATTTTTATTAATTTATTGGTAATCCAATTAACGCAGAACAAACGCACCGTATCAACTAGTCCTGCAGTTACAGGCCTGGATATTGATTGAATAGAATCTATAACAGGATATGCAGGATTAATAATATCAATATAACGCGATAAAATCCCTAAAAAGTAGTTTATTCAAATTATTTCAAAGAAGTGTCAAGTACTTAATTTGTATTGTATATTATCTAGATACTTGATATTTGACAGAAAATACGTTACGTTGAGATTTCACCCATTCACTTTCTAATTTAATTTATAACCTTGTTTGTTATATTATCGTCATATAACCTTCGCCGATATGCAATTAAAATAAATAAAAGACGCGCCCTTTATATTGACGTATGCTTTGTTTTTTTTTTGTGTTACGCAATTCATCGGTAATCTTAATCTTAGCTGTGGGAGCTGGCATGGCCAGCAACACTTCGACCAAATGTGATCTGTTGTGTTGTCCCCAGCATGGTACATTCATCAGTAAATTACCTATGTCAAAATTGGCTAGACAAAATACCTACTCTCGCCTCGATATCGATACTGTATTCTATTGCCTCGTTAGTCTTGTGGTTCTAAGCGCTGCTTCTAAGAGGTCTTCGGTTCGATCGAGCAAAGTGTTATTTGGTTTTTCTATGAAATTCTCAGTAGCAGCTCGGAGTTTGGATTTGTGTCCGATCAATGACAATAGGCTCGCCCCGTATTACATGGGACCTAAGCAGTACATCTCTACCTTACCCTTCGGGGTATACAGCCGTGATGGTATGTTTTAAATTAAATAGAGATCATCAGACATATTAAATTGAATTAAAATATAAATAAATAAATGAAATTTTAAATATTATAACATTATGATAGTATCAATCAATTTAACCATTATATTATTCAGCATTGTCTATTAATCAATAAAATTATAGTCAATTAATGTTTTAACTGATTCATTAGTTTAGTGGTCGCAAGCGCAAGTTGCTGCGCTTGAGATTCTGTATTCAATTACCAGATCGAGTGAAATTCTCATCAAATTAAATGAGTATTTTTAGTAATAGGTAGGTACATATGAAAGAAAAGAAAGAAAGAAAAAACGTTTATTTGGAGCGAAGCACTCACACATATTGTATGTGTAAGAGACGAATATGTTATAATATATAAGTAACGGAGGAAATAAAAGTACATTGTATGTGTGTGCCCAACCGCACCAAAAGGGTGTCCAGCTCAGCATGTGCCAGGATGTTATATCCTAGCGCTGATATTCTGCCGGATCCTATGATCCTATCCATATGATATCTCTCATAGTTTTCCTTTAAAAGGCTACATTAAAGTTTTAAAGATTCCATACACAGAGCATACATTTTCTCACACACACACTATACACACACGCTCGCCCACATCTCGTGATCACGAAAGTGGACGCTCCTAGTTGCGCAAGCGCAAAACAATCGAGAGTTGCGAACATTTATTAGATAACTGGTTTTTTGTTTGACGCACAGAGTAGTTAATGTTTAGAGTCGAACACGTATTAAATACGTGTACGTAGTAAATAATTTTTTTTTATTAAAAATACTCGTTCAGAACTGATATCGTTTATTTTAGCTCTTTGATAAAATTGGTATTAATGTCTTTTGGGTTTAATTCTCTTTTTTCATGGTTTTTTTTTCAAGCACACGTAATAGCGACGTTTGCTTGAAAAAAAAAAACCATGTGTCATTTTCGGTAAACTATAGGCATGTAGTGTGGGCTTCGACATGAAATAGATCAATTGACAAATATAAATAAAGATTTGGGACATTTTTCAAAGCACCATCTAGTTCCAAATTGAGCATTGTGAAGGTAAGTGCAGTTTTCAGGCGGTACCAGTCCGATATACCGTGCTGCATCCCGACTTGGGGAGGCGGCATGGCACCTATGACGATCCATGAAGCGATTTTCCTACCTTAAAAAAGAACCACAGAGGTAGTCAATATAAGATTATATGACAGACAAAATATCGACTTAATAACTCGTACTTTATTAGATAGGCTGTGTGAGCGTTCTTAACCCACGTAAGACAATAGAAAAGTAAACGATACGCCATACCTACCTAAGTAGGTAACGTACCTAATGAAGTGAATGTTTGATTCTCGCTGTCTGAAAGTAAAAGTAATGACGCTTGCCGTGCATGTAAGCTTCCAATCTACCCAGATGCAGAGGTATTTTAAAAGAAGCAGCTGATATCAATGAAATGCACTGATGACTTGGTGAATGTTGTTCGGGATCGTTGGATGCTGGCTGCATATAACCGGGCCTTGTGGAAGACTATGGAGGAGACTTTTCAGCAGTCGACTCTCTTTTTTGAGGGTCGGGTCAGATGGTACAGCTCACCATCATTGTCAGTCAAAAAAGGACTTGACTCCAGCATCTCCAGCAGGTATCAGACCTCCGCCTTCTAATTCTGGGCAATAGCCGTATTTATCTATATAAATCAGTTGTCAGACTTTTCGAATTTCCGACAATCCCTACCGATGTAGGTATGTAGCCTAGTTGAAACTAAACCCATCGGTTTAACTAGCTTGTCACAGTTCGGAGGTATATGGTGTCTGGATGAGTGAAGAATGGTCACCCATCCTTAAACTGACCGCGGCAAGTGCAGATTAACCTGGCAGACCGATTTATCAGCGTACATATTACATAGTCACAAGTTTACAAACTTGAATAAATATTTTTTTTAGAATCATGTAGTCATTCCGAAGTCTACATTCACAAACAGAAAGTGTACCAATCCAATCTATCGCAATCTTCCTAATTGATTGTTATGATTAGTTATATTTATTGGTCTAGCATTATACGTGTGGATAGTAACAGTAACATTACTAACATCATTGAGTTGTTATTACGAGAGAGGACACTGTGAAGCGAGTTGTTGCACCATCAGTTGCGGAGGTTGCGCTTTAACTCATTTGAATGTTGACAAAAACGTTGAGTTCGTCATTCGCAAAAATGTGCTAAAATTACTGTGTTCCGGTTTGAAGGGCAATGTAGTCAAAAAATATGTAAAATATTGACTTGTAAAAGTGTCTGTAAAAGATCTATTTACAGAAATAAATATAATTGATCATATTTTATGAGACTTAGTACCCGAGGACTCAAGATGACAACGCGTTAGTTTTACCCCTTGTGTTGTTGGCGTCTATAGGCTGTGGTTCTCGCCCCAACATAGTTGGGAAAAAGCTCGCAGGAATATGATTGTTTTTAGATCACCTGTGGGTAATTTTTCTCTAGCGCACCTGTCACTAATTGACGATAAGTATAGCATGATGGTATGTGCTTAATACCTCAATAACTAACACGCCATTTTAACTCTAACCATACGTTATGTTACATACTGAATACGATTGATATTTAAAAGCCATTTGATATCGAAACATCGTACAATCAATCTGTAGATAATATTTATGACTTTATTTAAAGTGGATCTCATGTTATTTTAAAGTTGTCATAAATTTTTCAAAAACAGCTAAAAATAACGCGACTTGAATAAAAAAAATACTGTCGCTATCCGTTCAGCAATTTAGGAACAAACAGGTAACAGACAAATAGATACACTTTCGCATTTATAGGTAATATTAGTTAATATGCAGATTCTGATAATTCAACAAGAACTTTACTAGTCCGTGCCCACCCAAGAATAGACTGGTGCGTCAGTATTCTGAGTTTGAAATTCGAACACCATAACCTTGGAAAACTTAATAGGAAAACCAGGAGCCAACACTCCTCTTTTGGACAGAAAGTCTTAAAACATAACATATATACAATCACGCCTGTAGGTATTCCCCGAGGGGTTAGGCAGAGGTGTACTAATCACACCCACAGTACGCTGGGTATGTTTAGGTCCTATGTAATAGGGGGCGAGCCTATTGCCATTAAACGGGCACAAATCGAAACTCCGAGCTGCTACTGAGAATTTCATAGAATCATTAAGTTTAAAAGTTATACCGTTTTGTTTAAACGGGGGTAAATAAATTTAAGATATTTTTTATTTTCAGGTATGGTTTTTGTCGATAAAATTAAGCATAGATTCCCTTATTTTAATACCTATGTGCACATTATGAAGACTCACTCACATTTCGTTAGAATGCCGTCGTGATCCAAAAAGAAGGTTGTCTAGAATCTATTAGTGCACGCAAAAGTATATCGACATGATTGGTAAAATGATTCGTCATGAACCTGAGTGCTAATTGAAGGTATCTGCCTAATAATTAAATGAATGGGTCATGCATTATAAGATCATTAAGCTCGTAAGAAATTATACTTAATGCCCACCTGACATCATCAGCACCGGAGTGTGACTTGGTTGTATTGCAACGCGATTTTGAAAGAAGATGGATAGTATATGGAAAAATAGCCTTTTGGTAAAGTTTTATAATTTTGATATTAATATAAATACTAAAATAAATAACTTGGGTCATCTTACACAGCACCATCTAGTCCCAAACTAAGCTGAGCTTGTACTATGGGTACTAGTACTTACGGTGAGACGTTGAACGAAACGTTGTGTCGACAGTGAGGGGACTTTGACCCTTTTATTACCAACCCGAATATTCCTCATTCGTTTTACAGGTTTACCCCTAGTGTTGCAGACGTCCATAGGCTAACCGCTTACCACCTTAGTGGTATAAAAAAACAGTTTCAATGTATGAAAGTCCTGCGGTAGTGCCTCCCAGGACTTTGATAATATTTTCAAACTCCGTTCTACACCACTATATGCTAATATATCCACGGTATGCTGTTAACTCTCTATTGCCCAGTAATTTCGCTGGAAACGTTGCCCTTCGACGAGAACAGAGCAATGCATGTGCACTACTGCTTGGCAGTTGAATATCCGGCAAACCCTTCAAGGAATACAGGCCTGTTGTGTAGACTATATTTTACAACTAAAAAAGCAACATTCGTGTTTTTGAATAATCCGTTTAAATTTATTTTAATTATACAAAGTCAAATAAAAATGAATGTGCCACACTTCGGACAAAAGCTGACCAGGATGTTTTCTGTGTGTTTTCTTATGTACCTAAGTTACCTCAATTAAAGTTTTGATGGTACCTCGATGCTTTATAATAAGTTACACGTGACTGCAAATGTCAAAACAACAATGATCAACCTCTGATCCGGGATGCCAAGTATTTACATCAAATTGTATTGTATTAATATAAAAAGTTTGATACGGTGTTGGGTTAATAAAATGCTGCATGCGAATTTATTGTGGAATTTCCAATGTATTTGTTTGAAAGAGGTGAAATACCCGATTTGAGGCATTTTAGTTCGTTGTCAAAGTTCCCTTGAGCCAATAATTTTTATGTGGCCTACGCAAATGTTCTTCTGATCTGGTACCGTCGTGCGACGGATTGTTGAGTTCCCTAAATTATGGCTGAGCTACACACTGACTGATGCATGCGTGCCATCGGTTGGGACTGGTCTACTCTAAGCCGCTACGGCTCTTTCTTCAAAAGACCATTTCAGAATTTGCCATACATTGTAAGATACATATTTGTTACTATTCTGACTGGACTTTAAAAAGACTATGATTCTCTGAGTTTGTTTCGGCGTTTCTTCTCAGAGGTGTTTTGCGTTAGTTAGGAAATGCCGGAGCCGTCTAGCTTAAAAAAATATGTAAAATATTTACTTTTAAAAATGTCTTTAAAAGATATATTTACAGAAATAAATATCATTTTGTCATTTATAACTAAAGAAAAAGAAACTATTGAACATACTGACAGTATGTTCAATAGTTGACAGCATCTTTTGATCTGCAAGGCTTTAGTAACCTTCAAATTATTTCGACAAAACATTTACTGAGAATGTAACCAGGTACTCCATGGTAACCATTACGGACTTCTACAATCACTGTGGTAGCTGTGAATGGTAAAGTTATACTGGCAATAGACCCAGGCCAATCATAAAAAAACTAAACTTCTAGTACTTACTAGTCATACTTCTATGGCAGAGTGTGATAATGAAAGAATAAAAGTAATCAATAAATAAAGATTAATCCTATTTGTATAATGTATATTTAATAAAAAAAGTCTACTAATGAATATTTTAACAACTTTCCCATGCCTTCAACTCCATTGAACAGTATTAGGTTAGTAAGCATCACCGTCAGCAACATCTTAAGCTCCTATAAAACAACAATAAATTTCAAACGCTAGTGACGTGCCGTTAATTAATTATAATTTTACGCATCAGCTAATTTAACAATACTTGTCAAAACTTATCATGAGAGGCAACAAGAATGAATTAATGAAGAAGTAAAAACAATCTTACTAGGAAGTGGTTATTATTATAAAAATGGTAGGTACAGTCAACAAAAGAGTTAAGTATACAGATAGCAAACGAAATATGCATTTTTATACAGATTTCGACATAAATAATTACGCGCCAAAGGGTTAGGTATGTAGCTACTTACGATACCTACGTTTTCAAACATATTTCGTAATACATTATTATACTATCTTTATAAAAACACAGATTATTAATTTGCGGCCTGTATACTTAAATCTTTTGTAGACCGTACCTACCTACTACTTATGAGATGGAGTTTAATTAAGTAATGTTTTCATTTAATCCTCCTACCCTTTTCCCAACTATGTTGAGGTCGGCTTTCAGTCTAACCAGATGCGGCTGAATATCAGTATTTTACACGAAGCGACTGCCATCAGACTTTTGCAACCCAATTTCTGGGTAATACCGATATCCTGAGAATAGACTAGTTGTCACCCTAACGACTGTTATGTTATGTATCGAAATATATTTTGAGATTCCCCTATATTATATCTTTAACCAAGAGAAAGTCTTAGCTTATGGAATTCTAGAAAATGTACCATGTAAGTAGGTTGGTATCATATTTTCTCAAGTATCTACAAATACAATCAAATACCAATCAAACCCGGCGTGCCAATATGTGCAGGGTTAAAGATCAGGATAACGGATATGTGGTAAATTGGTGATGCTTAACAGGTAATAATATTGTCCGTAGTACCTATTCTTCATTGTAGTTGTAAGTATTCTAAAACAGAAGAAAGTTAATTTATTTAATTTTTATTATTATTAGTTTCAACCATTATGATTTGTATGTATGTAAAATACCTATACAATTCTATTGTGATACCTATGCTAAAAACCTGCTAAATAAATATGCTAAAAGCTGTATTTGTATTAAATCTTACTATTAATATTGCTGAGAAACTATTTTGTTTATACCACTAAGGTGGAAAACAAGCTTACGGCCCACCTGATGGTAAGCGGTTACCGTAGCCTATAGACGCTTGCAACACTAGGGGTATCACTTGCGCGTTGCCGACCCTGCAAAACAAAAGAGTAATAGTTGGGTTGGCTAGGGTAAAAGTCCCCCCACTGCCAACACAACGTTTCCTCGTGGAGCACTGGCAACCTTGCTCACCGTTAGGAACACAATACAGCTCAAAGCAGTGTTATTTCACTTCGATTTTCTGCAAGGCGGAGGTACTTCCCAGTCGGGCAGCTCCAATTTGAATCGAATTACTCCGACTATGACCTACCTCTCTTAAATTTATTTTTAGCGATAAGACCCCCAATTGTAAAATTTGTTTTTTGTATTTTCTCTGTATACTGTGGTGTGCAAAGAATATTCTTTATAGGTAATATCTATGAATCCATTCGCAAAGTCATTTAAAAACGTAAAAATACTGTATTTCTCCCACTATTAGGTACCTCGTTCGCCATACCCTAACAACAAACCTAGAAGATTACAATATAAAAACTGAAGTCAAAACATTGTATCAACTCATCATATAAGCAATCGAGTGCACATTAATTCTTCATCCATGATTGACAGCTGATGTTTCTATACTGTGCTATGTCGGCGCATAAATATTAATCGTTCATCGATACTGAACCATGAATATTATTTCCATCTATAACTAATACACTTGCCGCTTATTTTTTAGAGAAATTGAGACGTTACAGTGTAATAAATTGTCTTTTTTGCAGTAAAAACAGTGCTCCAATCATATTAGTGCTTGTGGTGTTACAAAATATAGCTTTATTGACCATTTATGTAAAGTTATACCTGTTTATAGCTAGATAGCTATAGCAAAAAGTTGGAAATTATTTATTTTATTACTTATAACACGTATCGCAGTGAAAAAAATGTGACTGAATGCTAAAAATTACCTCTATACCTAATTTCTAAGCGGTAAGAAAACTTAACCGCTATGAGATGAATGTGAATTCATTATTTAAACATACGATCAAATAATACCATCACGCCTGTATTCTCCGAAGGGCTAGACAGAAGTGTACCAATTTACACCCACAGTTCACCAGTATGTTTAGGTTATCCATTGAAAAAGAGCAAAGCCCATTGCCATTAACCGGAAACATACCCAAACTCCGATCTGCTACTGAGAATTGAATACAAAAACCCAATGATACTTTGCTCGGCTTTGGATACGAACCCAGGACCTCTAGCGTAACAGTCGTGCTGAAGATCACTAGACAAATGAGGTAGTAAGTATAATAAACAAGTTCATTCATCATCATCCACCCATATACAGTCCCACTGCTAGGCACGGGTCTCCTCTCGAAGAATGAGAGGGATTAGGCTTTAATAGTTCACCACGCTGGTCTAGTACGGGTTGGCAGAATTCTCACACCGTCCAGAAAATCTCTAAGGCATGCAGGTTTCCTCACGATGTTTTTCTTCACCGTTTAAGCAAGTGATAATTAATCATTAATATGCACATGCGTGGCTTGGGTTTGAACTCGACTTTGTAGTCCAACGGTCTTACCACTAGGCTATCACTGCTTAACAAGTTCATTACTTGAAATCAATTTCACAGCAAAATTGTAATTAAATGAAACAAAAATCCTTTCCTTTTCTCCTCAGTATTTGTCAGTTTTAAAATTAGAAGGGAAAGCTGACGTAACTGTATAAAAAACGATGATTATTTATCTTTAGAACACAATTTACAAAGGCTTTAAAAAACAGTAAAGTAAACATTTGAAACACTTGGATATTCTAACAAGAGTTTCGGACCTCTTGACCTCCGCAAAATATGTTTTATTGTAACCATTGTGCACCTGATTGAAGAGTCCTCTTGATACTTGTACAAAATTAGAGACTCCTTGACTTGTCAACGACATTCTCCAAACAGTGTCCATTAGAATCATAACGCTGTGTGACCTAAAACTTGACTAAACAGTTATTTCATGACGAAAGAGACTACATTAGGAATTTGTTAACTCACTATGAGAGAACAATTCAAGTGTTTAAGTAGTAAAAATAGATAATGTACTGCATACTAACTAACAGCCTCATTAGTCTGAGAGGAAGGTACTGGGTTCAATTCCCAGAACAAAGCGTTATTGGGTTTTTCTATGAAATTCTCAGTAGCCAGCTCGAAGTGTTAATTTGTATCCGATTAGTAGGCTCGTTTACATTACAGGGATCTAATATGTTGGCGAACTGTAGGTATGCGCTAGTACACCTCTGCTTTACCCTTCAAGAAATACAGGCCTGATGATTTGGCATACTAAAACGAACAGTCACAATCATTGAGACAATGGCACAATAGTCAATAAATCAAATAGTTTAAGAACTTGAATAGAATGAGTGGGTCAACATTATCCAAGAATAACCAAAAAAGAAGCTCCAACAGGTACTACGATCATTACCAATACAAGATAGTCTTTCACACAAAATTCTGTCACATCCCACAAACTCAATACATATTTGGAAGTAAATGTAGGTGGCATTAGAAATAGTGTACATTCTGTACATGTTAAGTAAAGTTCGTACTTGACAATGCGCGTGAGTGCTCTTGACAATCGGTCCGAATTACGACACGAATGAGCGTCGGGCAAACAAAATTTTAGGACCGTTTGAAGTTAAAAGTTCCGTTGAACAAATATTGACTTGGAACATCTGTCGTTTGAATGAAATTAGAAATTGGCTAAGAACAAAAGACGTGTTTACGGATGAACGTTTGTAGTAAGATGATGTGTTGGTTTGAAGATGCAAATTAATGTTAAGTGGTTTGTAAGGTATCGAAAACAGGTGTTGTTTGATAATATTGCATTAAAAATTGATTGATCGAAGTACTTATTGGAATAAATAACAGTGAAAGTAAAAAAGCTGATGACGATGACAGTTGATATTGAAGTAGTCAAGAAAGTGACATGATATTAGAAGATAAGAGATGAGTTTAAGAATCGAACTACCATAATGCTATGTTTAGTGTATCACTGGCTATAACAACCAATGTTAAAAATGCACAAGTAGCCAAATACCAGATCCATGACACTCAAAATTGAAATACGAAATGAATATGCGTCGTAGGGTAAACACACCAACTACGGACGCTAATCAAACAAGAAAACTTGGTGTGTGTCCGAACTATCGTTACGGTGGTCCAACAATTGTGTGGACCACCTCAGTTGTCGCGTATTGTGTGCAAGAGTTTGTTTTGTCGTCTTTTGTTTAAGCAACTTTCACAATTAACCTGTACATGCGAAAGGTATGTCTTAAAAGGCCTACTTGGACATTAATAGAAGACAAAGCTATTGAATTTGGCTTCATTTGTCAAAACCTTTACGGCGTAGTGTAACCATATGCTCGATAAATTTTAAGTGAAATCGTGAAAGTAGATAAGGGATTGTGTCTTATTGTCGAGGTGTGATGAGAATGAAAGGAGAACCTGTTGAAATTTATTAATTCAAATGAAAACTGTCTAAGTAACTGGATACCAACGCGACGACTCCTTTATTAAGTGGTAATAATATATACGGAGATGAAAGTTTTGTGTCTCTGTTAGGCTCGCATATACCGGGAAATAATATATCGATACCTGATAAACTAAAGGCATAAGGGACATAAATGCTAGTGTTGATTACGCTTTGTGAACTCTGAAATCTTATTATCTACTGGCATGATTATATTTCTAGTCTAGGTAATCTGCTCTCGACTGTGACAAAAGCATAGACCTGAATAATTTAATCTAGGATAATCCAATTGATTTTACTTTCTCCCATCTCACGAGCCAGTATCACTATGCCTGAAGTGATGTAGCTACATGAACACACTCTACAGATATTAACATTTCCAGCTTTTGTAATAGGAAAATCAACGCAGAAGCAGTAACAGATATTTGATCGCAGTAAAATTAGCATACAAATATTTTACTTGTATCCCTTTTGCATCTAACTGTACCCACCTAACAGGCAACTTGTCGAATCGAAATCTTCTACAGCGTTAGACAATGACGGAAACCATCTATAAACTCAACTGGAATTTGAACTCAGACCTCTGACCGAGAAAGCACACTACTGATGGGGCCAAAGAGTCATATTACTTAACAATAGAATTAAGTGTGGGGATACACCTTATTGAAGTCTTCTTATATTGTTATTTGGTTACGTCATGAGGTTAAGCAACGTGGCTTGCGGTTTGGAAGCTGATTGGAGGATCTGATGTGGTTAGTCCAAGGACGTTAGATAAGCCTCTGATTGTATCAAAACTAGTGAAAGGTGTATTGTCTTAGATTGAACTCAAATTATTATCATGACCTAAGTTACCACAAATCATCATCAATCATCGTTTTAGCTTTTTCGCGGCTAAGGTGTGACGGCTTTCAGACTATTTTGATTACGATCTATATTAAACATGGAGTGGGGTATCCGTAGGACAACGGTGACTGGCTTGATGAGCCCTCCGAGACAAGATGTTCTGATGTAGTAACATCACGACATCTTGTCGCTGTTGGTCATAGAGTACTATGACCCAATAAATGCTTACACAATAGGAACTATCAGAATCATCTAAAGAATATTAGTAGAAATCATAGTTTACCTTGTTTAAAAACATCGTGAGGAAACCTGCATACCTTAGAGATTTTTCTCGACGGTTTGTGAAGTCTGCCAACCCGCACTAGGCCAGCGTGGTGGACTATAGCCTAATCCCTCTCAATATGAGAGGAACCCACAGCAGTGGGACAGTATACTCGTAATAATTTGAGCCGTTTTACATACAAAATACCTATATTTTTTTATGAACCTAAAGTTGCAAATATCTTTACGCTTGATGTCCATTTTGCGTCAAAACTTTTAATACTATAAATGATTAAAACTATCTTAAATCAAACTGTCTAGCTTTCTCATCCTCTTTAAAATAACATATAATATTTATTTTTTTTAAAACTAAAAATGAGTGATTAATTATGATTCTATGATTGCATTTTACTGTTGTCTACTGTCTAAGCAAATCTATAAAAAAAATATGAGATCATCCATTTTGAACTCGCATGACTAGTGGTGATCGTGAAAATAATTTATCGATTCACATAATTCAAATCGATACTATCGTCTTTCGAGTTGATATCGATTACTGTGTTATCGTACAGATAAAATCGCTTGAAAATGTTCGACGATGTTAAATTGATGATAAAAGAGATTATTGATATTTATCAACGCCTACTTTATGTCTTGTATTTGATATTAAGATATAGATACAAGTCGTTTAACATTTTAGTAAACGTGAAATAACAATTAAAAATCTCGTTTATCGGTACTTTATATCGTTAGTCGAACGATCCTACTATCGGTGGAACTGCTACTTTTTATCGATTGATCGTCACTACAGACTATTTAAATAGGGATATAAAAAAAACATTAGGCGGTTAACTAGAGGTCATGAGCCGATGATTGTCTGTCATATAAAAAATATAATATAACTGACCACTCCAACAGTTTAATTGAGAAGATTTTTGTAGTCTCTGTACCTACTTTTTATATTGTAATGACAAATGAATCATAAAACCTGAGATCATTAAAATATTGCTAAATAATTCTCACAAAAACTGAACTGAATACGTAATATGCTTATCGATTATAAATGTATCTACGGATATCATCAATCGATTACTATCGGTACGAAAACCAAATCGATTTATACACAACCGACTTTAAAAAACTCAGCACTAGCGATGTGCATAAATAGACGTATAAAATAAACAACAATAATTCAAAGGCACTCAACGAGCGGAGGTCATGAGGCATTGTTTGATGGGTAAAAAAGTTCAAGTGACCACTACACCAGCCAGCGTAGTTAGACACCTTGTTACGTAGTCTTCGAAAGCGGATTTAGATTTTTTGTTTGAGAAAAGACTTGTTATATCTTCAGACTATAGATTTTCGGCTACATATTATTATTAAAAATAACCTAGTGTAACACTAGAATTGCATATAAAAACATCAGACAACCAAAAATCAAAATAAAAATTGTTTTATTTTCATATAAACCATATACAGGCACCTAAGAAATATCGAGTCTAGGTGCACGGTTCCAAATTGGTCGTTTCTTATGGAGAAGAACCGGCAAGAAACTCCATGGTTGAATCGAATCGTAAGTGGCAGTGAGAAGTCCAACAAGCCTCACAATCAATAAGATATCGGTATTGCCCAGAGAATGGGTTGCGAATTGCGAATGTTTGATGGCACAGTTTTCAGGTTAGACAGGAAGACGAGCCCAGCATAGTTAGGGTCTTTTTCTAACTGATGATAATAATAGTTATAATGTATAATAAGCTTTACTTAATCACTGTAAGCCTAAAACCCACGACTTATACGCTACTGAAATGAATTTTAAACTTAAATCTTTGTTTGCATATTTTGACAAGTAATTAAATAAATATTTTGGGACATTTTCACACAACACCATCTAGTCCCAAACTAAGCAGACCTTGTACTATGGGTACTAGACAATGTATATATAATACTTGTATACTTTTCTGTAAATACTTATGAAACAATTAATTAATGGTAAAATCTTTATTTACTGCTGTCTCATTGGGTTTGTTTATTTGGGTTGCTTGCTTCTAATCTGGAAATGTGAATCTATACAACGAGCTCCTAGATGGCTGGAGATGAAAGTAACGATGAAATATAAAGCAATAATGGAAACAGACTCGGCAAACGTAGTGTAGGACGCCCTCCGGCAAGATAGAGTGATGATTTGCGAAAAGCTGGATGCGAAAAGCCGAGGACAGGGTGAAGTGGCGCCCTGTTATGGTCGTGGCGAATTTCGCGGATCCCATGGCCATGACTATAGGGCAGGTGAAATCAAGTGCGCGTTAGTCGGTACGAGACCGACATACCCTGCCACCTCCCCGGGTGGCGGAGGATCCGTGAGGATTTTCCTTACTATAAAAAAAAGAGTGAAATGGCGAACTTGCCCACTTCCAGCTTTAGATTTCGTCTAATACTGCTGCGTAAAACAAAATCAGATCAACACAAAATATATCAAAGAAATGGTTGTAACTAATCGATCTTAACTGGAATCCAAAACAAAGGCGCCTGTTATAATGGCGTAGAAACTTTAAAACGTATGTCAGGGGTCAAGCATTATTTTATGTTAATGCATAGTCCGCCTCGGCGTAAATCAATTATGCCGCGTGACCCGTAGAGGTCGCCGGTTCGATTCCCGAGCAAGTTGCGCTTTTACACCTATTAGTGTTGTGTAAGATTAGAATGCAAAATTATTTTCGCTATTGCCCGTATAATGACCGTAATGAGAGTCTGTACTTTCATTATCAGGTCTTAGAACAGGTCAGTTTGTGGTCTAATTTATGGGAATGTTTAGTAATAGTAATTTAACAGAGTGAAGAAGTAATTTACATTATTTCACCACAAACCTATCTACAAATTTAGTTAGAACAACTAACATTAACTGTCTCATTACCGTGATGGTCGAAAGCACGGCTGCTACGAATGAAGTCCTGGATTCGATTCGCAGGTCGAGCAAAGTATTACTGGGTATATCTATGAAATTGTCAGTAGCCAACATAATGAAAAATGTATTAAATAAAGCAAAATACTATTAAGTAGTATATTAGTCTAGATATGTAATATTCGTTACAAGTGTTCAATTTGCAAACGGTTGGTTAAATTTAATATACCCAATTATAATGATATTATATTGGGTATATCTATGACATTGTCAGTAGCAGGCAGAGGTGTACTAATGTACACCGACACTAAACACGTTTATAATGATGAGCCTGGCACAATATTTCCTCCGAGCTCCTCATAACTCCGAGCTGCTAATGAGGATTTCATAGATATACTTTACCCGACCTGGGAACCTAGGACCTGGCACAGGAGTTGCGTTTACGACTACTAGGCTAATGAGCCAGTTTTGAATTAGGAAAATATTTGCTATACCCGTACTTAAAATACATAATTATATTTTTTTATAACAATAAGGTGGCAAACAAGCATACGGCTCACCTGATGGTAAGCGGTTACCGTATAGCCTGTAGATGCTTTTTACACCACGGGTATCACTTGCGCGTTGCCGACCCTGTAAAAAGAAAGAGGAGTAGCTGGGTTGGCCGTATAAGAGTCAAAGTCCCCCCACTGCCAACACAACGTTTCCTCGCGGAGCACTGCATAGCAACTAACTGTCTAGGCAATGATAATCATGAAAACTGCGCGGTTTTTTGCTATGTAGGTAATAATTAGTTTTAAAAAGGCTAATTTAAAAGAGTCTTTACTTGAAAAACTGCAATATTTGTTAAAATAATTGTAAGTATAACATCCTGAGCACTTACCACGAAATAATTTTGTCTTCGTTTATCTCGAACTGAAACTATGGCTTGACACAAGATAATATGACGACAAATTATGTCGCTTTAAGTATCGGTAGGTACCTACTTTCATGTCTTGTTGGAGGTTTTATGTTTTTAATAAATTTCCTTGTTATATCTAGGCGTTGCTAATTAATGACTACGGATCAAATGTAGGACATAGATTTCTAAACCCGTAATTTAATTAACTATGAAGATCTACAGGTCGTCGCTTACATATAGTAATTATAGTAACACGTTTTCTGACTATCCGTTCTAGGGTTAGCGTGGGAATGCGCGAAGAATATAAATTGACTGATTTTTTTTACTGGATAACATTAATCTATTAGATATGTATAAACAATTGTTTTGACTTGCTAAGTTATAACTCAGCTTATCAACTGATCTGAAAGGTTAAGCTGCGCTAGTCGCGGTCAGTCTGTGGATGGGTGACCATTCTTAACACATTGAGACCCCTCCGTGTCTCAGAGAGCACGTAATGCCGTCGGTCCCGGTTGTCATACGAAGACCTATGATAATTATTAGTGGGTCAGAAACCCAAAACACCCGACCCCAATATACTTAGTCAGGAAAAGGCTCGGAGAAAGAAGAAAACAATAGACTAATAACTTTTGTTTTGACCCTCGAGAGGGTCACGGTTCCTTTGAAGAATTTACGATTATCATTGTTTGTAAACTTAAGGAAAAAAGAGGTTACTAAAAATCGTCACTCATTCATAGATCGACCGCAACAATCGCAGCTTAACTTCACAGATTCGATTGACGAGCGAGTGAGCGTCCAAGTAAAAATGTTAAAATGCAAGATCATTGTACAGACGCCAGCAGGTCAACCTATCCAAAACTGTCAAATTTTCCCAATTGAATATGAACCTTATTGTTTTGTAATACAGTTGAAAATAAATCTAAGAAATTTGACAGATTATGGTAGCTTGATGTGCTGACCTCTGTACTTACACGTAAGATGATTAATAAGACTTAACAGAATAATAATAAAAGTAGGTACGTAGGTACGGATTCTGAACTTGTAATTGCACATAACCTACAATATAACAAATTGACAAAAGAAGTATGTTTTATTTCAATGACTATGATGTTTCGAATGCCTACTGTACGGACTGTATGGTCAACAAAACAGTAAGGCTACCGGCACACAAAAGGAATTTTATTGCTGTACCGTGCGCAGCAACAATAAACTCGTGATGACTGAGCAATTTCTGGTTGATAATCTAATTGTCAGGTTGTATTCTGATTTGTTGATTGTATCGACGCTAGCTTTGTATGTAGTGTCGGCAAAAAATCTCCAAAATATGCTTTAAGCTATTTACAACAAATTAAGTAACAGTAAGTCATGTTGTAGTTAAAAAAACTCGTTTACAAGGCAGGTTGTGTGCTCATTGTGCAGTACCTAATTCAAATAATTATACTTAGCTACCAGGTGTTATCTTTTTAAGTTAAATGCTATATAATATGTATAATTAGCATACGGTACTCAGTAATTCACTTTCATATTCTCTAAGATACTGATTGCAAAAGTACTATTTTCAAAAAATAAAATATTGGAACGAAGTTCCATAACGCGCGTTGTGAAAGGGGGCTAGACGGAAAAAATTCTTACGAAAAGTTGTCACGACACTTTTTTCGAAATTTTGCTTTGAAAATTGCTTGTCAACAATATTTGAATTTCGAATTATTGAGTGAATGACAATATTTGAATTTCGTGCGTTGTGAATTGTTGAGTGTATACAGGTTTTTTTATTTTTTATTATTAAATTTTAATGAAAGGAACTTCGTTCCATCCGGGTGTCCCTTGACACCTCTCGTTTTTTATTTTTAAAATATACATTTTAACATAAAAGGTCAAAAAATGCCTCTGGTTATAAGGATTCAACGTAATTAAATCCACACTAAACGAAATTTTATACTAAATTATCAATAACTTGAGCCCTCGTAGGTGTTATTAATGAATAATAATAATAGACTTTATTTTTCCGATCAGTTTTGTATTACTTTATACAATGATCGCGTGGGCAGATAATAGTATAGTTTACACTCGGTCCAAGTATCATTACAATACCTTTAACACTTAAAAAAGAAACAAAATTATTTTGCAACATCGAAGGTTACATCGAAGGTACATTTTATATGCCACAAGAAAACGGTTGCTAAAAAGAGTTTTCATTGTTACTATTTATTTTATTACTAGGTACCTATTTTGTTTCGGTTTTTACTTTGTTACAGTGAATAAGAAAATTATAGATGACGAAAAGTTACTGGAAAAGTCTATCAAGTGTCGGTTGAAGAACATAGTCATATTTTCTTCGATAAATTTCGCTGACATCCCTATAAGACGAGGAAGAATATGGAAGACAAATTCAACATCACAGGCAGTGGTCTCGGTAGCTTAGTTGGCTAAACCGTCCGGTGTACTTAACCGAAGGGACGCAGATTCAAACCCTGCCTAAAATCGAAATTTTCTTTCTTTAAAATGTATATCCATCAAGTGAAATGTAGTCATTAAATTCAATATGACTTTAATGACTATATTTTTTCTGCTGACCGTACGCCATCTATGAATGATTACTTTAGTTCTAAGACCGCTTCAAATGTTTAACAAAACAAGAATAAGTTATCGGTAATAACGTATTATTTGCTAGCAAACACGTCTGCCTTATAATAATATTGTCATTAGCACACTAACAAAGTGGAAACCCATCGTTTTTTACCACTAATCCTTTGTACAATACAAGTAAGTTTCTGTAACCTTTTTTTTTCACAGTCATTAATGTACATTTAATATAAAAAGTTCAACGAACTTTTTACAATGTCGACTTTTGTTATATAGTAACGATATTTTGATGATTTCATTATTGTGGCCAAGTGCGTGTTTTTTGATTGATTGAAGAATTTCAATTTTTTGTTGGTCTACGAATTGGTTGTGATTTTATAGTTCTGTAAAAACGCTTATAGCAATATTATATAGTATTTTCATCGTATTAAGATAAATGTTTTAAAATTTACAACGGCTATTCGAACTCATAAAAGTATCATAATTATCCAAATAAAAAAAACACTTCGCATACCAAATTCAAATAAATTATTAAGATGAAAAAAGATTTTATAAAATATGAGTAAATTAAAGATCACTTGGCTTACTAAATATTTCCTAATTGCCTACATTTCGTTTAGGAAACACTATATACCTACTATAACCTGGCAAGATACGGTATGTGCTTTAGTTGAATAATATACGTTATACGCGTATAATTTTCAATTTGTTAGCTCAGCTAAGTTTGATTTCACACTGTAGCCGCCGTGGTTACGGTTTAAGCACAAGTTATAAGAGAAAGTAGTGAGTGGAATAGAGACCATGAATTATACAAAGTAGAAGAAAGAATAGCAATAGACTCGCTCCGTATTACAATAACATATTTTTTTTTATCTGAATATATTGTGAACGGTAAGCAGTACTAAACTTTAGCTAAACCTTTAGAGAATACATTCTAGAATATAGGTGTGTTTACTATATTATAGTGAGAATAACTACGCCTTTATTTTATTCATAATTTTAAAACCGACTAATAAACTAAATAAGTCATATCACGATATCACGGGAAGTAAATCCTTAAGTAAAACTTTTAAGGATTTAAAGATCCTGAGGATTAATTTAGACTCATGACAGTACTCAGGTTAATCTCGACCTAAAGGCAATATTTTGTCTCTAATTAATGAATAATCTCTAAATAATATTGTAAAGGCACAATAATATTGTCTGACTGCCTTATTAGTCTAGAGGTCATACGAGACTACACTAGAGGTCATGTATTTGATTCCCAGGTTGAGAAAAGTGTTATTGGGTTTTGGCTATGAAATTCTCAGTAGCAGCTCGGAATTTACAGTTATGCTCATTTAATGGGGTCACCCACTATTACACGGGACCTAAACATACCAGCAAAATAAGGCTGTACTTAAGTACACGTCTGCCTAAATTTTGAGGAATACAAGCGTGAAGGTATGTTATGTTAACATTTTCTCATTCACCATCAAAATGTTTTCATTCACTCTCGCTTTCAGTTCATAACTTGCACTCCAATCAACCTGACAGGTGCTCAGTGGGTCTACACATCAATCACAGATGAAACAATCGTGCGAGGTCAGCAGTTATATCGATGACAGATTGTCAGTAACCGCATCCGATGTAATGCCGTGGTAATTCCACTTGTCATGTTCGCCGGTTTTTTAGATCCTCTACAAAAAAGGCATGTTACCTTGTTTTAAAGTTTGTTTCTATGTTGTGTCACGACCTTTGTTGTTATGTACGAATAGAAAGCTGTATTGCATTTTGTAAGTTGGTAACATATGTAAAACGTAGTAAGTATCTCTTTTATTGAAATGTTACCTAAAGAGTGTAATTATAGCTCTCTATTACACTAACTCTTTTCTTTTCTTATCTCTATAAGAAAAGAAAAGAGCTACCTTCAAGAGAGGTAGAGAGGTAGAGGTCCTTACTTTAACAGAGGTGGGGCATAATGGGAGCGATTCCACTCAACTTTTTGAACTTCTGATTATAATATTTATAATGTACCATCACTACATACTATAAAACAAAGTTACTTCCCGCTGTCTGTTTGCCCATAAGTATACTTAGATTTTTAAAACTACGCAGTGGATTTTGATACCGTATTTTTTAATAGATAGAGTGATTTAAGAGGAAGGTTTATATGTTTGTTATTTGTACATTGCGGGTCATTAGTCTTACTATGTGACGGAAGCTATCACCGAAAACTTCATGCCACCGATTGGCCAAGGTTTGCCTTAGATACAAAGGCCAACACATCAAGCTACCACAATCTGTCAAATTTCTTTGATTGATTTTCAACTTTAATAGAATAAAAAAAAGAAGCAATATAGTTCATATTCAATTGGGAAAATTTGACAGTTTTGGATAGCAATCCTTGGCCAATAGGTGACAATTAAAAGGAATTCGTCAAGATACGACGACGTCTGTTGTCTAGTGGTTTGCGTGTCGGACTGCTGATCACGGTCATGGGTTCGATTCCCACATGACACAAATGTTCATGTGATGAACATAAGTGTTTGTGTTTGTCTGGGTGTTTCTTATGTATTATAAGTATTTATTTATAAAAAAAGAGTAGGATACATATTGTTACGAGCTGGGGTTCGGGATAAATTAAATGTTACCAATTTAACCGACAAACAATAAAAACTTTAATTATCCACACAAATACAAAACACAAATCACCAGTATGTCGCTATACTAGTTCACTTCACAATTCACTATCGCACTGTAGTCGCTTCGTAATTCGCTTCGATCTTCACTTGTCCGTGTCCACAATTGAACTGCCTTTGCCGGCCCCTTAGGACCGCTATTTATATGGCTCAGAAAGTTCCAGAATCGAA
Source organism: Acronicta alni (assembly GCA_964056405.1). Lineage (NCBI taxonomy): Eukaryota > Metazoa > Arthropoda > Insecta > Lepidoptera > Noctuidae > Acronicta > Acronicta alni. The sequence goes on from OZ043930.1 coordinate 7,705,227, forward strand.
TAATCCCGAAAATGCTACAAAAAATACGAGTAGGTACTCGCGCGCCTATTGTTTCGCGGTCGTTGACCTCAGCCCCTATTGTGTCGCGAGCCGCGTGTCCTTGAGGTATTGTTATAGGCACTTATAGATATAAGTACCTACCTATACCTACGCCAGTGTTGAGATTAAACTTCCACGCGTTTCTAGAACCTTCGTGAGCCATCTCAGTCGTTCTATTACGTATCCGGCGTAACACTGCCCCCTCCTAAGACATGCTCGTCCCGAGCATTATTAGATCCGTGATATCGTGCCAGGCGATCCACATGAACGATCTTCACAGCACCTCTTTGTCCCTTTTGTATTCGGTAGGTGACATCATTGATCTTAGTCACGACTCGATAGGGACCGTCCCATTTTGGCTGTAACTTAGGTGACTTTCCTTTGCTGCGCACCGGGTTATGTAGCCACACTAGCGAACCTTCGTCGAAGCCTTTATTGTTCATCTTGCAGTCGTAGCGGGTCTTCGTTTCCTCGGACGTCTGTTGCTCTGACTGTCCGACGTGCTCTGAACTTCCTTTTCGTACTTCACTAAAGTCTGTTCTTAAAGTTCGAACGGGTACCAGTACTACAGCCTCTTTCCGGTCATCAGTGTACTTGCCATTTCCGTTCATCCTCCAATTTTCAAAGCAAGTTCTGCTCGGGAACCTCTCACTAGATCTTCGTTTCGGGCAACTCATCCGGAGGTGACCTCTTTCTCCGCAGAGGTGACATCTCGGAGCGGCCGACCTATTCCTTTCCTCATTAGGTCGATCCTCCTTCCGTACACGACCTTTCCAGCAACCGGCCTTAACGTGGCCTTTCTTACCACAGGAGTAGCACCTAGGTCCTGTTACAATCTTCTTAACACGATAGGTTCCACAATCATGTCTTACTGCCTCCACCTCCAAGGCATAAGCCACGGCGTCCTTCAACGTTTGAGGGTGCGCTAGTCTCACCGAAGCCCTTACCTCCAGATCTTTAATTCCGTTGATAAACGCATCCACCAGGATAACGTCAATAAGTGCAGGCTTAGAGCGGTACGCTTTCCGGACCAATTTCTCAATTTCCAGAGACCACTGCTGTAAGGTCTCTGCATTTCCCTGTACACGGCTCCTCAACTGAGCACGAAACACATGTTCCAGGTGTGCATCACCGTATCTTCTCGCTAAAACCTCAATCACCTGCTCATAGGTCACGTCCTTCCCGATAACCTCTAGAACAGTCAAGGCTTCATTGCGAAGACTTAAAATAAGTGCAGTCATGGCCTGTTCGTTTGTCCACCCATTTGCCTTCTTAACAGCTCCTAGTTGAATCTCATATGCAGACCATGAAGACGTTCCATCGAATGGTGGCAACTTGAATTCACAGCGTGAAGGCATCGTGGAACCACCAACCACAGGACCCACAATTCCGTTTCCTGCCTTGAGATCACCTAAAGTCTTCTTTATATCAGATATTTCCACTTTGATTTCGGAAATCCAACTGTCGTGTTGCTTAACTTGCTCTTTCACCTCCTTGAGCTCTTTGCCAAATGTCGCTTGAACATCCTTTAAAAAGTGCATTTGGTCGTCTTTACCACGCTGTAATTGCTCCTGCAATTGGCGCGTCTGCTCCTCCTGCTTACGGGCCTGCTCCTCCTTGTCTTTTTGCAGCTGCTCCCGCAGTAGGAGGGCCTGCTCCTCCTGCTTACGGGCCTGCTCCTCCTGCCTACGAGCCTGTTCCTCCTGCTTACGGGCCTGCTCCTCTTTGTCTTTTTGCAACTGCTCCCGCAGTAGGCGAGCCTGCTCCTCTTTGTCTTTTTGCAACTGCTCCCGCAGTAGGCGGGCCTGCTCCTCTTGCCGGCGGGCCTGCTCCTGCATCAGCGCCATCAAGGCCGACAAGTCGACCGCAGGTGCTGGAAGGGCTCCAGATGGACCAGCGACTGAATCTAACGTCGGCTGCCGAGGGCCCGAAGGTTGTGACGGAGAATCTCCAAACCGTCTCTGGTCCATCTCTTGCTGCCGCTGACTCCTGGTACGAATACCGTCCGTGTCTTCCTTCGGTAGAACTGGCATAATTTATCCCACTACTTCTGACACCAATTGTTACGAGCTGGGGTTCGGGATAAATTAAATGTTACCAATTTAACCGACAAACAATAAAAACTTTAATTATCCACACAAATACAAAACACAAATCACCAGTATGTCGCTATACTAGTTCACTTCACAATTCACTATCGCACTGTAGTCGCTTCGTAATTCGCTTCGATCTTCACTTGTCCGTGTCCACAATTGAACTGCCTTTGCCGGCCCCTTAGGACCGCTATTTATATGGCTCAGAAAGTTCCAGAATCGAATAATCCCGAAAATGCTACAAAAAATACGAGTAGGTACTCGCGCGCCTATTGTTTCGCGGTCGTTGACCTCAGCCCCTATTGTGTCGCGAGCCGCGTGTCCTTGAGGTATTGTTATAGGCACTTATAGATATAAGTACCTACCTATACCTACGCCAGTGTTGAGATTAAACTTCCACGCGTTTCTAGAACCTTCGTGAGCCATCTCAGTCGTTCTATTACGTATCCGGCGTAACAATATGTATTAGTATTATATCTATTGTCTAGTAGTTACCCATAGTACGGTCGACAAAAGAGTTAAGTATACAAGCAGCTAATTAAACATCTGTGTTTTGTTAAAGATTGTGTAATAATGTATCATGCAATATGTGGCAAAACGCAGGTATTGTAAACTGCTACACATTTGACGGGTAATTATTTAAATCACAATCTGTGTACAGATGCAGATTTCGTTCGCTACCTGTATACCAATCTCTTTTGTTGACTGTACAAGCTCTACTTAGTTTGGGACTAGACGGTGCTGTGTGAATTTGTCGAAGAATATTTATTGTATTGCGGGTCTGGTAATATAATCAAAGTTTTTGCATCAGTAATAAAAGATCTTTGATTATCAGTCTCTCTTACCGACTGTATTATAATTGTACCGTCGAACGTGATTAATAGCTAGTTCGAACAAACAATGGCTCGCTGACCAAGGCACCTTGACTATACATGTATATATATGTACAATATAATAATGTAGGTATTTTACAAAGGTTATAATGATTAAGTACAATTGGTTGCGATTATACACACATAATTATATATAGCAAATTATAACTAATATAACTGCAACCTGTTGTATAATTATGTATAGGTACCTGCATAAAGTATTGTCTACTCTATTGTACAAATTTGACAAACTTTTGGCCTTGTGTCTGAGTGATTGGCTTCTGCGTTATGTGTTGCAGGTTCGATATCCACAAGGAACAATATTTCATACAAATATTTGTATGACTTACTGGTAATGGTTCTGAGACCGGGTATAAATATATGGAAAAGATGTCACTGCCCTGAGACTAATAAGGCTAAAGAATCATACATGATACGATACATACATGGTTGCATACATCCATACATACATAGGTGTGCCCGAAAAATACTATCCTCCTCCGGCAGTCAGGCAATCCGAAAAAAAAAAACAGACAAATTGAGAAACTTCTTCTATTCGAAGTTAGTAGAAAATACCTACCTACAACTAAAATATTGTTTTAAATTCAACTTAGCTTATATGTATATTATCGAAGTGTAATTAAGTTATCAATATGATGGATAACCTTTCACGTTTCAGTATAATCATGTGGTATACCCAGGTGAAAGTGATAAGTGATTAATTTAATCAATCACGCCTAACTTGTATGAACGTGACTAAAAAATATTACTAAGATATGAAATTAAACTTTATGTCTGTGCTCTAAGTCACAAAATGTACATTCATACCGTGGTCTTAAGCATGACTGCTACGGTAGAGGTCCTGGCTTCCATCCCCAGGTCGAACAAAGTGTTATTGGGTTTTTCTATGAAATTTTCAGTAGCAGCTCGGAGTCTGGATTTGTGCGCGGTTAATGGCAATAGGCATCAGTGAGGGCCTTCACCCTCACTTGAGGAGGTTCATGCAAACAAACTTCTATAATCATAATTTAAACTTTTTTTTTATAAACCTATTTATAGAATTAAACTTTTTTTTAAACTAAGTGAAATACGTGTAAATAACATCATTATCTTTCTTTTTTTTTCTTAATATTTAAACTATGTATGTAACCTACTATTTAGGCATAAAATAAAATGCTTATTATTATTTAATGGCAATAGGCTCGGTCCCTATAACATGGGACATGATATAGGGTGCATGAATATCATAAGTACACCTCTGCCTCTGCCTAACTCTTCGGGGAATACACGCGTGATGGTATGTTATCCCAAGGTATTAACCGCTTTGATTCTCGTTTTTCTCAAACCCGTGGGAATTTTCCTTAGTCCCGTTTTAGTCAGAAGGCACCGTCATTTAAGCTTCACAAGAGATCTATTACTATCAACCGGGCACAAATATAAGCTCAGAACACTGTTAATTTCATAGATAAATCCATATTGCCTGACTTGTGAATCAAATACAGGTTGCACCTGGTCAGCAGGCCTGCTTGAGGCCACGAGACCAGTTACGGATATTATTTATAGTATACACTAGTTGACCCGACTGAGGCTATTCTGTCCAAATTTCAATAAATTATATAAAATTCCCATAGCATAAGTTTCACATTCAGCTTTTCCCGAATTTTCTGGGTAGCATCCAATTTCTCTTTGCCTCAAAATCTTATTCAGATTATTACGAACATATTAAAAAAAATATTAGCCAAACGGTCCAACCGTTCTCATATGGTGGGCTTACCAACCAACAGCATTTAATTTTTATTTACATACATACTTACATTCACCTTACATTAGATATCCCTACAAAACTTCTTGGTAGTCTAGAAATCATAAAAATGAATTCTCATTTCACACTATAGCCGAATTATAACAAATTATTTAAAAATATAAATTTACATATTGAATAGCACATTTCGCATAGATACGAGATCCCACAAAAAAGTTAACAGTAGGCATAAAATATCGATGACAATTTACAACAGCTTTCTCAATATTCTGAAGGTGAGGTCAAGGTCGAAAAGAGGTTTATAATCATTTTAAATTTCGAATTAAATGGCGACCTGACATCTGTGTAACGGAATCTTGAGTTATTATTATGAGAAGGTGAATATATAATTTTATATATATATATTTTATAATCATCATCGGACTATTATTGTTTGGAGATAGTGTGAGAAATATGGCCAATATATTTTACGATAATTATGAATTTTGGAGTTTTGTACGACATTTTCGTTTGAAAGCCGGATGGAAAGTTTATTGAAGTTAACATAATTATTATAATTAGGTATTTATAGGAAAACTTCTAGTAAATAAACAAATGAATAACACTAAAAACTGCCAAAAATATAATTTTAAGACAGTTTAAGACAGCTAATCAAATACCTACTTTTCTTCGTAATACCTATTGTAAATCAATTTAAGGTAAGGTCAATTAAAATATCTTAAGTGTCTCTTATATGTATAATTATTACATACATTTTATTAAATAAAACTGAATATATAAAAATTTTAAATACAGCTAAATACATACTAGTTAAATATTATTTTTATGAATGTTGCGCTCGTCCATAATCGATGTAACTACTGGACCTGATCTCTGCTTAATATTAATTTTAAATGTTTGTGACACCTACTTTATTTTTTTTTTAAATAGAAGATTGTCGGTCGTAGAAAGATAGTCGGGGAGTCGGTGGATGCGGTCTGGGCAGGACCGATTTTTGTGGCAATCTTTTGAGGAGGCCAATGTTCAGCAGTGGACGTCCGTGGCTGATAGATAGAAAGAAGAAAGTACGGTAACAACGGGCTTCAGAATAATGTCTGTTAACATACTTTCTTCCAGACTTTCCAGGCTTTACCTATGAATTTAACAAACTTTTAGAGCTGAAGTACTCAAAGGATTTTTGGTAATTTTATCGTCGATCGTAGAGCTCCATAATACAGACTATAGAGCTTACTATAGCGTATAAAATATATATTCTACATCATCTAAAATTAATATTCACGCGATTACTTTAAGACATCATTAAAATTAATAAATTATCAATTAAATAGTGTTGTGCGTCGTCATTTAATCGTTTTTTGCTTCCAACGACCGACAGCAAAGGGCATACTGTTTGACCTTAGACAAATCATTTTAATAATCATGTGCCACCTATAAATTAGATATAAAATATGACATTAATTTTATTACAACAAGCATTGAAGTTAGGAAGCATGACCCATCAATTTATTACCTATTTGACACCTTAAATGTACCTTTGAAATTCTAATACTGAGATTGTTTTTTTTTTTAGATGAATTGATTTACGACGCAGCGGTTACCTGTATGAAAGTACACTATCAAGAACGGATGACAATAATTAGCATTATATATTAATTGCCGACAGTAAATATAACTACCTAACTAGATAGATAGATAGAGCATTCTTAATTGTGTGCGTAACGACACAAGCACAATTTTCCTGGCGGTCTTATCGCTAAAAGCAACTTCTCACACACAACCATGGGATGGACAAGTCATGTAAGAAAACGAATAACGGGCAGAGGTATACAAATAGGTACCTAGGTACTTCATCATTACTAAGCAGTAATCATTATAACACATAAAAGTTTGTAAATATAAGTTTTAATGTATTAGTCAATAAAGCACGTAGCTTAAACTCATCTCTGCCTAAGAACTACTTATACGAGGAAAATACCCAACGACCCATTTACCAGCATTATTAAAAGCTACTTAGGTACTCTCAGTATGCAACAGCCTCTGTGCCGTAATAACGACAATATACTGCAAGATACAATGTTAACTATGGCTAAACAGTTACATCCTTAATCTTCGATATATCTGTTTACAACTAACTGTAAAAGGAGCTAACTACATGTGTGTAACTTATAATGGTGCTGGATGTGGCGCAATACACTCTAACTAACAATATTATTAATGCGAAAATGTTTATTACTTTAAAATGGTTGTTTCGCGTTAAAACGGAATATTATAATAACTTGTGTTGGGGATTTTACTAGGAGCTGTAGATAATTACTTTTGAATTCTGTAATACTTTATTTACAGATAAAATAAAGTCCATGCGATTCGAGGATTTGGGGACAGGCAGTTATAGTATACAGGGAATCCTAGTGTGGGGTACAGGGATACAGTAATAATTATAAGTACAGAAGCCAGCAGGTCAAGCTATCCAAAACTGTACAATTTTCCCAATTAAACATGAACCTTATTACCTAATTTGGATCAAATTTGGAAATCTATAAAAAAAAAAAACAGATTGACAGATTGGAGTAGCTTGATGTGCTGACCTCTGTACTTCAATACTTTTCTTTGAATTTGTCAGATAAATCAGAAAATGTTAAATTAAATAGTTTTGTGGTAAAAAAAAGGTGGTGGGACGACTACCGCAAAGATAAGGTCAAGATCGGCGGCTCAAGAAAAGTGTTGCGCCGGCGCCGCCTTGAAGGACTTGGGGGAGGCCTTTGCCCAGCAGTGGGAAAACAATGTCTACGAAAAAAATACAAAAAACAATAAACATATTTAAGATTTTTAGAAGGTCAAGTCAAATAGAAACAAATTTCGCGTGAATTTATTTTTATCTAATAAGATAATTAAACATCTCAAAAAAGATAAGCTAATTGGCGAATTCGACTTATGTATAATGACAATTAATTTAAAATTCATGCACAATGTTATTGAAACCAACGTTATAACAGATTAGATCTAAACTCAGTATCCTTCCAGTATTTTTACTATCTTTCTCTCATCAATCACTTTCTTGCACAAACACGCACTATTTTAAAAGCGCACAAGTCTCATCTAGCTACGCCTACATCTGTAACTCGTTCACACAGCCACCTAATCAACGAGCTGCGGCCACTAGTGTGCGTTGTCATTCTACTTTCTACATAATTTTTTACACTGCCTAGTCTATAGTGCTGGTTTTAATTTATAGTTTAAACATTGTTTTCGCTGTCGACACCCCGTTTCTTGTTTTGATTTGATCGTAAAAATGTTTCTGTTTGCAATATTAAATCGATGATTGATTTTGGTGGTCCGAGGTAGCGGTATTGATTTGATTAATAGAATAATTATACGTTCTTCGAGGTTTTTTTTTTTCAAAAAATTTTATGATATTTTATGATATACTGTTAGATATATATAATAGATTTACGGTATATGTATTTATTGCACCATTTAAATACTTTTAAAATTCATTAATAAGTTAATTATGTACGAAAATCATAGATGCAGACATCTACCTTTAATATGTTGATGACGACTAATAAACATAATTTTCTTATTATTATTTTTAACCGGTATATCATAACCGCATAGCATGTATCTCCTGGCCTAACTATCTAATTTATAATTAAGAGAATAATATTTTTTATTTTAATTCATAGTCAGGGCTATGAATAAATGTCACATATAGTGGTCTGGTCATCCGCACCATGTTAGCTTTGTAGTCCTAGAGATAGCATCACAAGATACGTCTCAAGATAAATCGACTATTGTAATCGCTTATTAACCTGTATCTTTAAGTATACCAACATAATTAGTTTTAAGTAGTATATTGATAAAGTGATAAGAGAATTTGACGCATATCATTAATAGAGATGTAAGCAACATATTGACGGTTAGATCACCAAGTGTTTTAAATAAATGTATAAGGAAATATTTTAACTATGAATTTTTTAGAGTACATTGACCTTTGAGAGAGTCGTAACAATTGTTTTTTGTTTAAATTGTAAAAATATTATTAGAAAATACTCTTATTATAAAAATATATATATTATGGAATCGCTTTTACTGTCTCTATTTTCAACAATAGAATTTTGTTGCGTAAGGCCCCATGGTAGAAGCGTGAGAAAACATTTCTAATTTCGATTTTATTGACATTCTCAGATCAATGTTAGATTAGCATTAAGCAGTTAAATGTTTACACCCAATATTAAATATAGTTATATTTAACATAAATCGGGGCTTAATTACATAAACATAATCAAATAAGGCTTAAGTATCAGATGAAACTAAGCGGAAGTTGATGATGACATAAAGATTATGATCAGTTCCCACCTGACACTTTTACTAAACATACCAACAATATTTTTCGCCGCATTAAAGCACCTCTTTAATGGCTGCCGTAAAGCCACAATAAAAACGGTCAAAGGGCCCGAAGCACAGATGCATACGACAAGTAATTAGTTCGTAAATTAATATGCAAATAAAACATTTAAAAAAATATCAACGCGGCGATAGGGAAGGGAAAAAGATCGTAACTAATTCCAATAGTAACGTTCCTAGTTTAAACAAGTATTACGATAAATATCGATGGTCAATAACTCATTTTAATTGAATCATTCCGGCTAATAGTGCTTTCTAGACATTTGACAGCACCGTCATTAGGGACGTGATAGAGACAGACGACTCGATGTCGATTAATAAGTGCGCCGTTTTAGTTTTAAATTCTATATACGTTTTATTGAAATGTTTATTTTCTTAATGATATGAAGATTTTTATTGTCGAGATATACGATTTTTAATGAAGTGGTAATGTCAAAGATTTTATCTAAGTAAAAGTTGTTAATCTATTTTGGTATAATAAAAAACTTTCTATCTTCTCATCTTCACTTCATATATTTCTTTCTATTAAAGTCATGTTGTTAAGTTAAATTTTAAATGATTTTGTAATTCTAATTTTGATTTTTATAATACAACAAAACGTATTCTAATTTACTTTCGAAAACAAAAAAAAAATATGGTAACACGTTTTCGCTTTACCATATTATCTAGTTGAAAAAACGAAAACGTTGAATTGAAATACGACCTCGTTTTAATTTCTGGTCAGTTCGCGGCGAGCGACAAATAAAGTGGCGATCCGGAGATGGTTATCTGCGGACAAATCGTCGTGTGTGTTGCGTACGTGCAGCGGTGAGAACCTAACGCACCTGTACCGGTCGGCGGGCGGCTAGGGATGCCCAAGTGTCGATACCTTTATGTTAATACTGTATTATTTTGTCGTACTGCTACAAGTTTTTATGTAAATTTATTCACGATCCTTTGTAATAATTGGAAAATTACGTTCATGTGTGGCATTCTAAATTCAGGTAATGTCGATGTATAATTTAAAATTCTAGTCTTTAATACTTAAACATTTTTTTCGGTTTTAAATATTTTTAAAGATAATTGGTATTATTATTATCCACTTTTTTGTCTTAAAATAAAAACAACATCTAACTTTAATGTTGTTTATGAGCATTAAACATCCAGTTGCATATTCATCGACAACAAACCTGCTCCAGCTCGTTATCGATAGCCGATGAACTATCGATATCTACTGGTATTGCCCCCCTAGATATCACGCAGCGCCGTCCCGGTCCATCGGGCCCGTTCGCTGCGAGTCACATCATAAATCACGCACTAATAGCCAGTAAACTCATTCGCTAATCCGAATCGAACAACTACGGGACGACCACGAACAACGCGAGCGCAACATGGTTTTTTCTTTAAATCCCTGCAGCATAATACCAATGGAATAATTAGTACTTAGATCTTTAATTTCTTAATTAATCTTTGTTTTAAATTGGTTCGCTTCGATGTTTTTATGATAGGTGAAATTGTTTTTTTTATTACCTATCTTATTAATTTTATTAGTGGTGGTTGATGAGCGCGGCCTGAGATTTGATTCTTAGGTCAGGTAAAGTGTAGTAAGTTGAAATAAAACTACTTTATACGGATTTTATCGCGTTATGTTGATATTATTAATCCCGACGTTTCGGACTCTTTACAGCGTCCATGGTCACGGGTAGATAGTAGGTAGTGTAGTAAGTTGTTCTGTTTCAAACATTCTGAGTTTCAGTTGAGATAATGCAGTTTATTGGTATAGGCCACCAATATATCGCTCCTTGAATACAAAAGGGCCACAATTAAAAAAAAAATGAAAATCGTTTTATTGCAAAAATGACACCTGAACCGACTATATTTTATAGTGAAAAAAAAACTCCCATCATTTTTGCTTTTATTATGGCTGCACTGACTTACCGCCATTTTTGCATTAGCTCACTTTGACAGGTAATGTCAGTGCAAAACCGCCACTTTGTTAGTTGCGCCTGAAAATTCAACGCAAACGCACGTCGGTTGCGTGAAAAAGTGCCACAATCCAAAATACGTCTGTGTTGGATTCAAAATTTCAGGTAAGTGTGATTATATTTTACAATACAAAAGTGCCATATTTTGGAAAACGTCCGTTTTGCATTCTAACATTAGTATTTGTAGCCATAATATATTATACAAAAGTGCCATATTTTGGAAAACGTCCGTTTTGCATTCTAACATTAGTATTTGTAGCCATAATATATAATACAAAAGTGCCATATTTTGGAAAACGTCCGTTTTGCATTCTAACATTAGTATTTGTAACCATATTTTGTAATACAAAAGTGCCATATTTTGGAAAACGTCCGTTTTGCATTCTAACATTAGTATTTGTAACCATATTTTGTAATACAAAATTGCCATATTTGAAATGCGTCCTTTTGTAATCCAATATTAGTTATATTTTATAATACAACAGTAGCATATTTTGAAATACGTCCCTTTTGCATTAAATTATAGTGGAATAAATAATTATTTTTAGCGTGCTAGAATGGGAAGGCCAGAAATATGGCCGTTTTGCATGATAATAATTTTAGTTTTCGTTACAATTTTAAAAATAAAAATTACCATTTTGATGTTAATTTTGTTCTATTCTTATTACTTCAGTGATTTTTAACTTAAAAATCATACAAATGTATTTATTTGTTTGTAAGTTAACTATATAAATAATATATAAACTAAATTGAAGCTCTGTCCCTGTAGCTTTCGTCAGTAATTTAAAGTTTTTTAAATAATATCAGTGAGTGTTAGGGACCTATAATAATATGGGTAGATATTCGTAAATGTTGAAAAATATGTAATTAAGATGCATTGCCGCATATTTTCTGTGAATTTGACTGTGAATTTGAATGTTAAATATGAGGTGGTAGTTTAAATTTGTTAAATATAATTAAGGTGTTATTCCTGGCAAATTAGTATTCAAAATGTCATATTTAGGATTGTTATGTATTTGATTGTGTGTATGTTTTAGTGTATGTATGTATTGTGTGTATGTACTAAGGACTGTATAATATATGTATAGAATTGTGTGTATTTTATGTTTTTTAGTTATAAAACGTTAAAGATGTTTTTTTTTACAGATTGACAAAATGAATAGAGCACGAAAAATGTTGAATATGGCAACCTCCGTTCAAGAATCGGAAAAAGTTCAAGCATTACCTGGCCTCAATAATAATGTGCAAAATAAAACTTTCTTTAATACTCCAGCTGCACTCAGTCTACCAGTCACGTTACCCATTCATTCTACAGATACAAATTCTATAGCAGACAGTCAACCTGACCTTAACCTATCAATATTAGAGGATGAAGACAGTGAAGTAAGCTGTGTAACGAATACCAAAGACACAAATAGGCCAAAAATAGGTTGAACAGAGTGACTCGAGTAGCAGTTCAAGCGACTCTGATAATGACTCTGATACCAATTCCAGCCAATCATCAACATCCAGTAGTTCATCAATTGCAGATTTTTCTTCAGATGACAGTGTTGAAGATCCCAACTTTCTACCTAGTCATGAAAGATCTTCTGATTCCGAAGGAGATATACAGTCAAAAGTAATTGCCAAACCATTTTGTATATCATTCCTAAGTATTACCAAAGCTTATACGAAAATTTGTAATTTTAATAATAGATACCTAATTGTGATAATATTTAGAATAGTTAATTTTAAAACTGTGTTTATAACTGTGATTTTGTAAGACTACTTAGATTGTTATTGTGCAATAGAATTATTACATATAAGCTATAATATTTTGCTACTGAATTATGTGCCTTTAGAACTGATCTCGTATTTTGTTTTGTTTAAATTATTAATGTTAAAGAGAGACAAATTAGTGTCGTCAGTTGATTATTTTTTTAGTTTTTTAGAGAATTTATGAATGAATATGGTTATTTTATGTATATTTTTATAATGACTATTACAGTTTTATCTCTTGTTTTTTTCTATTATTCCTACAAATATAATTGTTTTAGAGAGATGTTTAATTTTACTGAATAATAGTTACATACAAAGTTGATCTCAATTATATTACTGAATAATAAGTTAAGATTTTTTAGTTTAGATTTTTTAATACAATGTTTTCCTGGTTTCCATTCACTTATGTTTCTACCTAATAATAAGATTAAACTTTTTGATACGGTTTTTTACCAAAAAGGTACAATAAACTATTTTTATTTGTAAAACTGTGTTTAATTTTTGACATATTTTTTATAATATTGGTTCAAATTTTGAATGCAAAAGGGACCTTTATGCTTTTTTTTCTTAATAGGTAACAGCTATTACAAAGTTTATATTGTAGATAGATAGAGCTAAAAAATACGCATCTAATGATATACTGACATCTTATATTTAATTAATAAATATATGAAATATTATAAAAAAACAGTTTCAAAAATTTGTTTTGGCTGTCCTGTAAAATTTATGGATTTCGATTTGTGTCCCTTTTGTATTCAAGGAGCGATATATTTTTCTTAAAAATGTTACGGAGCCAAACCCTTTATTAGACTTGTAATGATCTTTTTCTTCGATTTGTAACGATATCTCTACTAGTTAAGTAGCAGAGGTCAGAAGAAATTTCCAAATAAAATACTGAAATTGCTATGCAACAGCAATTTCTGGTTAGACTGGAAGCCTACTCCAAGATAGCTATGTAAGTAAGTACTTGGAAAAGGCTAAGATGGCGACGATGCGTACTTATATTTCAAGTTTTCCCACCTTTAATTCTTTTATGTATTGCTGGGAAACAGCAAACTTAGTAGATACTAGTGATGGGAACAGACTTGTACTTTTGAAAACCGGTAAGTATTGACTAAAGATTTATATAGAAAGTAAAAGGTAACCCATCGCGTTTCCCGCTCTTAAATGAATAGTATAAATTGCTCAAGCTTATTCCATTCGGATCTTTATTGGTGTCAAATTATGGTAATTGAATTCGTTAATTGGACACTGCACGAGGTAGATGCATACCTAATTTTTTAATCTGGTCTGATGTTTTGTAAAATTATGTACAATTGAAAACTGAATTCAATTGAGTTTCGTTGTAAACACACATACCCTTATGTGTGTGTGTTTTTTTTTACCGTTATTTTCCAATCGACTAATTAATCTATATGAATTTTCTTTCTTTATTATGCCGTAGACAAGTTTCAATCTATCATTCGAATCGACAAATGAATACGAATGTGTATGAAACTGTCATAAAGTCACCAATCGGTCGGTCAAAAAGTTATTATTATTTTTTTGTTTCGAATAGGCGAAGTCGATTTGAACAAAAGTTTTCGATTCGGACATTAAATTGCAACTTGTCGAGTGTGGCTAATCAGTAGATACAGGGTAACTTTATTCGCGGTATATGCAATATATAATATCCATGTAATGTTGTCATTATTGATGAGATATACAAGATATTATTGAGTGTCAAGCTGTTACTTAAAGTAAGTCATGTTCAACCCAAATGCGTGTGGGTTGTAAGGTTGATAAACTGTTCTATGAAATGACAGGTTATTATCGCCATCTTTGGGTAGGTACCTACTTACCTATAATAACAATTCCTCGCAGATTAGAAGGGAGAATTTATTATGAGTTCCAAACTCGAACCTGCGTCTTCTGGATTGATTGAACGTCACGTTAAAGCGAATGGCGTGAAGAGAACATCTCGGGGACTTTGTTGGCTATAGCGTCTGATGTATCAAACCAGAGGATGCAGATTTGAATCCTGCTAATAATCCATCCCTTACTGAGATATACCAAAGATATTTCCTGATCCACATAGGTACCTGAAACAATTCAATAAGCACGTAAGAAACCAACCAACGTGTCTCACACCTACATCAAACAATTGAAACAATTTTGATTGTGTTAATGGTATTGTTCATAATTAATCGGTTTTATTAATGATAAATAATGATAATGATAAGTAAATTAACACACGTTCAACGACATGTTTGGCGTAGTGGATGTGTGATTGGTTTCTGTACTAATTTTACCAATACTTAAATTGTACCAATTTTGTGTAGTGGTTGTGGGTTCGATTCCCACACAGAGCAAATATTTGTATGACCTAGAGTTTGTAGTTGAGAGCGTCGCCTAAGCTCGGGCGTAGTGCATGCTACGCTAGAGGTAGACCAAAGTGTTATTGGGGTTTTTAGGATTATTGCCCGTTTAATGGCAATATGGCCCATTACAAGGGACTTAAACATACCGGCAAACTGTGGATGTACATTAGTACACCTCTGCCTAACTATTCAGGGAATACAGGCGTGATTGTAGGTACTACGTGACTGCGTATTCATGCATGTAGATATCATGCATTAGATTATATTTAGGTATAAATAAATAAACAAAGCAACAATGAAACAAAAATTGTAGATAGATTATATCGACTATGGTCTTTACCATACCATAAGACTGATCTGATGTAATACCTTAAAAGGGAAATTAAGAGCATGCTGATATACACCAGAATAAAATAATTTATTTTAACTATCGAACTGCGATAAAAACAGTGACAAATTGCCAACCAACCTCTTCAGGATCTGAGCAATCCTTTTCCCCGACTTTTACGACTTGAAGCCTTGTTTCCCTTTAGTGTTCATTCGTAGAAATAAATTTAGCCATACGTCCTTTAAATTATTGTATAGGCCGTCCCTTTTTGAAAGCTAAATTCACTTGTGCAACCACAATTCTAGCTTTCACGTCGGTTGAGAGATAAGGGACGTCCTACGCTGGATGGACGTCGACCGGTTCGATTGTGGAGTAGGTATAATGAAAAACACCGCTACATTTGCGTTGCAATCGTTTAGACGTCAATATAGTTGTGTTATCTTTTTTAATATTATGTATTAACACAATTATACAGGCAAAGAAGTATACAGGCTGCTTGATGATAAGCGGTAACGTGATGCGAGCAACACCAGGGGTATTCATCACTCGCGCTATTTCATCTTTACACGTCAGTTAAGTCTCATTTCCCCAATAATTCCGGGAATTACTGGGCAAATGACGTAGACAGTAATCTATCATTTGCCCAGTAATTCCACTGTCTACATTACCCTTCTAATCAGCACAAAATAATGTATTTCTAAATATTCTGCTGCCATTAGGATTAGCTGCAGCGTATCTGACATTATCGCCGTACCCGGACCTTAAGCACTCAGCAGCATTTCTTCTGATCGTCACATAGGAAATGCCGGTGACATCTCAAACTATTATATTATCATTGTAAAAGTATCTCTAAAGATGTATCTAATAGTAGATAAAATACATGATTTGATTTCATAACAACAGCAATTCCCGAATCTAACATCAATACGAAGGCTCCGTATGCTTGCGTTATGCGCATACGCCGTTTATTCACCATCATAATATCTGTGGCCTGGTGCAAAAAGGGCCAAAATCCATTTTTGTAAGAATCACTTTTTGTTTAATGGAGTGAAAACGAGAACGATCAAAGTTAACATAAGCCCATTTTGTATTACAATGTTAGCCCTAACTGCACAGTTTATAATAAAGCAAAATTTCTGGACTGCCTGCAACCTTCTAGCAGTCAGTTTGTTCATTGCTATAATGTTATTTACGGGAAATAGAATTTTTAGACTTTGGCCGTTTTAGCACCAGGCCACAGATATAATTATCGACATTTTAACATTACACTTGAATTTCTATAATTTATTTCACATTCTTCAACCTGTAGATACCACCTTCAATCAAAAACAACACCGCATCGTTAAATAACCCGATTTTTCGAAAAAAAAAAGGTAAAAATCAACTCAAAATATCTCATCACAATCGTGACGTATTAAAACGGACACGTTCAAATCGGGCATGAAAATAATAACCAACGAATCGCTCCTGATTATAATTGGTGGGTGCGCTTGCGCCGGTCCGCACGCGTACAGTTACGCTATAAACTATCATTAGTGCGATGCGCACTTTGTGGGGAAATTACCGCGGTTTTATTTGTAGGTTTGTGAAATTGACCATTCCAGGGTTGACTGTGCTTTTTTAATGTTTGTCCGTTTATAGTGTGGTGGGAAAAATGAATGTTCGTATTTCTACGATTAGTGTTGGCGGCTGTGACTTTTCTTTCTGTCTTTTCTTTCTTTCTTTCTATTCTTTCTTTATTTTCCTTCTTTCTTTTCTTACGAAGAATTGCGTTTTTTAGGATTTTCGGGTGTCTGACTACAATTAACGATTGTTATACAATGACACCTGGAACCGATAGCTTATCAAGGCATGGAGAATGATCCATTTCCGTAGATTGATAATGGCAATGGCAACAGGTTTTTGTTAACCTAATTTTATATAATATTATATTGTTATCCTACCTAAAACTAACTGCCCCATAGCTGGGCAAAGGTCTCCCTCATAAGATTATGACACCCTCAAATAGAAAGATATGGAAGGTTCCAGATCTTCCTATTTGAGGATTTCTGCAAACTTCATTCATGACTTTATACAGATTGTTCGCGTCACCGCTGCACTGCTCCCTCAAGTCCGCTCCCGCAAGTTGATTTAAAAGCGTAGTTATTGCTTATGCAACTAAATTGTTATTGTGTAGTTTATACCTCCGTAATTGTTTATTATGATAAATTTTATAAGTAGTAGTGTTATAATTATTTTTTTCTTGTTATTCCATAATAGACACGAATATCATCATAACATACCGATAAGCTCATTTAACTTATACATTTTTTTGTCGTTTTATTTATGCAAATTGTTACAAACACATCCTTTCCGAAAGCCTTTGTCTTTTTAAAATAAATTTAAGCAAATGCAACCTTTTGGTCGAATTCATTTTTTCTTGTATACCCATAAATCACCTAAACCTCCCAAACAATACTGGCAACCCTGTCACATGAGTTCATACATTTTTATGGATGTAGTTTGCGATTTTCTATAGTCAATAAACAGATTAAGTTGATTGTTTGATTTCGTCCGATCGATCAAGTTGAATAACTAATTTGTTGTTGATTGTACCTCTATTGTGATTCGAAGCAGGCCGCGGGATTGAAAAGATTGTAATTGGTATTATTGGGATATTGGCTAACGCTAAAATTGCCAGCCTGAAGAGGTTAAGTTGATTGAGCGGTTGAGCTTTGAAATGTTTAATTTGGTCGTTTTGATTTTAAGGACTTGCGAACGAAGGAGGTATTTGCAGTATTTGGATTGTAAGGAAGGATGCATTCTTCCTGTATTATACAGTGGAAGAGAAACTAGAAGAAAAACTAAATAATTTTAGTAGGTATGTTACATATAACATTTGCTATATCTGCAGAAGAACCGACACCCCTGGGGGGGACGTAGTGTACGACATCCACCGTCAAGATGTAGTGATGATTTGCGAAAGGTTGCTGGCAGAAACTGGATGCGTAGAGCCGAGGACAGAGTGAAATGGCGCACATTGGGAGAGGCCTACATCCAGCAGTGGTTTAATAAATAACATAAAAATAGAATAAATTCTGGACACTACTGAAAGTGTTGAACTTAGCACAGATTAGCAGAAGACAGGACCTCCTTATAAATATTTAGCTTACTAATATAGATTATGTAAACTTTTCAAAATATTAGAAACTAGCTTCTGCTCGCGACTTCGCCCGCGTGGAGAAGTTACTTTTAATTATCGTTGTAATTTGGGTAATTAACTCAAAATCGTTATAAATATATATTATTTATAACGATTTTGAGTCTATCATCATCAACCCATATAGCGTCCCACTGCTGGGCACAGGTTTCCTCTCATATTGAGAGGGATTAGGCTATAGTCCACCACGCTAGCCTAGTGCAGACTTCACAAACCGTCGAGAAATATCTCTAAGGCATGCAGGTTTCCTCACGATGTTTTCATTCACCGTTTAAGCGAGTGATAATTAATTATTAATACGCACATGAATTCGAAAAGTCAGAAGTGCGTGCCTTGGGTTCGAACTCGAGACCTACGAATTGGCAGTCCAATGGTTATACCACTAGGCTATCACTGCTTCATAGGCTTTATATAGCCTATAATTATTTTAATTAATAATACTGTAAACTTTCATCCAACTCTGTTCTGTAGTTTTAGCGTGACAGAGTAACAAACATCCTTCACATACTTTCATATTTATTATAATAGTAGGAGTAGATATATCACAATCCTTCTACAGTGACCTCTCAAGACATTTTAAGACACCAAGCATTATACAAACACAACATTGTTGAGAACAATTTTCCTTCTGAGTTCCGTCCAGATAATTTGTATAACATTCAATTTTCTACATAGTAACAAAATGGACTTGCTTAAACACAATTGGTCATTCATCTGTCAGGGTTAACTCTTTGGATATATTTATATAGCGGTATGTTTGTTTCCGCGTTGGATAACGTCATTAGAGAGTCTGAGACCATGAATATCATTCTGTCATACAACTTAACAGCACTGTAGGTTTAAGTCACCACGAAGGATTAAGCAGAGGCGTACTACTGTACCTACACTCACAGTTCACCAGTATGTTTAAGGCTCCATCTAATAGGGGACAAGCCTATTGCCATTAACCGGGCACAAATCCAACTTCGAGCTTGCTACTGAGAATTATATAGAAAAACGCAATAGCACTGCTCGCGCTGGGAATTGAACCAAAGATCTTTAGCGTAGCAGTCGAGCTTATAACTTATGAGGCACAACATCCTAACTGGACAAGGTTGCGAAGCACCAAAGGGCCTCCGTCCAAGAGCAGACTTAAAAAATGGTTGCTTATTTTTTGCAACTGAAGGCGGTCCGTAACGTGTTAGCTAGGGAAAGCTGGAGCTTAATTTGAATTATGTATTTGAAAGTCCGGAAAAAGTTATTTTAGTTGAAAATAATTGCACGCAAAATACGTATGTGTGAGTTGTAGATACGGGCCCGAGTTAATATTACATCTTTATTTTAAATGTATATCAAGATTATCTTTCGTCGGGTCAGCTCCTAGTCTAACCAGATGTCCTGTATCAATATTTTATACAAAGCAACTGCTATGAGTCCTACACAATCCAATTTTTAAACGAAGCCAATTTAAAAATTATTTATTCAAAACAATTATTATTGTAGACTTCAAAACCAATTATTTAGTTTTCGCCAATAAATAATAAACATTTTCACAAATCAATTAAAGTAATATAAATCTGTGCACAATGTACCAGGCTCACATAAATCCACCGGGCTACACAACGAGCTGGCAGGCCACATTGTGAGGTGACGGAATGGGCTGCACGCTAACATTGGTTTTACGACACGTGCGCACTTGAAACTTGTGTGGCATTACCGAAGTAGAGTGGATGGAAACGATTTTGATTTAAACATTTGATTTAGATGTTTAAAAATGATACTTATAAAGATAAAAATTATACAAAATATTTTAAGATTTTCTGAAGCAAACTGGTGGAGGTGTCATTTTTCTATCACTAAAATTTATAGGTAATTCTTAAAAAATTTTAGCACGCGTCAATGCCAAATACAAAAAAAAAACTTTACAAAATAAAATTAAAATCTCAATCAGTCTCAATGAATATTTAAAAAAGGAACATTACCATAATATTAGATAATTATTTATAATCAGATTAGGTGGTTCCACATTCCGAGTCCAAAACGGTCCAAAAGATATTATAATTTATTTTATATTTTTTTCACTTAGCACCTTACAGAAGCCAGCACATGAAGCTACCCCAAATCTGTGAAATATCTTTGATAGATTTTCAACTCTAATACAAAACAATAAGGTTCTCAAAATTTGATAGTTTCGGATAGCTTGACTTACGTATTATACCTACTTTAAACAGACGCGTAGATGCTTTCTACAATTGTACTTATTTATTATTGGGGTCAGTTAAATATTTTGATCCAAAGAGCCTTTACGCATTGAGAGCTACTTCAGAGATTTAAAAAAAAAGAACAAGAAGACAAAAATGACTAAGTCTTGAAACATGAGACATGACAGTAAAAAAATTACATACAATTCTCTTACAAGACACTTCCATTACAGCTTTATTTCTGCACAAATCCTTGTACTCGTAAGCGGTACCCTTCTATGACATCACGCTATTGTCCGGCAAGAGTGGGCAGACAAAAGCTTGCGAGTGTGTGTACACTACACTGACCTGCGCAGGAGTGTTGTGGGAAAGACGGCCCGTTCTGATGTGGCAAACAGCATTGTTGTTATTCTAAGGAAAGCCATTTGAATGTTATTGTTATTAAATTTTGAGAACTTTGTAATTGAAAGTTTAGTGAAAAACAGTGATGAATATTAACGGTGGATGGAAAACCGGAAATGAAACAATAAGGAAAAACATCTGCATTGGTCTAGTGGTCGCAAGCGACAGCTGAGTGTGTAGTCCTGATTTCAGTTCCTATGTTAAGCAGAGAGTTATTGAGTTTTCTTATGAATTTCTTATTAGCAGCTCGGAGTTTTGTTTTAAATCAGCAATAGGCTCGTCCCGGTACATTGGGACTTAAATTATACCGTCGAATTGAGGAGTTGTGTACCTTATTGAGCAAGGAGCAATGACATGTAGGTATATTTTAGATGACAGAAAGATATATAATTATGATAGAATGACTGATGCATGCGTGCCGTCGGTTGGGACTGGTCTACTAAAAGCCGCTATGGCTCTTTCTTCAAAAGGCCATTTCAAACTTTGCCCTACATTGTAAGACACAATCTTTATGTTACTATTCTATGTCTGTATTTCAAAAGAGACTATAATTCTCTGAGTTTAGTTCGGCGTTTCTTCTCAGAGGTCGTCAGTTAGGAAACACCGGAGCCATCTAGCTTAAAAAAAAAACATGTAAAATATTGACTTGTAAAATATCTTGAAAAGATATATTTACAGAAATAAATATCATTTATTTACCATTTATCAAAGCCTAATATTTTCACATTCTGATATAGAATAAAATTATACTAACATGTCGATATCTCATATCAATTCCACTGTCCCTAAAATAGGCGCAAGCGCACGTCAAACCCATCCCACGTTATTTGCCTAAACACAAACAATAGAAGCTGACAGGTTAGTGTTTGTTAAGCTCTGTTTGTTGAGGCTAAACGTTGCGACAGGTAGGCGGTTACGCAACTACATTAACGACCTTATTTAGACATGAGTCAGCAGAGGTATCAAAGTTTATGAGGCTAGGATACATATTGCATTGTGTACTTATTAATTCATTATTTTTTATATATTCTTCGATATTGTAAGGTTTAAAGCATGTAACTACCAATTAATCTTACACGGGCTCCGTGCATAGAGATAATAGTAGCGTATATTGCCTCCCAAGATACAGGCTTCGGCTAGTTTGGGAGACAGCTGACTACTACAGCAAGACAAGTCATAATGTTCACGTAATTGGTACCTAAATATATAGATTTATTTATTTATTTATTTAGTGCATGGAGAACTTACAGCTAACAAAAGTATACTAATACAAAGGAAAACCATAGTCTTCAGAAAGCCAATTACAAATCCTCACGTATAGACTTAGAATAATGACTTTAAGGTGTGAGTACAAAAACAAACAAACAAAAAACATCACATCACCTTAATTAAAGTAAAACGCATTACCTAGATGTCAATAACAAAATCACAATTTAATATGTCAAATTTCATATGTGACACATAAAATTAAAATTTTATTGTAGGTACCTATACATTGCAAACATTTTTAAAAATATTAACTGTTTGCATATATTATCTGTAGCTACAAAAATTACCAGAAATCAGAACCTGACGTTCAGTAGACAGCTAATGAACGTTTAGTTCTGGTTTTAAGTGAGGATGGCCATAAACAAAACAAAATTTACGCCATTTCGGTACAGACGCCAGCAGGTCAAGCTATCCAAAACTGTAAAATTTTCCCAATTGAATATGAACCTTATTCTTTTGTATTAAAGTTGAAAACCAATAAAATAAATTGATAATAGCTTGATGTGCTGGCCTCAATACACCGACATCGACATCGACATCATGTGATGCGCGGATTTCTTCCAAAACCCCGCATATCACAGGATAGAAAAAATAAATACCTTTATAAAGATTGGTTTCAATATAATAAAAGGGTAAATTTGGGTCGGATACCTAGAAGGAAAGCACCTAAGTTCAAGCGCTGGCCAGATGCAGTACCTACTGTTGCGAAGACGCAAAGAATAAAAGAAAAAAAAAATGCCAAAAACTAAAAATTAGCGATCCTAAGCGCGACTTCTACGCTAGAGGTTCTGGGTTGTTCAATTCAGTTCGAGCAAGTGTTATTTGGTTTTTCTATGAAGTACAAAGGTAACATGTACCTACTGAAGATAACAAGCTGCTCCGACTAAAATGGTCCAGGGGAAAAGATGCAGATGATAGAGGACCATGATGATGATTTCCTTTGCCCTTTGGTCAGGTTCTTGTGACTTCAGGATTGATCACATTCGCCACGACGCAAATCAATAATTCTCAATAAAACCTAAATATCTTACTTAAAAGGTTACACAAACACACCACAATAAGCAAACCTAATTGAAGGTCAATGTTAAACAAAACACTCGTCATTCAACTTTGCATGCACATCAATACACAACTCACACATACATTTTCATACATACAAGTCGCACATACATTAGTGTAGGTAACAAAAATCACACGCTAAAGTTTATTACATACATTGTCGACTAAGTCATTTGCGCATAACTTAGGTAGGTACACGTTATTACTATATTTGCTGAAACCAACACTTATAATATAAGTAATACTTATTTTTTTAAATTTAACCTCTGGCCAACAGCTAGACAATTAAATACACTGAGTTGTTTCATTAAATAATATCCTCCTATCTATGTGACTGCTGGACGTCACAAGTGGCAACGATCAAGTAGGTATACATGTCAGACGGAATAGAAAAACTATTGTTCGTGGGCAATGGGACCATACTTCTCTTGCTGGAGTGCCTAAAATACCCGTACACCTGCACCATTGAGTACTTAAATAAAGCCACTGATGTCCCAATTAACGTGGCCACCTACTGAACTCAAGTAATATAAATAATGTATTTACAATCGATATGAAAAAAGAAGAATACCGAGGTGACCTGAGTGAAAGAAGAAAAAATTAGGAAGATTGTTTTTGTCCCACTAAGGCGGTAAACAAACATTTAAGGCCCACCTGATGGTAAGCGGTTACTGTTGCCTAAAGACTCTTGTACTACTAGGGGTATCATTTGCGCGTTGCCGACCCTGTCAAACAAAAGAAGAATAGTTGGGTTTGCAGTATAAGGGTCAAAGTCCCCACACAACGTTTCCTCGCGGAGCATTAGCAACCTTGCTCACCGTAAGGAACACAACAAAGCTCAAAGCAGTGTTATTTAACAGAATTAAATAAAAATACCTACCTATATGAAAAGATGTTGTAACAGGCATTTTAAATCCATAATTTATCCGTTACAAATGCAACTAAAGACCATAATTACTGTCTCCAAGCACTCTAAACCAAAAATATCATAAATACAGTAACACAAACAATTAATCGTAACCCGATCCGAGAGATTTCATTAGGTAATAACTATCAAAAAAATCGAGATAACAATGGAACGCCATGGGCCAGCGGTCGTCAACATTCCTCGAATGAATGGTGCATTAATAAATCGAGGGGCCCATTAACATCTAAAACGTAGATGATGATCAAGATTTATGATAATGCTCGCGACAAGATTGAGACACACTTGCTCCAATGTTACGAAATATGTGTGTAATATTGTTCTATAATATACTGTATGAATGGAACTGGATTCTATAGGCTAAATCGATATGCGTTCCAATTGTAACCTGCAAGGATTCAAGCATTGTTACTTCAGTAAATACTAGCAACTTGCGCCGGCTTCGTACTGGTTCAATGTACAGACGTCAGCACGTCAAGCTATCCAAAACTGTCAAATTTTCCCAATTGAATATGAACCTTATTATTTTGTATTAAAGTTGAAAATCAATCAAAGAAATTTGACAGATGTGGTAGCTTGAGGTGCTGACCTCTGTACTAAGTTAATCACACGCATGTATTTATACATATACACTTTTCGGAAGGAATTATCCGTTGCATAGTTTAAAAGATGTCGGCATACAGTGGGACAGACATAAAGCAGCGACTTCGTTTTGCAATATGGATAAAAGCCGTGACAGCCTAGTGGTATGACCGTTGGACTGCCAAGGAGAAGATCTCAAGTACGAATCCAAAGCATTAAATTTTATTTCTTTTTTTTTGTTCAAATCCTGTGGGTATTAATAATGAATTATCACTCGCTTAAACGGTGAAGGACAACATCATGAGAAAATCTTTTTGAGAGATTTTCTCAACAGCGTGTGTAGTGTGCCAACCCATATTGACCAGCGTGATCTAACCTCTTTCATTCTGTGCCTGTAGCTATAGCCTAACCTCTCTCATGTGAGATTCCCGTGCCCAGAAGTGGGTCAGTACCTTTCAGCTGAATAGATCTGGATGGTGGATATATTATATAGATTATCATCATAAACTCATATACTGTCCCACTGCTGGGCACAGAACTCGCTGACCTACTTACCTATTGCGGGTTGATAGACTTCACACTCCGTCGAGAACATTTCTAAAGCATGCAGGTTTCCTCACGATATTTTCCTTCAGCGTTTAATATCACTTTAATTTTCATTACATACATACATACCAACACGCCTGTATTCCCTAAAGGGTTAGGCAGAGGTGTACTAATGTACACCCACATTTCGCCGGTATGTTTTAGGTCCCATGTAATGCCTATTGCCATAAACCGGGCACAAATCCAGACTCCGAGTTGCTACTGAGAATTACATAGAAAATATCATTAAAAAAATAATTTTCATGAATAATTAATTATCACTTTATCACATGGTTTCGAAAAGTCAAAGGTTTCGCTTACCTTGTATTTAAACTCGAGACCTTTAACTTGACAATCCAATGATCATATTACTAGGCTACCACCGCTTATATTATTTTATATATTAGGGGTTTAAGTATGAAATTGCCGATTTGTACCGAAAAATTGTTTTTTTTTTTTTATTTAATATATTTATTTAATCAAAATAATTACCATTATTATCTATATATTGCTGTCTTCTAATAGGAGGGTCCTTTATGCCTTTGCGATAGAACTCTGGTGATCTAGATTCGACAAACTGAGTGAAAGCATTTCTCCTGGGAAAAAACTTTTTATCACGTAGAAAATTCTCCAAATCACGAAAAAAATGACAGTCCGTTGGAGCAAGGTCTGACGAATACGGACGGTGACGAATGGTTTCTAATTGCAGTTCCTGTAGAGTTTAATACATATAACCCCAATTATTAGAAAATAATTTGTTCACCTATGACATTTTTTACCATTTCTTATATCTTAAGATAAGTTCCAGATCAAACTCATGCGCAACCAGTACGTGTAAAACAATAAAATCCCGCCATAACATACTTGATTTTAATTCCAGAGACATTAAGAACGCTTAGAAGGCTACATTGAATTACTTTTAATTGTACATAATACCACATCCGGCGGGGACCAGTAAATCAAAAGAGAACGTATTAACTCTAGCCACCTGTACATGTTAATAGGAATTGTTGTAATTAGCAAGTAATAGCATTGTTAGCTATCAAGTGTATCAAGTGTGTTGTTGTTTTTTTTTCTACTACAATTTTATTCTTAAATTTATTTAGCCAAGGAAAAAATCGATCGTGGGCTGCCTTCACATTTTGAATTTACATCTTTATGGTGGGTGACGTCAGTAACACTTATTGAAAAGCATGTTTTTTCTCCTCTGGTGTACTTAACCAGAAGACGCAGGTTCGAATCCTGCCCGCGGTATATTTTTTCCTTTGCTAAATAACTTTAAATGCAAAAAAGTGGCAGTGAAATAACATTTAGCATGCCTTAGCATGGAAAATGCCAAAAAGTGCAAAAAAATAATTTTATTCTTTTTAATTATATTGTATCTATCGTCTTTAACTATTTTATCTGAGCTCTATCTACCTTTCTAGTACAGTCAGCAACAAACATAGCTAAATTTTGAAAAAAATCACAGCTCCAAAACTTGTCAAGCTTTTTTCTATTAAGGTAACGTAAATATTTAATAGTTGTCTATGCAATTATTTCGCATAACTTTCACAGGTCAATGACTTCATACTTATTAAAAATCATAATTGAAGATTGTAACATGTGACTTTCGTTGCTAAGTCGCTTATGTAGGTACAGTCACCTACATAAGCGACTTTAACTATGAAATCTTCTAACAGAATGGCGATTGCTAAATACTTGTTCAATTAAATCAGATCAGTATCTAATTTCATCATTCTATGATTTATTGGGCAAACAAAGTGACTTTAATTGACCGTCAACCGTAAACCAGTCATGGTGCGCACTTACCTTTCAAATATAATCAATTGTAGCCTTGAAGATGGAATAAGGAATAAACAACGCTTTTAGATGCACAATCACGAGCATAAATATGTATACACTTACTAATTATATGTATACACTACTGTTAACATGCTTTTTTTAAAGGAGTGTCTATGGAGTTTCTTGCCGGTTCTTCTCCATAAAACCCACTTTTTGGAACCGTGCAACTAGTTTTGACTTTTCAAAAGTGATATTTTAATGGTCTAATTGAAATAAAATAATTGATTGACTTTGGAAAAAATATTTATAGTTATTATTTCGGTGTGAGAATTTGTATTTTTATCGAATCTTCCATGGAGCAAAGCTTCCTAGTGTGAACAACGATTTTTAGGAAAAAAAATATAGTACCTAATTATATGCGTTGACGAACCAAAAAAAAAAGAAATTGCACTAATAAAAAATGATACTACATAGGTTATAATGAAACAATTTTGCAAAAACAACAAACTGCGTTAGTAGTACTCAAACGTAGCAATACTAAAAGTACTTACTACATTTAAGTACTTTACCTTACCTTACCTTACCTTACGTTAAGCAGTTTTGTAGGTTTTTCTATGAAATTCGTTTTGATTTGTATCCGGTTATATGGGACCTAAACATACTGACGAACAGTGAGCTTATATTAGTAGGTATACCTCTGCCAAACCTTTCGAGGAATACAGGCTTGAAGGTATATTATATTATGTTTAATATATGAACGCCAAAAGAATAGGTAGCGAATACCCACCAAGATTAACTAAATATCCCCTCTCGCTTACCTCGAAAAAATGTATATCAACTATTTCACATTCCTTACTCTAAAACAAATCTTGGATATAATGCTGCTGTGCCTAGAATGTGTAGGTGCTATAATGTCCTGGCAAAATCTAGTGATATCGATATTACTTGCTCTTTAACCAAGTTTAAAAAAATGGTCTACGAGGCCATTATCTAAAAATAAATATTAATATATATTATAAAAAGTTATTATATAACTTCATAAATTTAAATTTTTTTAGTCTTTCTAGTTATGTAACTACTTAATACATTACTTTTAATTTTATTTTTTATTTGCTAGTAACATATTAATAGTTTTATTTGCTTTGTATAATTTTTGCATGCTGTGGTCTCTCATAATTGAAGGAGTACACTGGCCTTTTAATGTATGTAACTTACTACTAATATATTTTTGTGTATATCCTTTGTCAGAGATCCTTAATGAAAATAAATAAATAAATAAATAAAAGATTAATTCGAAGATTGCTTCAACCGATTTGCCCACTTACTACCGGCGACATCGTATAATCTATACATCAACTATCTAAGATATGGTCACATCTTGCCTGAGCTGACGTGTGTCAACCAAAACGGACCACAGATATAGAAACAGGTGCTCGCATTGTTAATGATTTGATGTACAGATCCGATGAGATTTCGATACGACATTTGTTAAGAATAGAGCCGCCAGCCGTTTCGTTTTTGTTAGGATATTACTGTTAAAACTGGTTAGAAACGAAACGTCTTTCTAAATTAATGTTAAATGGAAGTGTTGATGCAGAATTTCTAAGTAGTTAAGACGTTTTATGTTGATTTGTTAAATGAGAAGTGGCAGCGTCAAATTAGGTAGGAAAAAAATAAACATCATTACCCCTGTGGCGCTATTAGGCATAATAGTGATATATAATCACACAACAATGCTACTGTAATTTGCTATGAATATCTTAATATTTGAACTAATCAAGACAATAATATATAAAATATGTAGAGTATTGACCTATACGATCATCAACAAAAGCGTCTACCAACCATTTAATTAATTTAAGTTCTGCAAATCATCGGATTAGGTTTTGGAGCTATTAAATTGAAATGTAATAAAATAATCTATGACCAAAAACTATAATATCATATCCTAACTTAGATTATAGATACATTTTAATACATTGCGATCGTCTGGACATAGGTACTTAATCACTTTTAAACAAAGAACACAAACAATTCCATTTTAGAAATGTCAATTTCACATTAATCATAGGTTCACTAATGACTGTCCCACTTACTAGCTAAACCCTGGTTTTACTACACCGACCTCCTTAAACTAAGATTTATCTACTGTCTCAGAACAATGCAAGTGGACCATAGCTATATTGTCGCATTGTTTGAATTATGTTTTAATAAGCTACGTGCTCGGAATAATGCGTACGGATGTAAATTGTCCTTATACTGCTGTTAAATGGCAGTTGCTATTGTTAATTACCTATTGATTAAGAAAATTATGTACAACATATATTTTACGTACCTACATAATGAATCATGACAATGCATTTTAGTTCTTAAGTCTTATGTCGAATAAACGAATAGATTAAATATTGCCTTTGAATTGTATTTGCAGTAAAAGATTTATATTTTTAACTACCTAATTGAAGTCGTTTACCTATAGGAATGGTTGGAAATATAGAGAAAAAGGTAGACGTTTGTCTAGCAGTGGGTCAATATATAGGATAAAACATTGAAATCTTTACAAACAGGTTCTTCAATATGAATTGGGTATATAAAAACCATTTTTTTTTATACCACTACGGCGGCAAACAAGCATACGGCCCACCTGATGGTAAGCGGTTACCGTAGCCTATAGACGCTTGCAACACCAGGGGTAACACTTACGCGTTGCTAACCCTATCATATTATATGAGTGAAAAGTTTTATAGCGCATAGGTAGTAGTGGTAGCAATTTACCCATGTAATGAACCATAAAATGAATTCTCTAGTAATTATAGCAACTTACACTTCTACAGGTTGTTCTTAATTCAAAATTGGAATACCAATACTGAATTTAAAATTTCACGACTTCTGTTACGTAAATCGATTTGAACGCACCAAATAAGAATCGATTGCTGCATCGAATCGTAATCGTAAATCGAATGAGAGTAGCTACCAAAGTGTAATGTCTATTAATCAAGGTACAATAGTGCTTTCCAGAGATGTGGACAAAAGTAATTTCACTCCGATTGGGTTATTTATACGTGTAAGCCGGTCGAACAGGTGTGCTTGGTCATGATACAAGGTGTTGTTTTTGGTTATAGGTATTATATTATCTAATTTTCGTGTGAATTAAAAACGAGATAGAAAGTAGCTAAATTAAGTAGAAGATATTTTTATAAATATTTTTATTAGATTGATTTAGCATTTCTATCTAATATAATAATATTTAATTTTGTTTCTTTGTCTTCTATACCTTCCTGTTACATAAAATAGGATGAAACTTTTGTAGGCCGCGTGTGCGCCCACGAAAGTGGCTGATATAAAAAGAAAATGGGAAAAAGGGGGGCGGTTAGGGTTATAATAGCTTATATTATTATATAAAAACTTTAGATTTCAAAGTAAAAATGATAAAATGGATTTTATCTTTATTTTCTTATCAAATCATTGACACTAAAACGGTAACACAGACAATATACACCTACGCTAATATTCAATAGGTTATTTATTTTGAGACAGATACTAAACCACCTTTTCCCCCCATATTATTTAATAATACGTAAATATTAAACGTATCATATGATGTGTGCGCAAAGTTGTTAATTTTCCTTACCAAAAATTCATTTTTCCAGTATCATCATCATCATCAACCCATATACTGTCCCACTGCTGGGCACGGGTCTCCTCTCATATTGAGAGGGATTAGGCTTCCACCACGCTGGCCTAGTGCGGGTTGGCAGACTTCACAAACCGTCGAGAAAAATCTCTAAGGTATGCAGGTTTCCTCACGATGTTTTCCGTCACCGTTTAAGTGAGTGATAATTAATTATTAATACGCACATGAATTCGAAAAGTCAGAGGTGTGTGCCTTGGGTTC
Organism: Acronicta alni; assembly: GCA_964056405.1. Classification (NCBI taxonomy): domain Eukaryota; kingdom Metazoa; phylum Arthropoda; class Insecta; order Lepidoptera; family Noctuidae; genus Acronicta; species Acronicta alni. The sequence continues at coordinate 7,736,685 of OZ043930.1, forward strand.
GAACTCGAGACCTTCGACTTGGCAATCCGACGGTCATACCACTTGGCTATCACTGCTTTTTTTCCAGTATAACATAAACAATTCTTATAAATGAATCACATAATTAAATCGTCTCATTTCGACATCCGCCTGTATTAGGAGACGCGCAAGCGCTGCCCAGAGGATCGTTATTAATTTGGAATTTGTTACAGCCTATACTTAAACGGCTAGATACCGCAGTTAGGCGCTCCGCATAAATGTGTATACATCACATAAACGCCGAACATATTAACGTATACATTATAAATTAAAAAAACGGCGTCATTAGTCTAGTGGCTGCGTGACTGCTACGATAGTGGTCGGGTTTGATTCGCAGGTTGAGCAGTGTTATTGGGTTTTTCTATGAAATACTCAGAAGCAGCTCGATTTTTTTATTTGTGTCCGTGTGATGTAGTTAGACTGGAAACTGACCCCAACATAGTTGGGAAAGGATCGGAAGATGATGAGGAATATTTTAAGAGAATTTTTACCAATTTAAATTCTGCCCGCGGTCGAATTTTTCCTTTGCTTAATAACTTTAAAATCTTAGCATGGAAAATGCCAAAAAATACAAAAAGACAATATAACTTTATAAAATATAATAAATATATTATATATATATACAAAAAATATCTCAGATTCTTAACAAATTATCCAAATCTAAAGATTTTACAAAGCACAGAAGTTTAAAAGAACCTTAATTATGCACCATAAAACCTATTAAAAATGTAAAATATTAGTCTGATAATAGTTTCTACTTGATCCTTTATAGTTTTTGAGAAACTGGAGCCAATGTTAAATGACCTCTTAAAAAACGGTGCCACGTAATACTTGGACCGTAGTTCTTCGACAGCGGATTTCAAGTAAAACTGGTCGATGTACAAAATTCCGGTTCACACTCGTCCAGTTTGTTTTTTTATATCTCAGACAATAGGTTTTTGTTTTGAGGTCGATGGTCAGCTTTTGGGGTTTCTAGAAGGAAAACGATAGTGAAATATTAAAGCGATTACTGAGAAGCATGTGTGACTAACTAGATCCAGTCATTGTTTTGGCATTCGTAATGGCTGTTGTTCTCAGTATTTTTTTCATTCTCTTTTTAAATTTAAACTCGGAATTTACTCGGATATTTGAAACCTTTTTGGTCAAAAAATCCAACTTTTTCACAACTATATTGAGATCGACTTTTGATCTAACCATATTCGGCTGAGTATCAGTATTTTCACCCAACGACTGCAATCTGACAATTGACAATACCGATGTGGATGGTGGAGGGTAAACTGGTTGTCTGGCGTTTTGGGCTTCTAATTCCCACTAACTGTTGTCTTAAAAAGTGTTGGATATTCCAGGGACCAACGGCATCATAATGTGCTTTTTGAGATAAATTTGTGATAAGGTAGATATGATAAGATTTATAGCGTTTTTTTTACTGAATTTTACGTGTGTTACCACCCTATAAATTGTAGGTATGTAACTACAACATATTTATTCAAATAATGTAGGTATTCGTGAATGCTAACACTACTTTAATAGTGTTAATAGTTTTTGGGTCCCAAGAAAGCCGTCTACATACATACATACATACCATGTCCCCTGTATTCCCCGAAGGTTTAGGCAGAGGTGTACTAATGTACACCCACAATTCGCATATAAATATTTATGTCCCATGTGATAGTGTGTGAGCTTTTTCTCTTTAATCGGGCACGGATCTAAACTCCAAGCCGAGAATATCAACTGAGAATTTAATAAACGAACCATATAACACTGCTCGACCTGTGAATCGATCCCAGGACCTGTAGCAGTCACGCTTAAGACCATTAATTAAGCAGGTAAACCGTCTCAATCGAAACGTTCCATTTCTTTTCTTAGTCATTTTCACAGAAAAACTTTGTCTAAGACGGTAAGTCACACTCCGCAGTTGCTCTTGCAATTACTACACCATTAACGCAATTTGGAAAGAGTACAGTCAGCAACGAATGTCGCTGAACATGTTGCCATCTTGATGATTTTTAATACGTATAAAGCTACTGACCTGTGAAGGTTATGCGAAATAATTGCATAGATGACCATTAAATATTTAGGTTATCGTAACAGAAAAACGTCTTGATAAGTTTTGGAGCAGTGATGTTTTCAAAATTTCGCTGTGTTCAGCGACTTTCATTGCTGTCTGTAGCTATAAACGTAGCATAACATGTCAGCTATCTTGTTATTTCACGCATATCCTGCAAATCTTGTTCGGACATACCTACTAATTACCGAGGCGTTCACGCGATGGGATAAACACCTGTCTCTCGTAGACACTGTTACCATGTTTGCATTTTTTAAACGCGTCTTGTTAATGCTTACGGTACTTCGCTATGAGTGACATACCAGTTTTATTTATTTATTACCTATATACAACTTTACAGACAGTAACTATATTGTTGAATCCGACTATTTATCCTATCCTACCTTCCTACTAATAATATAAATGTGAAAGTATGTGAGGATGGATGGATGTTTGTTGTTCACGCTAAAATTACTGAACGGATATTGATGAAACTTTACAGTATAATTATTTATACATCAGAATTACATATAGGCTATAATTTACAACGATTTTGTGTTAAGTACCCAAATTACAACGATAAATTAAAAGTAACTTTTCTACTAGGACGAAGTCGCGGGCAGAAACTATTTAAAATAATAAAAACCATTATAAACAAAAATGTGATTCTATTATAATCCGCCGAGCCTTTTCCCAACTATATTGGGGTCGGCTTCCAGTCTAACCAGATGCGGCTGAATATCAGTATTTTACACGAAGCGACTGACATCAAACACCCCCCTACTATCTGGGTAATAGAGAAATTCTGAGGATAGACTGGTTGCCAATCTTTTTAGGCTTCTGATTACCACTACCGACTGCCATAGATGTTCGTATGACAACCGGGAGCGAAGGCTTTACGTGCTCTCCGAGGCACAGAGGGGTCTCGATGTGTAAAGTATAGTGACATGATATTTTTTTTCATCTCTTATCCATAAATACATTCCATCACGCCTGTTTTCATCGAAGAGTTAAACAGAGACACCAATGTACACCCACAGTTCGCTGGTATGTTTAAGTTCCATGTAATAGGGGGCAAGCCATTGATAGGACACAAATACAAACTCCGAGCTGCTACTGAGAATTTCTCGGAAAATCCCAACAACTCTGTTCGACCTGAGAATCGAACTCAAGACTGATTCTTTGACTTTGACTAAAGTTTGACTGTTACGCTAATTGATTTCCATTTTCCATTCAAAATTTGTCCTGTACAAGTTCTTGTCCTGTGTATCTAATCATGTTTTTCTCCTTTTTAAACACGGGAACAAATATTTATAGCGGTTACCACGGATGTGCATAATCTATCTACATAAATAAACATGAAATGCTGTTCGTTGGTAAGCGCATCACTTGAAAACGGCTCGACTTATTTGGCTACTTTTTTATAATTTCCTGATAGTATGAATAAGGTTATTAAGAAAAGAAATAATTGTAAAGCTACCTGAATAATTAAGGAAAACTAAAGGTTGAAATAAAAATACTTTTTACGGATTTTATCGCGTATATTGATATTATTAATCCCGACGTTTCGGACCCTTTACAGCGTCCGAAACGTCGGGATCAAAGCGAAAATCCGTAAATGTAAGTAAATGTCAGAAATCAATAAAACTAAAGGTGTTTTCTTTATATGGAATTTTTGTGATTCATTGAAATTTGAGCAGGCCAACGTCTGTTCGAATTTCATAGATTCCGTGGCTATGACTACAGGGCAAATGAAGGCAAGTGCGGTTTTTAGTCGGTACGAATCCAACATACCTACTCTGTCACCTCCCCGGGTGGCGGACGATCCATGAGGACTGTACTATAAAAACAAAAAAAAAAGCTGACGTTTTTTGGGTCCTAATTACGTCTATTAAAAAATACAAGTTGGACCACGTCTTTATTTATAGCAGAAATAAACATACCTACAGGATACGTCAAGTCGTCAAATCGTGTACAATTATACCCATTACGACACGAACAAAAACTTTAATAATTTTCCTTTTACAACACTTTCCCCACACACGTAATTCCCCCATGAATCATAACATTAATTATCTGGCAACCTGTCTTAGAAAATCCACAAAGATTCCAGTTGCGAACTACTGGTTTGGTTGAGAAAAATCTTGTTTGGTGTAGTTTCGTAATCACAAAGGAAATGGTATAAGCTCCACTTGCGCAAACGCGTAACTCGGATGTTGGCGATTACTGCGCAGCCGCGGGTGTTTGCAGTCTAGTTACTGGAGCGAGCGTTTGGACGGAGCATTGTTTGCACTGATTTACGGACGATGATTTGCAATTAGATAGGTAATTTATTATATTAAGGCTATTTCATTATTCTAGTGGTCGTAAGCGCTATTGCTATGCTGGTCCTGGGTTCGATTCCAAGAGCAAAGTGTTGTTGGATTTTGCTATGAAACTCTCAGCAGCATCTTGGGGTTAGATTTCTATGCGGTTAGTGGCAAGGTTTGCTTCATATGAAGGAAAATATTGTGAGCAAACCTGCATGTCTGGGAGATTATCTTGATAGTGTGTAAAGTCAGTCCAACCCGCATTAGGCCAGTGTGGTGGACTAAATCCTTATCCCTCTTATTCTGAGAGTAGACTCGTGCCCAGCAGTGGGACAGTATATTCGTTGGTGACGTTGAAATACACAACTAGGTGTCTGATTTTAAAAATCATTTTGGATTACAAAATCTGTGTCGTCACTACCCATCGTCAAAAAAATTCAGCAGATATTAAATTAGCAAAATAATCTTATAGTTGCTAACAACTAGACAGAACTTTGAATACGTATTTCTTCTAAAAGGTATTTAACCTCATACATCACTGCAATTGCAAACATAATCCTACCTCGGAAAGGTAAACAGGCTTGAAGTTTTAATCTGTATAAGTAGAAATTACGAAAATCTATCGAACCCGGTTTTAAAACTGAACCGAAGTAACACGTAATAAAACTGAGATTAAAACATTAACTTCTTCACAGTAAATGCTAAACTAGACACGCCTTACCGTGACCATTTCAAACAAACTCTATAACCGACTAATAACATTCTAATTAATTCATTATGCCGTCTTTAAATACAAGTCACAGATAATGACGTGTTTCAGTCGTGATCCACTACAATGTAAGTGCCGGTTGACGCAAGTGGTCAAGCAAGTTAACTGGAACGATGTGAACGAGGCTCCGTGAAAGTGGACTGGGGGGTAATACGGATAATTTCTATGAAAATGTGTTCTTAGTGTGCACAATTGATAGAAAATTGCTGGCAAGAGTGGGGACAGCGCTGCAATTGTTTGTAAGAGTCGATTACCGGTTTTTACCTGAAACAAAAAAGGAATAAAAATTTAGTTGTGCCGTTATTCTTATCAATTAGTTGCAAGTGCATTAGTGGTACTAGGCGCAGTTATATTGTTGAATACAAAAGGAAAATACTGCATTTAGAAACGGAATTTTCTTAAAAGTAACTGTATTTTCCGTTGTCCTATCACAATAATTTTGCATTTTAACAATATATCCGCGTATAAAAGAGATTCTCTTAAGAGAAATTTATACAATTTGAATAACCTTTGTGTTTAGAATATATGTTGATATTTTCACACGGTTTAAAAGCTTCCATATTAATTTTAAACATTATCTTACTAAAGTGATGTCGTCTTAAGTAGGTGAGTAAAGTATTACAATAAAAAAAACATCCAAACGATTTCACATGCCGATATTATTTCTTGTCTATCGTTAATTCATTACACATGACAATAAAAAGACAAAAAGCGGGCCATGTCCCAACCGGCCATTCATATGCGTCGTAAAAAAACATTATAAAGTATTATCTATATAAAAAAGTTAGCGGTAGATTGACATCTGTCCGTCCGGGCTGCCTCATACGCTCGGTTGAACAAAATCGAGTATTACAATTAAATTAAAAATCACTCACGTGTAGGTACAGCCGATAAGTTTTGTAGTGTCAGCAGAAAAATTATAACCATCCAGGTATTTTTGACAATTACTTAACAAAAAAAAATGAATATTAAAATTTCGCATACAAATTAAATAAGGTACAAAAACGTTACTAGATACATAAATGAAAAATGGATCTCAGCAGGATTCGAACTTGCGTACTCTGGTGGTCTACCGGATTGTACACCGGAATCTTTAGCCTAACAAAACTAAACTAAAAAATCATCGCCTGCGATTTTATTACCCTAATATCAGACATAATGCTTAAGGATATTGGAATTTCTCAAATGGAGCATGGAATTTCCACATGTTTAATTTTTTTTGCCTATTACAAAATCTCCAAAATAAATTCATTCGTCCTACCTAATTTACACAATGTTTGCACGACAATCTTACGCATTCCGTCAACGACCTGTCAAATGAGTGCGGCCATTTTTATTTTAAGCTTTATGGCCTCTTGCCACTTAAATGCAGTCATAAATCAAATGTGATTTTTATGGTGATTAATGTTGATCTAAAGCGTTTTAGACTATTTTCGTTAAACAGCTGTATTTGGAAGCTTCTGTGACATAGGTATTATAAATATTGAGATTAACTTATGTTTTAATGACGATTTTACACTAAGATTTTCCGTGAATTAGATCATCTTTTTAATGCTTTTATTGAGCGTGTCGTAAAATATTTGCTTAAACTATTTATGGAGGCATTATGGATATTAAAAGCTTCCCACGTATTGAAATAAATGAATTTGGAATATATTGCATATCTTTGGGAATTTCAGGGCAACCTTTTAAGAATAAAATAAAAGATTGCCTGAAAAGTTATATAAGTAAGGAAATAAGATTTTTTTTTAATAATAATTCCAATGGTGAAGTGTCAATGAAATTTCATTACTATGTCAATAAACTGAAGCAGGATGAAAAAAGTATTGACTATGCTGAAATAATGTGTGACAAAAATTATTTGGCCTGTTTTAATATTTTTTTTTGTATAAATTACGAGTTGTATTTTAAATTACATATTAATAAAATATGAATGAAGCCGTGTGTGCCGTTCAAGTATATGTCCAACGTTGGTAAAAATAATTATGAAATCAATTTTTAACAAATATTTTTGCTGCTAACGCTACAAAAGCAACGTAATTAATGGTAGAATGATTCAATTGAATCCGCGGTATGCGTGAGTTTCCACTCATTGTGGCTTTGCTTTCTACACACCTCTGCCAGCAAGGTGTCGCATTGCCTAACCTGTGCCCACCACTGGTATTAATATATACTGACAGAACAACTGTCCGCCGAAGGCTACATTGTTTTAATTTATATTGTAATAACTGTTAATTAGATTTTGGAATATTAATGTGTTTGTTGTAATAAATCTTATTATATTACTTGCTACTGCTGGCGGTTTCGCTCGCATTCCAAAAGATTATTGAGACAAACGATAGCTTATGTTCTTCTCCAAGGTCCAATCTATCTCTATACCAAATTTCATCGAAATTGGTTCAGCGGTTTAGGCGTAAACGTAACGATAGACCTCACACAAGCGATCAATTGTGGACAAAGCCTTCGAGTGATGTTTTTTTATCAAATTAAATTGTTTAATCCGTGTAAGATTTTTGTAAGTTATCCAAATCGGTCAGAGATTTCAGGTATTTTAAGGATCTCTATGCTTTACTATAATAAATATATAATGTTAAAGTTTAATTGTATGATTTTGCATGTCGGGCATTGTATTATCTTTTCCGACGAAGTATGTGAGACTGTTATATTATGTTTAGCGACCAACTTCTATATACCATACTTCAAGCAAATAAATTCCATTTCATTTCATTTTATTACCACCCCTAACGCTATTGAGGTGGTCTTATATTATTCCAAAATTGTTTAACCATTGACGCGATAATAAGGAGGTTCTTTTTGATATTCTAGAAATATCTAATACTGGGTACAATTATATTATTTCCCGCTTTTGGAAAATGGATTCGTTGCTAGGTAAGTACCACCTACTCATTTAGTTTTGTAATAGGTCTTATTGACATAGGTAAAACCAGGGGTATTTCCATGCCGGGTAAAACCGACTTACATAATTATTATGAATTTATTAATGAAGAAATATAACATAATACTAGCTTCTGCCTACGACTTGGTCCGCGTGGAAAAGTTACCTACTTTTAAGTATCGTTGTAATTTGAAAATCGTTATAAATTATAGCCGATATGTTATTTTAATGTATAATAATCCTCTGTCCCACTGCTGGGCACGGTTCGCCCCTTAGAATGAGAGTTCACTACGCTGGCTTAATGTGAGTTGGCAGACTTCACACACCGTTGAGAAAATCTCTAAGGCATGCAGGTTTCCACACGAAATTTTTCTACACCGTTTAAGCGAATGATAATTTATTATTAATACGCACATCCTATCCTACTAATATTATAAATGTGAAAGTTTGTAAGGATGTATGGACATCCATACATCCTTACAAACTTTATGTATGTATGTATGTTTATTACTCTTTCACACTAAAACTACTGAACGGATTTTGATGAAACTTTACAGTATTATTATTTTGTACATCAGAATAACATATAGGCTATAATTTATCACGATTTTGAGTTAATTTGCCAAATTCCAACGATAACTAAAAGTAACTTATCCACGCGGACGAAATCGCTAGTGATTTTAAAATTCCGATGTGCTACTGAGAATTTCATAGAAAACCTCAAAAACTGCTCGACTTAGAACCGAAGCTAGGACTAGCGTAGCACTCGCTTACGACCACAAGGAGACAGTGGAGGAACTTGTCTAGTAAAATAATAACAGATATGAAAGCAGCAGCTTGCTACGTAGTAATTATCCATCATTATACTTTTACTAGTAAAGTCATTATACCTACTTCATTGAAAACGGCTTACACTATAAAACGACGAGGAAAAGTAGTTTGTACCTGATTGTACGTGGTTCCACTTTTTCTCGTATATGTACTACATCGGAAAAGTTACTTGCACACGTAGGTAAGGGGTTACATACCTATAGGTGAGCTAACGAATGAGGCAGTCATCATCATCATCAACCCATATACTGTCCCACTGTTTGGCACGAGTCACCTCTCAAGTTGAGAAGGATTAGGCAACACGCTGGCCTAGTGCGGGTTGGCAGACCACACACTGTCGAGAAAAATCAGGCAATATAAGTATGTATTTAAAAAAATATGTAAGTAGGTAATATATCCATGGTTTAGTACCCATAGTACAAGCTCTGCTTAGTTTGGGCCTAGATGGTGATGTGTGAAATGTCCCAAATATTTATTATTTAAAATGAATTAATAATATTCATTGGAACTAAACGCACGTCTCAGCTTTTCTCTACTTAAGTATAGACGAATATTGTCAGAATTTAATTATCAAGATTTATCTAAATGAATATTTTAATTAACCCGTCCCAAATTTAGGTCTACATGTAACGCTTAATCATAAATGGCTAATTCTTTTCAAATTTACGACATCACAACAGCCGGTAGCCGACATTCTTTCTCACGCAAATTATGTAAAATATATTCAATACATTTCGTAAGATACGTTTAATTAACGAATATGAAGTTCCAATCAAAAAAGTTTCCATTTTATTGATAGGAAATATTGGTAACACCATCAACATTGTTCTTTTTTTAATTTTATTACTATGGGGCTCTGTCAATTATTGAGTGCTATTAAATCGATACACTATGTAATCTTAGTTATTTAAATACTTTCGACAAAATCATTCCCGAAGGCGAAACTGTAATGTAGTGATGGGAATTTTTGTTCACTTGAGTTTTAGTAACGTATTCGATTATATTCAATGTTTGTCTTATAAGTGTAGGATTATAAATTATAGTTGTTGATGTGGTTGTCTGTTTACTATCTTAATTATCAATTTTGTAGGAAAAGTTATTTTTTTTAAATAGTCTGTAACAGGTGACAAGTCCAGTATTGCGGTGAGCTTTAACAACGAACACAAAATACACTTAGACCCAAAACAAATATCCGAGGATTACAAAAACATTAATTTCTGGTGGAAATCGAATTCACATCACTCGACACAACGGTAGTGACCACCTTAATTATACTGAAACTAAATACCTCAATTTTGTTACACTTTGTGAAAAAGACACTTTGGCATAGTACTAAAACCTCGAACAAAACACTTTAAGTCTACTTTTATCATGCGTACCGTAGAATGAGCTTCCCGAGTGGGTCTTCTCAATAGCTATATAATCTGGGTGTCTTTAAATCTCTAGTAAATCGGTTACTTCTTGGCATACGCGCTCCATCGTAGATCGCAGTGTCGCTTAACATCAGGCGAACTAGGGGTCAAGCGTGGCCTACGCTTGACCGCTAGTATCCCTACTAATATTATAAATGCGAAAGTAACTCTGTCTGTCTGTCTGTTACGCTTTCACGTCTTAATCACTGAACTGATTTTAATGAAATTTGGTACAGAAGTAGAGTTGACCTTGAGAAAGAACATAGGATAGTTTTTATCACGGACTTTTGAAGAGTTCTCTTGGAAACGCGATATAACCGAACTCGACGCGGGCGAAGCCGCGGGCGGAAAACTAGTGATGAATAATAAACAAAAAGTACTTATATACGATGATATTTTTTTAAATAAAAATAAACCAAAAGAACGAATATTTAAAAATGTGTATTCTAGTTCTGTCTCATCCATTTCCAAATATAAAATACATTCTCCACTCAACCTTATCAAAAATCTATTAACCTTTATCAAAATTGGTCAAACGACTAACTACTTACTTAAGAGCTCATAAAACACAGGTATCGATAAAATGGCGGATCGTGGAGCTTTAGTCGATTTTATCTAACAAAGGCCGACTATCGTCTGGTAGGCGGCACATCACTAATGGAAGCCGTTATACCCAATCACTAACGGTGTAAAAGCTATAATTTTGCAAATTGCCGCCACACATTGACGAAATAACTTCATAGGTAGAAAACATTATGAAAGTAATTACATCTACATACCTCATACAAGTTTTAATATACCTACATCCAGATATTTATACATAAATTAACCTTCAAAGCACAGTTATTATTTATGTAATTATAAATGTGGAGAGATTGCGTTTGAAATTTATTATGCAAAAAAATTAATGAGTTGATCGAGAAAAATCCAGTTTTGCATTGTTTTTTGTCTGTTTGCAATGTCATAAATAATTTTTGTCATAATTTTTAATCAATAGCTTTATGTTATTAAAACAAGGGCATTGTTAAAGGACATTTTATTCGACTCATTTACATTTTAAACGCTTTTGTGAGTAAAAGCGTTGGGTAATCACACAGCCCACATGATAGTAAGCAGTTACCGTAGCCTTTAGACGCTTGCAACACCAGGGGTATCACTTGCGCGTTGCCAACTCTGTAAAACAAAAAAGGAATAGTTGGGTTGGCAGTATAAGGGTCAAAGTCCTCCACTGCCAACACAACGTTTCCTCGCGGAGCACTGACACTTAAATAATCTTTTGAAACTATAAAATATATTTGCATAATTAGAATTGTTTGTAACTAAGTTTCAAAAATTAACAATAATACTTTACAAAAAACAATTAATACTTTACTTTGGCTCACATTCAGACTTGAAAAACTTTTTAATTTTATTCCTGGATACCTAGACATAAAGCGCAAAAGCTAATATCCCTCTTTTACTGCAACTAACACGTACAAAACGTTTCTTTCAATTATTATTAAAATGTGATACTTAACAGTGAATGCTCAAAAGAGTATTAATTTCACCTCAGTAGTCAAGACTATTGCAGTAACACGACTACCATCCAAACCTGTGATACAGTATCAGGTTCCACGCATCCGTTCGCACGTAATCGAAATGGTTTCCAGATGCTTCTAAATTTTATATCTCCGCTAATTTATACCAGCAAAGGTCAGCGAAAGTACCGTAAAATTATCAACACGGCTTAAATTCAAATCGAAAACTGAAATAATGGGCCTTAGAACAACGTATAGGCGGGCCACAAACTATGCTGCGATGCTAGGGGCAAATGCTTATTGATATTTTGATATAAATAACTTATACAATAGAAAGTTATCCTAAATCATTACTGCGATATAGTAATTTGGGCGTCACAAGAATACATTTAATTCTCTATTTCTAATTGAAACAATACGAATGAAGGTAATAAATTTCAAAAACTGTCTGATAGTTTAATTGACCTGGCTAGGCCGCGTTGGTGGTCAAAATGATAGATGTTCATGATATGATACGATTATACTAAACAGTTTTAATTTCTATTACATGTGTATCAGTTGTTATAATCGAATGATGAAATTATATCAGTTATTCTTGCCTTTCACTTGAGGGGCTAAGTCGCTAAGTTATATCTATGCTGATCAACCGATCTGCAAGGTAAAGCTGCGGTAGCCGCGGTCCGTCTGTGGATGGGTGACCATTATTAACACAACGAGACCTCTCCGTGCCTCTTTGCATGACGTAGAATGGATAAACTGATACTCTGACAAAGTATAGTCACTCTATTGACTTCTGTCAGTATAAGTGTACGACAGTGATGTGAAAGAGCGGGGCCTTCTAATACAGGCATTGTTTGCTTAAAAGGAGGCTCCAAAAACGTTTTATGAAATTTAACCTTATATTTTCCCAATAAATAATTTTGTATTTGTATTTGTAGTCCAACTTTTTGGTCAAGTGAAGTGTCATTTGGCAATATCCTTCGTTTTATATACAGAACATGGTTACAACAAAATTAATCCGATACTTGACTTTGTCAAAATAAATTCGATATTTGATTTTGTCAAAATGAAGCTGTCAAAGAAACAATTGTACGACATTCTCCACAATGTTTTGTCTCCCACACTTACATAAAACCTCATCAATCAACCTAAATACACACACACACATACAAACTTTACACAATTAACTTTTTCCAAATGTCAATAACTGTTACCGTATACAATCGTAAGCCATCGAAGACCATCGAATTAATCCCCGACTGGTAGCTGGCGTAACCACCAATTTGTAGCCATGATTGATACTAATCCCCTTAATCCGAGTGTCTGTCTGTTCTAAAAACTCACTGTAGTTGCGCCTGCGACTGTATTTGACGAGTACCTCGGATGTAGCTGTTACTCGTTAATTGCAGACATGTTATATTCAATAAGTAGGTTGTATAATTCGTATTGTGTGTTTGACTTCTGAAACGTTGAGAAAAAAGATGACGCCAGAGATGCTCAATCTTCAGTATTTTTTACACACAATTTGAACGACTTGATAATCCTTTTTGAATAAGCACAGAAGAACATGAAAGTATTAAACAAATTTCCAAAGCAATTTTATAATTATAAAAAAAAGTTGTTGTATTTCAATACAGTGTGGTTTCATAAAAATAATGTAGGTATTTATGATAAAAAGTACCGGATTATATTACAATAGTTATATTATTATATTCCCTGTAGCTGTTCTTAAGTTACTCACATAACAAAATTATCATGAACTAATACAACTCAATGGGTTGTTGATAATTTTTACTTCCAAACTCTTTTTTAATGTGTACATTACAATGTTTATCAGCTAGCTGGAGTAACGACTTGCGGAAGGCAGCTGTTTCTGCTAATTTCTGGATGGGGAGGGCTTGAGATCGGGCATTGTGGAGTAGTCTAGGAGAGACCTACGACAAGCAGTGGACGAATATAAGTTGATCATAATCTTAATCTTCAGCAAACTAATTAAATAATAGTGTAAGACAGGTGTTGCTTAAGAACTTAATATAATTATAATAATATCCAATAAAAAAATGCGGTAATGATACAGCAGTTACTGCTTTTTTATTTATTATTTTTATTACTGTAGGTACAGTTGCCGTAAAAATTGATTTTTAGAACGTCTAGACTAAAATGACAGGCTATTACGTGCATTACAACTATGATCATACATGTACAGTCATAAACAGTGATTAACGGTAAAAATTAAGTGTTGCGAACAAATTTTATTACTTAAGTAATTGCAGCGAATAAAATGGTAATAGGAAATAATGTTTTGTACTTTTTAATGAGAATAAAATTGCAATAATATCTTCTCTTATCTTGGGTAGGTTGATATAAGTACTTTAGTTTCTTCCTCTTTTTATGTAACAATGGTAAATACATAATTATATTACTTGAGCCCAGTAGGTGGCCACGTTAATTGCGGCATTAGTGGTATTCATTAGGTTCTCAAAGATGCAGGTGTATGGACATTTTGGGCACTCCAGTAAGTGTAGCATGGTCTAGTCAGGGGTATTGCACTCACACTCATTGACGGGGGGATCTATTATCCCCATTACGCCGAGTTGTGTTTTCTGCGGCCTACTTTATTCTATCGATTTTAAAGTTGATACTGAACTAGTGCCTTTTTTATATTTACTAATTATATTACTTGAGTCCAGTTACCAGTAGATGGCCACGTTAATTGCGACATCAGTGGCATTCATAAGGTTCGCAAAGGTGCAGGTGTACGGGCATTTTGGGTAACAAGTGTAGCATGGTCTGATCAAGGGGCATCGCAATGGCACTTGGTGACGGGGGGATCTATTATTGGATCGGAGAAAATGCTCGTATAACACAGTGTACTATTTAACTTGTGGAGTGCCATAAATGTATTGAGTGTAAGTACACTAAAAAAACAATAGTCCTGCGAGAGTTTGAATTTATTAATAAAAACAGATGAGTAGAATTTTTATCTTTTATTATGGGGGTATTGTGTTTCAACAATGTCCCCATTCACACAAAAAAATCAGCTTGCACGATAATCAATAATTTTACCAATGACTTCAAACCTTGTAAATTTACACCGAAATGTAAACAAACGCAAACATCATACTATATTATTACCCGATTATCTTAATCGTTCTCTTGTCAATTAAAAAACCTTAAGCATCGATCTTTAAATCGATACACGCAGGAACCGATGTATCGATGCGAAGAGCCCATACGTCTTTCTAAAGTGTCACTTGATGTTTATCTGTGAAGATAAGCTTGATGACATTATTTTTTTAAAAGACCAATAGTGACATTTGACCTGAGTGCCATGAGACTCTTTATTTGATCTTTTGTATCGATTTCCTTTTGTTTTTTATTCAAGGCTTTAGTAGAAAAAGGTTATATTTGGAAATGTCAATAAGGTATATAGTTATTTAGCAAAGGAAAAATTCGACCGCGGGTAGGATTCAACCTGACTTCTGGTTAGGTACACCAGACGTTATGACATGGAAAATGCCAAAAAATACAAAAAGATAGTAGGTGGCATCGTTCGACATTGAACTAACGGTAAAGTCATGTCGGTTTAGAAGCAAAAAAAAAACTTGCTTTTCAATAGGTGTTACTGACATCACCATAAAGACGTAAATTCAGAATGTGAAGGCAAAATTCGACATAGTGTCTGGTGTACCTATCTAACCAGAAGACGCAGGGTCAAATCTTGCCCACGGTCGAATTTTTCCTTTGCGAAATAATTTTAAAATCTTAGAATGGAAAAAAATACAAAAAGAAAGGTGTATAGTTATTTAAAACGCATATATACTGACATTTACGCGAATATTATACATTGAAATAAAACTACTTTTTACGGATTTTATACGCGATAAAATCCGAAAAAAGTAGTTTTTTTCCAAAGCCATACGTGTTTACGATGCTGCGCTGGCCGCGGTCAGTCTCTAGATGGGTAACGGTTATTACCACATCGAGACCCCTCCGTAAAGCCGTCGGTCCTGGTTGTCATAAGAACACCTAAGACAATCTAGTGGTAGTCAGAAGACCAAAAAGCCTGACAACTAGTCTAACCTCAGATTATCGGTAAGTATTGACTAGAAAATGGGTTGGGGAAGACTGATGGAATTCGCTTCATGTATATCAATATTTCAGCCGGACTGGAAACCGACCTCAATATAGTTGGGATAAGGCTCGGACTAGATGATGATCTACGTATTTACAAACTGCTACCTGCACAGGTAGTCTTTCTAGTTGTTTTATAAATGAACCTTAAAAATAATGATTTTTTATTAGGCTTACGCAAATATTCCGCCGATCTGGTATCGTCGTGCGACGGGTTGTTGAGCTCCCTCTAATATGGTCGAGCTACACAATGACTGTGATGCATGCGTGCCGTCGGCTGGAATTAGCCTACTCAAAGCCGCTGTGGCTCTTTCTTCAAAAGGCCATTTCAGACATTACCCTACATTGTGAAACTCACATATTTGATATTATTATGTCTGGACTTTAAAAGAGACCATGATTCTCTGAGTTTGTTTCGGTGTTTCTTCTCAGAGGTCGTCAGTTAGGAAATGCCGGCGCCTTCTAGCATAAAAAAAATTAAAACATTGACTTGTAAAAGTGTCTTTAAAAGATCTATTTACAGAAAATAAATATTATCATCATCATCATCAATGGTTTTAGATTACCTATCTGATTTTCGTAATGGGGAAGTTTCGCTATCTACCTAGTTTAAAGGTAATTCATCCAAATATTTATTACGATAACCACAGCTTATCCTTGCAGGGATAGTGATCAGTATAGTTATTACGTAAACACGAGCCGTTCAAACTAATTCATCTAATATTATGCCGAAAATATACCTTGCAATAAAATCAGACGTCACAAACATTTCTGTGTTGCCAAAACTCTAACATTTTCCATTATATTTAATACAATTTAACAGGATGTTACACATAAAATTGTTGCGCGTTTTAATAAAACTAATCGTGTTTGTCATTGTGTGACGTTGATGTTTCCCGGATGCTGGGTTTTGCGCAATTGTTACAATCTGTGTATAATAAAGTGATGAAAAATTGTGTGCTAAACGTTAATAAATATGAAATTAATTTAAATCTAAATATAAATGTGTGACTCTTTTCATACAAGTTGTATTTTTGCATTGAGTTTGCTTTTAGTATTAAAACAATTCAGGATTAAAAAACAAACGAACAATAATTGTTGTTTTTGGGTAGTGTATCGATATTCGCTTTTGGAATCGATTGGGTATCGACATGTTTTAGTGTGTATAAAACATACCCGTAATTCAATTGGCGAATACATTTTGAGTGTTGATTAACAATTTCAATTTAGGTATCTACTTTATAATTAGGTACGTCTTTTCTTTTTACCATGATTGGGCAAAACAGTTTTAGATGGATCAGATGTAGAAACAAAAAATTGTTTATTTTTATAGTTTCATGATTTTTTTATAATGAGATACAATTAAATCTCCACCTCTATAGGTAGGGAAGCCTGATCAATAAAAAAAACATAAAATATTTATGTTGTTTTAAGGGTTCGATTGTTATCAGTCGACGTAAAGGATGTATAAGTACCTATATAATATGATTATTATGTATATGGTTAGCAAATTTATTTGAATAAATAAAAAAGTATTTTTTAAATAAAACACGCTGTATAAAAAAACATACCTACACGAGCAAATCAACAGTCAAAATTATTACAATAATCATGTTAAATCGTATAATTTATAGTTTATCAAAAATTAAGGTTTCATATTATAACAACTTAAATAACATTTTATTCAATTTCTAGAAAACTTGAAATAAATTGTTATAAATGTGTAAAATATGGTCGATTATGTGAAGCAGGCATTGCTTTTCAACAATGAGACGAGCGAATAGAGTCATTCCTACGTCCATTTAGTTTCGGTTTTGAATAAATTAAGGCGTTTCTTTATAAATATTTTCCCACATGTCTTGGAATTTGTATAAAGTAATGTGTATTGTTCTGAATCTAGAGTTACGTTCAATACAGTTATGGTATAATTTGTAGAGAAAGTTCGATATCCGGGACGTATTAAATGTTAAAAATATTACTTGTAAGGTTAACGTAAATTTGAAGCATGACCTCGCCGCGTGCGCAACTTATGATTCAATTCCCGTTAATATTAAAACAAATGAATATCACTGATATCCAATAAACACACATACATAAAAAATACTCATGCCTTTTTCCCATGGGGGTAGGCAGAAACTAAAGAAAGCCACTTGCTGCGATTCTTGTATATTTCTTCTACTTGTGTGTATGACAAGATGTATTAATGTTGACGAAGCAACAGAAGTATCTACTGTATAGGTATATGTAATTATTCATTTGTTTTGGGATATAAATATAAAATGCCTACTTTTATCAGATTATATTTCTATAATCCTATGTTCTCAATTTACTTTTTTGTTAAGTGTGTACATAAATAAATAAATAAATAAATAAATAAATATATTATACCTTTTTCTTGGGGCGGAGAAAATGCCTGTGAGCATACGACACCGTCAGGGATACGGTGAGGTTATGTGGGGCTCGCACCCACTAAAAACTCCGTTTATGCCTGTCTGTCCGCTTTCATAGAGGGGCCACGAGAACTGCTACGTATTACTTTCGCGACCCTTCTAGCGGTGGCCCTGCACATGAGCTCCCTTCTCTACAGACCACTCTACAGACGCCGTGCGGGTGGTATTATCCCTGATCTACCACCCGCTGGCTACTGGTAGGGCGGCATCACTGAACCATTAAAATAGCACTTTTGAAAAGTCCACACGGTTCCGAAAGGTGGGTCCGCGTACGCTAGACTTTGCTGGGCCTGAAAATCGAAACCAGGTCCAATTTTCGATTTTCAGGTCTAGCAAAGTGTTATTGTGTTTTTCTATGAAATTCTCAGTAGCAGATCGAAGTTTGGATTTGTGCCAGTATGGCAATAGGCTCGCCCCCTATACATGGTTAGGTCCCATGTCCCACAACTGTGGGTGTACCTTGATACACTTATGCCTAATTCTTCGGAGAATACATTCGTGATTGTATATTTATTAAGTATTTTTTTACTTTTAGCGTCATTAGTTAATAGACGGTTAAGTAATGTACAGTAATAAGGGTCTTAACTACTAATTGTATTATCTTACTTTCTATTTACACATAAAAATCTCTGGATATTTCGACCTTGAAATATTTGAAATTATTACAAAATACGATCAAGGTCATTATAATAACATGTTGTTCATTGTCAACGGGTTACGCGAAATATAATCACTAGATGAGGCAACTGTTCTATACATTCTGAATTCCATTGTATTCATAGCAGGGTTAAACTACATAAAAGTATTAATTATGTAACTTTAACTACCCAAATTAACGCCGCTTTGATTTACGGTCAAATTTCCACAGGCACTTATAACTCTGTTATTAAAAGTTAACTAGAGAAACTTGTATGGCCCATACAGTTACAATACAACCCATTACAAGACCAACGTAACTTGAGCGGCATTATAAAGAATAGAGAAGGACTGCACAGGTCAAAAGTGCGTGGTCATAATTCTTTACTCACCATCCTAAATAGATCTCTGGCTACAATATAATTGTATGATGTAAGGAGGTCTTAGTTAAGTTGTATGTGTACCGCAAGGAGTAATGTTATGCGGTAACGTTAAATCGGAGTTTATAACTGAATCTTCATTTACAGTGAGGTCCGGATGATGTAAACGACTTTGCACGATGGAGATGGCATTATTTTATAGGCCTTAATTAATATCATAATATCTGAGTATGATTTTACTATTAATAAGAAAATTTAATTGAGGTTTCATCATTGTTTCACTTAAGAATATTCCATAGTAATCATATACTGTCCTACTGCTGGGTACGGGTGTCCTAACAGAATAAGACTGTAGTCCACTACGCTGGCCTAAATGTGAGTTGGCATACTTTATTTATTTATTTATACTTATTGTACAGAAAAGTGTACAAAGGCAGTCTTAATGCCTTAGGCATTTTCTACCAGACAACCTTAGGGTGATGCAGAGACGGTCATGGTAGATGCACCAAAGATTAGAGGTGAGGGGTAAGATGCGAGACTACAAGCAACTATAAAATATTGCTCAAAAAGCATAAACTTACATAACCATTACACAAATATTTATATACATTATATAAATACAGAATACCAATATATACAAACAACACCTTACCCGCCTTTACCCGCCACAAACTTTACCCGCCGTCAAGAAAATTGTTAACAATTATTTTGTTTTTAAGAACAGTGATAAGTTTGTAATTCAATATGACCATTATCATCTACAACATTTTGCAATGTTCAGCTAAAAAACAGAAAAAAAAACTGCACACTAATTTCTCTAAAATCAGTGTTCAGTTCTTTTTTTTTTCTTTGTCAAAATAAAAGCTTTGTAATTTTTTTTATAAATTTTGATCAATGCCTACCCTCAGAAATCCTGAACTTAATGATCAGCAATCAACAACTCATGACAGAAGAGGAAACTCCAGTATCAAAAATACATTTTGGTGATGTATTAAATCCAATATCAGTAAGTACAACAATGTCTCATCATAAAGCAACAAAAAATGCAGTATCTTTCCAGGACGTATTCAAAATTGAAGCCAAACCATCTAATGAAACCCACACGCCACATCCATCATAATCAAATCATGTTATCAACCGCCAACTAGAGAAACAATTTGTGCTCAGCAAATGTTCCAAATTGGCTTGTTGCTGAACAGGTGGCTGCCGTAGTCCATTACCATTGTAAATGTTACTGCAATTTTCTTGCTTCCTTGTCCATCAGAAAGCTTATTACGTTTGTGATTCTGTATGTTAGAAAAGTACTGTATTTTCTCTGTGAATTTGTGTATTTATAGCTAACTATTATTGGTACTAACCGAAGATTATCATCAAACCTTTGATATAGTCAATGTAGCCTGACCTAGTTACCTCAATTCACTATACATAATGGTTTTCCATTCAAAATATTGGACAGTTACGCTACCATCTATTGTTTACTAAACTCCTGAAAACGGAGCACATCGTGTTATTGTAATCGTATTGCGATTGGGAGACAGGGATGCCGTTCTATACATTAAATCGGGCCATCCTTTTTCATTATTCTGTAGAGGTACGCTGGGAGTCTATATAAATTACAATCTTAAATTTGAATTCGAAAATATAGAAATGAAATTTGTGAACGTTGAAAACTTTTTCTACATTTAGCTTTTATTTGTTCGTCGATTCGAAATTTAAATCGCAACTTTGATTGCAGGATCTGGATAAGCTAAAAATCTTAATAGAATATTAGCAGGGTTATATCGACGGCGAAGTGCCAATACCTCCTAACTAACCTAGACCAAAATTTACACAAAGTGAAATAAAAGTGTAATTTCCTAAAAACTTTAAAATATTACGCGGTCAAATATAGTCGCGTTTTAAGTAGAAAGGAGTTGTTTTTAAAAATACAAATAAGTGGCTTCATCAAAACACTCGGAAATCGACCTTAAAGTCATAGTGTAGAAAGCTAAATTAATCTCAAAAACCTTAAGATAGGAGGTATTGGCACTTCGCCGTCGATATTCAAATTGAAATTAAAAATATTGTTTTTATATCTAGTGCGCCCGGCAGACGTTATCGTGCAATCCGATTGCACCGTCACCTACGAATCCAATTGTGAATCTAAACCTTATAACCAGATCAAATCAAATCAAATCATTTTATTTGTGTCAAACATGTGTGATAATACAATGTTACAAAGTATTTTTGGTGTTCAATAAGTAAAAATTATAGTCCAACATGTTTTACCTATAAAGAAAGGTGTACAAATGAGTAATCTCAAAATAGTAAAACCTATCAAAATAATGAAAATGTCAAGAATAAAAATGCATCATGAGGTCATTAGTGTGTCATTCATAAAGTTTTTTAAATTATAATAACATTTATTAATTAGAATGTCTTTTAATCTTTTTTTGAACAGTATTATATTTAAAGTTTTGAGTTCTGATGGTAATTTATTAAATATTTTAGGACCCATGCAAAAAATACTCTTTCTCATAATCTCTGTCTTTGCCGCATGTATTCTCAACCTATTGTTATTACAGGACTCACTCAAACGCATATTTTTTTTTAATATACATAGATAAACTTTTACAAGCGTTTATGAAACATGAGGACTTCAGCTGCACGGTTCAAAAGAGTTGATTCTATGGAAAAGAATTCAGCTAGAAACTACATGGACACTCTTGGATGATAGGTACTTAATACCGTTTGTTTGTTTTATGTTGTTGGTTGGGTAGAAGGTACATAGTTATTTATGTCTGTTACCTGATGAGTTATGAGCAATTGTAAATTTAATTTAGTCCTCATCTAAAGTTCTGTTCCCGCTCAGCTTACAGTTTAGCCTCTCCCTTACAGTCAAGTTAGTTCGGATCGTAATCAATATTTCTATTACCTGTATCCGCTTGTTAGGATCCTCTTAATTTAGCTCACATCCGGTGGATAGTTTATGCCTCCACTATTGTATCCCATAACATTTGTTTGTAACGAGCACTAAACCCTGCGTTTGTTATGGCGAAAATCTTTTGCAATTTTTGTCTCCGAGTTTCCACTACAAGAAATTTTAACTTTTATATTGTAAATAGTTGTTATTGACAAAAATGTACCTATATAATTTTGCCCGCAATGAAAATTGGACTATACGACAAATTTTTTGCAGTGAATATAGGGCAGTGTTAGTAACTAAACTTTTTGGGAGTATGTTTCAAAAATTCAATCTGCGGCCTTAACTGTTTGCTTAATCTAACGACGTCGGAGCTATCTTTTGGATCACCAAAACGTGGGTTCGATTCCCACAGGACACAAATATTTATGTGATGAACATAAGTTTTTATGTTTGTCTGCTTGTTTCTTATTTATACATATGAATAGAATTATGATATAAATCGTATAGTATACATAGTACAAGCTCTGCTTAGTTTGGGCCCAGATCGTGTAAAATATCCTAAATATTATAAATTACAATAAAAAATAAATAATATAATATTTTAAATATTCAAATTATTTTAACATATTAATTACTAGTAGAGAATAGCAGTGAAAATCTAGTGATATTGGACCATTGGACAGCCAAATCAAAGTTCTCGAGTTCGAATCCAACCCTCTGACTTTTCGAATTCATGTGCGTATTAATAATTAATTATCACTCGCTTAAACGGTGAAGGTAAACATCGTGAGGAAATCTGCATGCCTTAGAGATTTGTACTGTCTGTACCTATTTTACCTGTACCTACTCCCATGTTAAGCTAAAAAGTGTATTTTTGTGTAATAAAGATTTTATTATTATTATCCTTTATTCATTAGTATTCTTATCATTTACATTTTTAAATATTTTTATAAAATAAATTATAAAACAAAAACATTTAAAAATATAAAAATAGAGGCCCACCGGTATCGGGAACAGGGTCCAAGCTACCGGCGGTCAGGGCTCCAGAGAGAGGAACCTCCTAACAATACGGGCCGTGTCCAGCAGTACTGCTTTCTGGATCAGGCCCTTGATCCAGCCGCCTAACGAGAGCCTCCTAAGGTGTTGGTCGAGGCTCGTGGCTATTAAGCCATTGGCTGACACGACTATCGGTACAATGATCGCTGTGTCCACATCCCACATGTCGACAACCTCGCGAGCCAAGTCAAGATACTTGATTTGCTTATCTTTCTCGGCTTTCACGAGGTTCCCGTCATGCGGGACGGTAATGTCAACAATCATTGCACGCCTCTCAATTCGGTCCACCACCACTATATCAGGCTTATTGGCTACAATAGTCCTATCAGTGATGATGTTATTATTATTATTATTATTTCTTGAAGGCGTTTGCAGTCTTCCAACCCGCATTAGGCCAGCGTGGACTGTAGCCTAATCCCTGTCATTCTGAGAGGCGATCCGTGCCCAGTAGTGGGACGGTATATGGGTTAATGATGAATTAATTACTAGTAGACAGAATGTGCTGTTTAGCCGCTGATTAGCGTAACAGAGTAAACCGGTAAAAGCACTGTGACAGTAAAATTACTGTCAACCTAATGCCTAACATAGCCTACAAGTATATAGTCTACGTTCACTGTTTGTCTCTCGTTATAACCGTTCATTCAAAAAAACAAACACTCATTCACAAAAAGACTCCAAATTGACATGTCACATGACGTCACAAACCCGAACAAAAATATCAAAAGTATTATTACACTGTCACTCGCTAAGTGGCGTAAAAAAACGAATGAAACCTTTAACAAACGACAGTCAAACTACTTGCGTAGGAGTTTGTGAGCCGCCGCCGCGACTTTTTAACTTATTTGTCAATGTTAGTTGTCGATCGGACGAGAGAGGCGGGCTGTGAAAGGGTTAGTAATCTCGAAAGTTACTCGTTACTGGCTCATTAGTCCAGAGATCGTTAACACGACTGCTACGCTCGGCTCGGGTTCGATTCCCAGGTCGAGTAAAGTGTTGTTGTTTTTTATATGGGTGTTTTTTATAAAAATCTCAGTAGCAGCTCGGATTTTGATTTGTCGATAGACTAATATCTATATGGAACCTAAGAAATAAACTAGCGAACAGTGGATAGTACCTAAACCTTAGCAACACCTGTATCTTAGCAGGCATACAGGTGTGATTGTATGTAATGTTATGTTTTTTTTAATATGCAGCATTTTTTTTAAATATGTATATCAACGATCAATAGCAATTTTATTGTTATCGCTGTAACAATGGATTTAAGATAAGCTGTGTGCTATGATAATAAGCATTTAGTGTATACTGTAAGCTTGTTATTAAATAAGGATAAATAAAATAAATAAACCAAAGCCTACCAAAAAAAAACAAAAGATAGGTAAAATTTATCACTGTCTACTGTTTTGGATTACAAAATTCAATCGTTTTAACTATCACAGTAACCTTTCCCGACTTTTACGACTCGAGAGAAGATTAACAACTAATAATCTAACTTTAATTCCCAATTCGGGTACCTATGTAAATTTTTTAATTTATGGTTTTGGGCAAAAAAAATAATGATCTATTAAGATGGAGAATGACTATAAATAGTTAGCAGTAGCTAACTATTTATATTATATAACTATATGTATTATATATTTATATGATAACTATTTAGCGAAAGAAAGTTTTCTTTCGCTAAATTCAGCAACAATGCTTGTTATACAGGCTGGACGAGATAAAAAA
Source organism: Acronicta alni (assembly GCA_964056405.1). Lineage (NCBI taxonomy): Eukaryota > Metazoa > Arthropoda > Insecta > Lepidoptera > Noctuidae > Acronicta > Acronicta alni. The sequence goes on from OZ043930.1 coordinate 7,761,764, forward strand.
ATCACACGAAATTGCTTCAAACAATGTAAAATTAAATTAATTAATTATTAGGTATCAATCAGCCTTTGCCCTGTAGTGAGATAAACGACACACAAAAAAAATCAATAAAAAAGTAAGTAATATTTTTTTTTCATAAAGGAACCCACCCACTACACCGCACGTCACGCGTTTGTCATTGTATTGCTTCTCTCCGCCAATCTGTCTCTTATTGTGTTGATGCGGTTATAATCATGGTAAATGATACGGTATGGTGAGAAGAAACCATAACACTGCTTTAAGTAGATAATACTATTGTCTTTTTTATTGTCACACGATAAACCAGCATATGGGCGGACTCATGGTAAGCGGTAGCCATAGCCTATAGTCACCAGCAAAACCAGTAATGAAAAAAAGGCGTTGGAGCAGACGAGTCAAAGTCAAATGTTTTATATTAATTAGACCATTAAAATAGCACTTTTGAAAAGTCAAAACTAGTTGCACGGTTCCAAAAAGCGGGTCTTATGGAGAAGAACAGGCAAGAAACTCCATAGACACTCTTTTTAAAAACAACATGATTACAATGCTAATCTTGGTTTACAATGTTTGTTATGAATAGTTATTGAGAACAATGCAGTTTCATGTGTACCTACTAATAAATTAATCCAGAATAATAAACAGCCAGATGGACCTATGATCTCAAGGAGTTGGCTGGGTAAGACTGAATACGGAAGGCGGAGAACCGGGAGTTGTGGCGCGATTTAGGAGAGGCTTATGTCCAGCAGTAGACTGCGATAGGCTGATATGATGATGATATTATGATGACACCAGTCTGTAATATCATGAATGCATTATAATCTTAAGACCTCAGTTGTTAAGTCTCATGTAACCTGTAATTTCATTGGGCTTTAAACCGAAACACAATAATGTTAGCCCATTACCTATTGCTTAGAATATTTGGCAATGCATGAGCTGCCTACCACCAAAACAACTGATTCAAAACATTTGTGTTTATGTAAGTACAGAGGCCACATCAAGCTACCATAATCAGTCATATTTCTTTGATTGATTTTAAACTTTAATACAAAACGGTAAGGTTAATATTCTTATTGGGAAAATGTAATAGTTTGGATAGCTTGACCTGCTGGCGGCTGTACACAAAAACTTTATCTATAATAAAATTAAAGCAGATAAATTATCGCCCACGCGATCTATCAGTTTCTCAAAACAATAGTTCTACATGAGTGCTGTATTGACGGGTGACATGATGTTTGGAGTAAGACATTCGGCCTACACAGTAATTTTGTGTATGTATGTACGTGTTTGTTAACTTTGTTTCCTTATTTTCATGTTATCGGATAAACATCGGTACTAGTAAATGGTACAACAAGGTATCTTATTTCGTAACTGCTTTACGACATAGAAAAAATCGAGTTGAACTAATATATCGCTATATTCATGCGGATGACATCACGGGGTATGCATTTATTGTATACAAAGACCTTCTCCAGAATATAGCAAATACTTTTCTGAATACCGCATTAAAATCGGTTCAGCCAAACGCAAGATAATTACGGACAAACTACCAACTAGTGATATGACCATTGGACTGCCACGTCAAAAGTCTCGAGTTCAAATCCTAGGCAACCTCCGACTTTTCGAATTCATGTGCGTATTAATAAGTAATTATCACTCGCTGATACGGTGAAGAAAAACATCGTGAGGAAACCTGCATGCCTTGGAGATTTTTCGATGGTGTGTAGTGTAAGTCTGCCAACCTGCAGCGTGGTCGACTATAGCCTAATCCCTCTCAATCTGAGAAGAGACCCGTGCGCGCCCTCTCAATAATCAGAATCGCAACCAACAACAGAAAGCTATCAAGTTCGTCAATTGCTTCAGATTAATTATTAAACGTCATATCACATACCACTTAAATTAACAAGTTCAAGCTTTATTACCTCATAGTTAGGTTCTACATTTATTCGACAATATTACGTTTATTGCCTATTGTTGCTTCACGATTTTGGTGTCGTCCAAGTAATAAGTACTTACAAGTATTGTTTTCTTCCCACACACTGCATCTGCACTGCACTGCATGGTCAACACCAATTCGATTTGCATCTTATGTTTTGTTACCATAACGATTATTGTTTATCGTATTCGAATTTCAAAATATTTGTATCGATTGATATATTCCCTGGATATGATTTCCAGGTCGAGTAGGAGTTTTTATGAAATTCGTTATCTTTCTATCAAAGAAATTTGACAGATTGTGGTGGCTTGATTGGCCTCTGTAAAATAGTAATAAATGGTTTCTAATTTTAATAATTAAGGACATACCTTAATTATAGGGTAAGATTGGCGCTGGGGTAAGAACGTATAAACCAAATTTCCGTCTTATTCGGCTATTATTTTTAATGCTAGCTACCTAGCATTGCGCGCGGGGCGGAACATGACGTACCGCAAATTTGGCTATTATTTTGTAAAATTGAAAATGTAATAAAAATAGAACATTATTTAAACAGTACATTTCCCGATACTAAGTACCTATTTAAACATAAAAAATACTGGCTTAATAGTTACTCAAAAAAAGTCACATACAAGTGCCTATATACCTAAAAGTACGTGCACACGCACATCTCGTTAAGATAATTTTCAATTCACAATCGCTCGAGTTCAATCCTCCTGTCAAGTCCTCACTTTTAGACTAATTGATCACAAAGTAATTAATTTCATAATCTCCGATCCCTTTGTTTAAATCGAACCGTATGCCATATATTATAACGTTGATTTTTATAAAACATACTTCCTAGACAATTAATCATACAATTAAAAATATTTGACATGTGATTCGTCAATTGTAGGCGCACACAGAAATTTCTCTAATATAAAGTTGTAATGATATAAAACTTTTGTATAGAATAGACGAGCAACACTATCTTTAAGGTTTTAAAACGATAACACGAGTTGACCGCAGTTTAGCGAAAAGCTTTTTTGTATAAATATATTTTGTATACTTAAGTCTTTTTCTTTGATTTCTTATCTTTTTTAATAAAAAAATGTATGTAATGTATATGATAAGGTAATAAGCCGTTAATAGGCTCTTTATTGAAATAACTGTTCAATTAGATATAAATCATTCAATAATTGGTCGTCATTAAGTAAAAACAAATTTGGTTAGGGTGCATATGAAATCTCTTGATGTTAGAATTTTAATAATAATAACCACAAAAATGCTTGTGAATTTTATATTCATACATAATTCACCAGCAACTATTTAGTGGTCAAGTTGTGGCTACAAAGTTGCTCGTCTACGATACCCCTAAACCTGATTATGCAGTACGACAATAAAATAAGTCGGTCAATTCCGCCCACGGTTTCTCTTATTGGATAAGACATTGTATCGATGTTTCTGCTTAAAATGCGTAAATAATGTTATAAAATATAGAAATTAATGTGTTTTTTATGTATCACCTGCGGATCTCACGGTTTGAGAATGGGTACGTCATCTTAAGTGACAATAAGCGAGTGACGTTTTAATTTTATGAGACAGTTCATTTTGCTACGCATTTTAAATTAGCTCAGTAGTAAGTTTATAATATCAACTCGTATCCTAAATTAATGTCGGTTGGGACTGGTCAACTCAAAGCCGCTATGGCTCTTTCTTCATAAGGCCATTTCAGACTTTTCCCTACATTGCAAGACACATATTTGTTACTATTCTATGTCTGGACTTTAAAAGAGACTATGATTCTCTAAGTTTGTTTCAGTGTTTCTACTCAGAGGTCGTCAGATAGGAAATGCCATCTTGGAAAAAAAAAAATGTAAAATATTGACTTGCAAAAGTGTCTTTAAAAGATCTGTTTACAGAAATAAATATCATTAGTCATTTATTTATAATGGTGTTAAAGCAGTTACCTACTGTGTATTCATTGTTGATAAATTTTATGATTATTCCAATTTTTTTTTTTTTTTTTTATATTTTTTTAACAAAATACCCTGAAGATAAACTGGTTGTCAAGCTTTTTGTGCAGAAGGCCAAAAAGCGAATAATTGTCATAGGGGTTCGTATGACAACCGGGACCGACGGCTTTACGTGCTCTCCGAGGCAAGAAGGGGTCTCGATATGTTAAGAATGTATATCCATCAGCAGATTGGTTGATCAGCTTAGCCATTACTTAGACACGAGCACCTCTGAGTTTAGGTCACTTATAATCACAATTAATAGTACAAAATGAATCTACACATTGAAATGAGGCTGTTAACGCTTATATCAAACAAAATTAAAAAAAGGTTTGGTACCCATAGCTCTTAATCTATCACGTCTAATGTGATGAGCATTGTCTCAACTTATCTCGGAAGATAGTGAGTGTTGAGACGCCGTAACCACTGATATTATGACGGACAGATGGGATAGCGGCAGTACTAAGGCTACTCGATTGTTACTCACCAAAATTGAATTTGTTGATAGAGTAATTCTACTGTCAACAAAAGAGAAACGTACAAAATCTGCATCTTTACACAGATTTCGATAATTATAAATAGTTACGCGCCAAAGGGTTTGGTATGTAGCAGTTTACAATGTTTGTGTTTTGACAAATATTGCGTGAAACATTATTACACAATATTTATCAAAACATCGATTTTTAATTAGCTGCCTATATAGCTCACTCTTTTGTTGACCGTACCAAAAGGTACGATAGGTTTTTATAGTCAAATGAGGTCAAATAGGGTCAATAGGTTATATAACTTTAATACTTAGTAATCAACCATTAAAAATGACAATATTAAATAGTTTTTAATCGGAGCTTAAAATTGTTACTTTTTTCATAATTATGACCAGATTTTTTGACTAAACTGGTCGATTTGTTCAAGTATTTGATCGACAGAACATTTCAAAAACATGTATAACTTAACAGCTATCCAAAGTGATACAATAAGGTACAAATATTTAAATTTTGGCGGTATTTATCAGATTAATACTAAATTAAATTAAAATTATTTTGATATTTGATTGCGTTATAAATAAAATGTCATCTTTTTGGGCGTGCTGTGATGTTTATGACTCAATTTTGTTCAACCGTGTGAATTTATTGCCGTAACAATCAATAACTAAATAGTGACATCAATAAAAAATCGATTAAATTACTTTCACGTTTTGAATTTAATCCCGGATTGGAAAGTAACTGTTTCAATTTTACCAAACATATTATTATTTTAAAATGTTGAATTTATGTTAAAATGACTGCCAGGTGTAAGTTTATATGTAATAGTATATTATGTAACAATACATCCAAAATATGAGCGAGTGAGACTAAGTTTAGATGTAAATTTAAAATTTGAGTTTTACACTCCGTATCTTAGTTTCAAATTACCTACTACAAAGTATAGGTGCGTTCGATATTAACTTCTACGATTTTATTTAGTTAAGATAAAAAAAATACATTTGATATAAGGCAAAGGAAATAGAGGGTTATAGCGGATTTCCACAGACTAAAAAACCCACGATATAGTTACCAATTCTACTAATCATATCCCATAATCCCTATAAGAGCCGTGAAATTTGCGAGTGCAACGTAATTCATAATAAGTACATTTTCTTTTTAAATAAATACTAGCTGACCCAGCAATTCTCACTATTAAAAAATGGGGGTTGAACTACCAACCCCCATTTTTAAAAAAAGTATTTTCAGCCCGTCTACCAAGAAGGGCTGAAAATATAGGGTTGTATGTACTTTTTTAATGCCAAATAAAAAAAAATAAAAAAATTGTCCACAAAAAAATGTTTGAGGTGGACCACCCTTATCACTTCGGGGTACGAAAAATAGATTACAACCGATTCTCAGACCCCCCGAATATACTTATAAAATTTCATAAAAATCGATCAAGCCGTTATCGAGGAGTATGACCACGAACACTGTGACACGAGAATTTTATACATTTATAAATAAGATGGTGTTTTTTTTTTCATTGACTTTATGTCAAATCACAGTAATCGCAATTTTACCCTACCCGATACAAACGAAGTTATTGTTCGAGTTCATTCTAGTGACCGTTAGTAGTGGTAATGATCACGACAAGCATGTGTAGGTACAGACAGGTGCACGCACGTTACGATGATTGAGCTATTGTTTCCCACGGCCATGATTGCCCAGCCTGCAATGCCCAAAGAATGCCCACGATCAACTATTTTGAATTACTTTTAAATGAAGTGGGCATTCTTTGAATTATGGGTATTAGTTTGTTGTGGTAAGAATTATTGTTAGTGGTATTTTTGAGAACATTTGACATTGAGATTCTATTTTTTATTTACAAGAATTATAAACTTTGAATTAAAATCTGTATAAAATTAACCGTAGTACTAGATAACTGCCTCTTCCGTCTAGTGACCATAAGCGCGACTGTTACGCCAGAGGGCCTGGGTTCGACTCCCAGGTCGAACAGTCTTATTGGGTTTTTCTATAACGTTCTCAGTAGCAGCCCGGAGTTTGGATTTGTACCCGGTTAAATGGCAATAGGCTTGCTCACTATTACATGGAACCTAAACATAATTGTGGAGTGTGGCAATACCTCTGCTTAACCCTTCAAGATATAAAGGCGTGATGGTATACTTATTTCATTAATTTATAAGCTTTAAGTTTAAGTAAAACTATAGTAGAACATAATTAGGTAATTAATAATATTTCTTTTCATTACGAACAAACAGCGACGCGTGCGATTAATATAAAAATGCGCAGTATTATAAAATCAGTCACACTCAATAATAACTACATTACAATTCACACAAGTAACCTTTTACGTAACAAATACGAAGACTATTGATATGGCGTAGATAATCACAATGTTTCCCCAGCGTTGTAAACAATGGCCCATTATGAAGTACAACAAACATAAGCCTTATTCCAATAGGTATAACCAAGATGAATATTTACAATAGATTTAGTCACGAGCCTGAATAACTTATTTAACAATAACGTCAATAAATTTTACTTTGCAGGATATTCTTGAAGAAAATTGTTTGCCTCGCTTTGAGTAATAATTTTATTATTAGAATTTACCTAGTGATGTCTTTAATTTTATCGAATTCTTGCCTCGTAATAAGGTGCTGCATTGAAATAAATAGTGAGTGTTTCGTGAAAAAGGTGGTGTTCTCTAGTGGTAGTTTACAATATGTGTTTTTCTGGGTACTTACCACAATATTGGCTGCTAAGGGGTTTATCTGATTCTTCGGTATTTTTTCAAAACTATTGAGTGAATTAAACTGAAGATGTTTATCTCACATTGGCAAGGTACGGTCGTACTAATAAAGTCCCTGATGTTACCATCTTAGTTCTTTTAATACCTTGGTTATAATCGGGGTTCGTGGCTAAGTAATAACTGAGCTGGGGGTCTACTCCCTAAGCACGAAGTCCGTAGTTTCGACCTTCGTTACGGGCGTTTCCTACTCCGTATCACCTACGGACCGATGATTCGTTCGGGGCCCGAACTAAGAATGAATGACAACACAATTTGACAGTTGTCCCTACTTCCGATGTGTTTTTACCGGTTGTCATACGAACACCTATGACAAACGTTAGTGGTAGTCAGAAGCCCAAAAAGCCTGACGTCCAGTCTGTCCTCAGGGTATCGGTATTACACAAAAATTGTGTTGCGGAGGTCTGATGGCAGTCGCTTGGTGTAAAATAATGATATCTAGCCGCATCTGGTTAGACTGGAAGCCGACCCCAATATAGTTGGGAAAAAGGCTCAAAAACAAAATAATGTAACAATAGAAATAATATATTCTTAATTTAAAATACTCGTAGTTCGTCTTTTAAAAAAGAAACAGTTTAAACATCACATTATTTAAAATTATTTAGAAAAGGAAAAATTCGACCGCGGGCAGGATTCGAACCTGCGTCTTCTGGTTAGGTACACCAGACGCTATGACCACTAAGCCTGCCGAATTTTTCCTTTTCTAAATAACTTTAAAATCTTAGCATGGAAAATGCCAAAACTAAACAAAAAGATAATCACATTATGTATTTAACAATCAAACTCAATCTTAGTGCTTTAATTTTTTTACCTCAGTAATCGCAGAGAAAATGTCAGGCACCTAAATAATGACAATAATTAAGCCAGAATGATCAAATCGCTTTAACAGTTTTACGCTACAGTGATTAATAAATATTATAATTATTTTAAATCATACACGAATCTAAAAACATCCATCATTATTATTACCCATTATTATTTTGATCTCGAGATGTTAATTTATTTTATTTCAAAGGTGCAACACTACGCGTCTCGTTGCATTAACACTGCCTCAAAAGTAGTTGAAAGTGTTTATGTTTACCTCTGACCTGACCTCTGTAAGTAAGTTTTAGTAAGTAACTTTTGCCGTAATACAACGGTGAGGTGTTTTATGATTATACTATGCTAATCAAGTGCATTGTCAAGTTTAATTTCTTTTTAAAACATGTGATTATAGACAGTTATACAAGATAAGTGGTGGGCTTTTACACCGCATGTCTGTAAAATCATTTTGAAATACATTATCTGTATAGCTGTAGGTATAATATGAGTTGTAATAGTAAAGAAAAACAATTTGCAGTCTTCTAACTAGGTACTCATATTCCTATCATCATCATCAACCCATATACTGTCCCACTGCTGGGCACGGGTCTCCTCTCATATTGAGAGGGATTAGGCTATAGTCCACCACGCTGGCCTAGTGCGGGTTGGCAGACTTCACAAACCGTCGAGAAGGTATGCAGGTTTCCTCACGATGTTTTCCTTCACCGTTTAAGCGAGTGATAATTAATTATTAATACGCACATGAATTCGAAAAGTCAGAAGTGCGTGCCTTGGGTTCGAACTCGAGACCTTCGACTTGGCAGTCCAATGGTCATACCACTAGGCTATCACTGCTTTTCCTATAGAAATTAAAAAATGTATAGCAGCTTAACCGTAACCGTATTTAACCGTACTTACATAATATTATAAACATTTAAAAATACTGTATTTGTAAAACCCAAAACTTGCTTTAGACACTAAAATGTGACTCACTTTTATAACAACGAAAACATAAAAAAGCATAGGAATACTTAATTCGACTTATTATTAAGACTTAAGTATATAAACAACTTGTATAATATAATATAAGTATATAACAAACAAAATAATGGTCGGATTTCATTTCAGTATCAAGTTACATCAAGTCTTATAATACTAGCTACAGTTATTATTCCTCACCTTAGTGATTCTCACTAAAATTTCAATAATAATAAGATTAAACAAAGCTAAAACACAATAACGCTGTCAAACCGTTTGGTGTAACGTTTCTTATAAGTGTGATGTTAGACGAGCACGGAGCGAAGAACAATCTGTGTTAGAAAAAAATGAGCTAACTCTTCTTCTTTCTCTGGCTCTTTTCCCAACAATATTGGGATCTGCTCCCAGTCTAACCAGTTACGGCTCAATATCAGTATTTCACACGAAAAAAATGTGAGCTAACAATTCAAAAAAATAAATTACTCGATATTGGACAACAGCATTCTTGCTTTGCCTTTATCAAAATGTTTTATAAAATTGTTTATATAGGAATTCAAAACAGGTTACTGGATCTTCAATAATTTTAAGTGTATTTTTATTAGTTAAAATATTGTATCTTCCCATGGATGTAGCAATTGGCATGTTCACTAAGTGATTATACCCTTTTATTCTATAAATAAAAAAAATATTAAAAAAAAGTTGGAGAGGTTACTCGTAATCTATCCGTTATTAAATCAGTTGCCAGTAGGTTGATAAAGACCATATATCTATCGTTGAAAAACTAGGCTGCTTCTTAATAAGTTAAGAAGCAGCCTAGTTTCAAGGGTCAATTTTATTGAAAAATAACTAATAATAAAATTAGCGATTTATTTATTTTTATTTATTTATATATTCTTTATTGTACACCAAGGAATTAATATTTTACAGACATACTTATTTTGAAGACAATAGATATACAATGGGCGGCCTTATCGCGGTCGGCGATTTCTTCCAGGCAACCTTTGGATGGACACAACTGCACTGGACAATAGTAGGGTTGTTAATGGTGCAAACATAAAAATTGGTGTTTGAGTTTAAACAAAAATGAAAATACAAAAACTAATAAATAATTCTCATAATTATTACATACATATTTTCTGGCAAAAGAAATGGTCCAAGCCATAAATACATAATTATTCATAAAAAACTTTACTAATTAATATTTGATTTCTTCTGCTGCCAATCCAAACACATTATAATTTTAAAGCCTCATAACTTATATTAATCGCAGCCATTAAAATTATGTTTTTTGAGTCCAACACACAGGACAGTGACTTCTGTACAAAGAAATGTGTTTCCAACCACAAAACAACAACTATTAAAGTATTTGCCATCTAAAGTCTAACTTATTATGTCATAAATTTAAAACTTTAGTAGATATTATTGAAAAAAGCATTTGAAAGACCAAACCTACCACTACATCATCTCAAGATAATTCAGTGTTTCGTCCGGCGAAACAATGAAATAAAAATTAATACAATAACAATTAAAATGCTCGTATAATCTAAATAATTAGGTGGTAAAGATAATCTACTAGAAAGTAGTACCATGTATGCAAGGACTGAAAAAAATCATCATCAACCCATATACTGTCCCACTGCTGGGCTAATAGGTAGTCTACCACGCTGGCGTAGTACAGGTAAGCAAACTGCACACATCATCGAGAATAATCTCTAAGGTATGCAGGTTTCCTCACGATGTTTTCCTTCACCGTTAAGCGAGTGATACATTATTAATACGCTCATGAAATAGAAAAGTTAGAGGTGTGTGCTTATATTCGAACTCTAGACCTTAAACTTGCCAGTTCAATGGTCACATCACTAGGCTATCACTTATTCTTCTTCCTTAAAAAAAATATACCTAAAACCACATATCTAATTAACTAACAAACAAAAAAGTGATCAATCACTCCTTCAGTATGTAAAACAAATAAAATAACACCTAATCTACGCCAAACCACAAACTCTAAATCCACTAAATAAAGTCATACAAATTCAATCCGCGTCCGTGTACCCCGCTCTAAGCCATCCAACCCGTAAGTTACTGCCGACGCAACGTCACTCGACAATCAAGGTAGGTTTTGCAAGAAATCCAAGTGGACGCCAGCCTTATACGGGTAGGTAGACGATCTAAAAAGTGGAACGCAGCCTGTCTTAAAGCGTACTATTGTGCGACTATTTATTGTCCTGGTGATAATTGTTTTTAGCTTTGAAAGTTTCTAGCTAACTGGATATATGTGGAAGCTTCATCTAGTTTTATCTGTAATAATTTTGAAGTATTCGTTGTTCTCTTAAATGACCTCGATCACAGACAAAAATATTTTTTCATTTTAGCTTTAGCCTTCTCATCAAAAATAGCAATTGTTTCTATACCTCTTTACATGTATTTATTTAAGCGCTTTCATAAAAACTGAACCCGAAATCTTCTTGTAATATGAACTCAGGAACTCATTCTTAGCGACGGTGCTGACGGAGCTTCTTATAAATTTTGATATTAACATATAAGACCAAAAAAAATAATTAAGGGAACTCCTTTATAAAAAATCAAGGTAAGAACCTTGATTTTTTATAAATACAAATGATCTTTAAAGTAACATCTCTCTTTGAAATATACAATAATACGATTGCAGTACTTAAAAAACGTCATCATCACCATCAATGAATCAAGTAAAACAGTAGAATAAACTTACAGTGCAATAATAACTGACACAGTAATCCTGAACAAAAAGTTAATGAGTTGAGATGATCCATTATGTTGTGCGAGGCGATTGCGAAGCGATTGCGAGGCAATAAGTCAATCATATCTTAGCAAATGACAGGAGAAGGAACCAAAATGGGACCATATTATTATGTAGAGAAAAAAAAACTATTAAAACTTGTGGATCAAACTCCCCGTCTATTCTATTTCACATTTTGTTAGCTTGAGATTCCACATGATTGGATAAAAATATGTATGAAGAATAATATAACCTTTATACTATATTATATAGGTACCTACTTATAATGTTACAGTTAGGGAACATATTTTTTTAAATATTTATTATGTACTACTAGTACTACTAGTACTTAACATAAATAGTAAAGATATAACTTAGTTAAAATAATCAGATATTATTTTTTATTTAAGCAATCATGTTTGCTTACTATTTTGATTATTAAAAACCTTCTGATAATCACAAAACAAGGAATTTCTATACTACTTATACTTTTCTCAAATGCCTATTCAAACAGATGTTCACAATATTAAGTGGTTAAAAGAAGCTATAAATTACAGTATAGCCTCTCAAATAGTCGACAACCAGTCTTAGGTCGTAGATGACACGCACACATAGAAACCTTGATTCTAGGGAAATGAGAAACAGCGCGTTAGGTGAAAGGTCTGTCTAGGAAACAATATTGCGCCTACAATTTATTGTAATAGGATTTATAACCAATTCATGTATGAAAACTATATTTTAGTAAGTGTTTCGAAAACTTTCTTTCTCTGTATTAAAATGGCGTTAAACGGAGATTATGGATTTTAATGTCTCGCATAAATTTAAGTACCTAATCAAAATGCTCAATTCATTTACAAAATAATTTTGTCATTATTGATCTTTTCGCCTATTTGGTTCATTCGGCGAAACGCTAAACCACCGAAATCTTAAAAAAAAACACTCAAGTCATCATGCTTGCTGCATGCTTTAGACATTCATAACATTAACAGAATAATCACTAAAGCAAAGAACACAACATCACTAAACTAAAATAACAAAACAGTAACTAAAAACAAAAGGCAAATAGCACAAATAAACTAAAAAGCAAAGTAAAACAGGAGCGGTGTTGCGTGCGCGGCGCGTTCCGTTTCGCACGAGAGGATCCTCAACTTTTTGTACCATCCCATAATCGAATCCGTAAATTGAAACCTTCGTTCGATAATACACAGATTACTGTGTATTATTTGTTAGCTATATTTACACAACGTGTAATTTCTTAATTTTATTCGTGCGTTTAGTTTTATCGGAGTAATAAATTGTAATAGATTTAGCCGGAAATCTAATCTTATCGACGAGGAATGCTTGGTGGACCAGGATGGATTGGAGGACGAAGATTTTTTTGGATTTAATAATTATTTAGATACGTAGCTATTGACTTGCTGTATATTGTCCAATTTCAACAAAAGATTCACATTGTATTATGCACTTACGCAAACCAATTTCTAAAATTTTGTTTCTCTAAATCCTATAATTTTATGTACATTCAAAGTAAAAACGGTAAGCTAAGATGGGTGGGTATAATCCATAAATTATATTTAGTGTTTCAAATTCTAGATAAGAAAAGATAAAGATCTAGATTCTGTGAAGATAATATCAATGGTATTGTAAAAACGAAAGGTGACATAAAATTATTAAGTTTGAAATAAAACTACTTTTTACGGATTTTATTGCGTTATATTGATAAAATCCGTAAAAAATAGTTTTATTTCAATGTATAATATTCGCGTAAATGTCAGAAATTAATATTATTAGGTTTCTTAATATCCTGCGCAGGCATTCGAAGATACCTAAGCTACCTGTGTCGTGACAAAATGGTGTAAGATCATTCAAATTCTTTAAAGTTATGGTTAGTCATCGTTTTTATTATTTGCGGTTAGCAGAAAAGTGTTAATTGATTGCTATAAATTAATATAAATAATATCATTCGGTATTTTCGGCAATTAACTATAATAATTATTTAACGGTTATTTAATTCAATGGAAGAATAAAAAAAAATATGACAGAAGCAAAACGGTGGATTAGAGCCTTTTAATACCAAAGGTATTTAGCGACGGACTTCGAAAAGACTGATTTTGCCAAAGGATCAACAATAAATTCCATAATAAATTTAAAATACCTAACGTTTTCTGATTGTTCCGTAATGGGTTCACAGAACTTCAGATAATAGAAACTTTAAGTATGTCCCTATAAAGGGTCACTGTTCTTTTTTGGTTTTCTTTCTATAATAAATCCTTTAGAATAACGTGTTTATTAGGTACAGACGCTAGCAGGCTATCCAAAACTGTCAAATTTTCCCAATTGAATATGAACCTTATCGTTTTGTATTAAAGTTGAAAATCAATCAAAGAAATTTGACAGATTGTGGTAGCTTGATGTGCTGGCCTCTGTACGTTGATGAAGAGTCAAACATGTTCAACTTATTTTATTTTTTCATCAATATTATGTACTTTATTGTTACTCCCTAAAAGTTATGTATGAATTCATTCAATTAATTTGAAAGTACCTACTTAGATGATCATAATATAAAAAAAATGAGAATGTTATTGGGTTTTGTAGTAGGTATATCATTCTCAAAGTTAAAATAAATGTAGCCATTATTGTGAATAATTGAAAAATACATTGCAATGTGTGAAATAGTCATTCTATATCCATTATGCTCATGTTGAAATAAAGAACGCTAAGTAACACCTGTTGTTGCGTTCCAATACTTAGTAACGAGATAAAGGATACTTCACATTGTACTTGATCCGATCAATGCTAAACCTATTCGTAGGAATTTTTTTTTTTAATATTTTTTATGTGATATTGTTAATAATTTGCTGGTAACCGCAACGATGCTTGCGTAGGTATATCTATTTGGGATAATGTACCTTTAAAATGGTGAAATATTTTTTTAAATTAATGCAGCGGTTTTGGATATTACCTTCTAACTGTAAACAAACACACAAGATCCGCTTTTTCTCAATTTATAATGTTATTATTTTAGATTAAATAAAAGATAAGATATTATATAAGTAATACAATAAATAAAATGTCTCTTTTTTGAAGGAATATGATTGCTGTTTAATAAAAAATCATAATTATCTTTTTGTATATTTTTGGCATTTTCCATGCTAAGATTTTAAAGTTATTTAGAAAAGGAAAAATTATACCTAATATTCTAAAATTATGATTTTTTAAAGTTATTTAGAAAAGGAAAAATTCAACCGCGGGCAGGATTCGAACCTGCGTCTTCTGGTTAGTGGTCATAGCGTCCGGTGTACCTAACCAGAAGACGCAGGTTCGAATCCTGCCCGCGGTTGATTTTTTCCTTTTCTAAATAACTTTAAAAAATCATAATTTTAGAATATTAGGTATTTAAAATATTTATAAGTAGTGCTTGCTATTGGTATCCAGATTAATGTTGTTACAATTCTTATCGCTACGAAAAATAAACTAGGTATTAGTATTTATTATACTCTTACCCATGTTCCCACGTTTTTACGTGAAATTTAAAAAGCAAAGGTAAATAAATCTAACTTATCTCCACGTCAAAAACAGATAAGAAATTATAAGTATTACAACGTTTATGATCGTTTTAAGTTACTCAACTATTTAATAAAAACTTATATCGGGAACTTTTCATCGATAATCGATTGATAGATCAATCGATTTGCATTGTATACAGAAAGTAAAGTAGGCAATAACGTTATCAATATTTACGCTTATGTTTTATGTATTTTACAAATAAATGTTCTGTTGTAAATATTAAACAAAAAAGCGCATGTAAGCAATATAGCTTGTTTGTAACGAGTTTAGTTGCGCTTACGTCGACGGACGGCTTAATCAGCGCTCTTTGGAAAGACTTCAACGAGATGGAAGGTGCAATATTCTTTTTTTTGAGAATTGATTTTTGTAAGATAAGATTACAATGCAAAATATCTTAGTATAACTAGAAATTTACTGAAAATATTTAGTGTTAATATTGCACGGAAAATTTAAAAGATAAGTCTTTGGTTTTAGCTAAAAACTTGTAAGAATTTGTGAAGTAGCCATCTTTCTTAGAAATGTATGTTTCATATTTTATTCTATTATCTACATTTTGTTATAGAAGTCGTTTCCTCAAAACGTAAAATCCGATGACTGTTTATGATAACGGAAAAACCTTTATTATACTTTATACTTCATTGAAACGACAATTATTTATTTTAAAATACAATCGATTTAATTATTGTCTTCAATTATTTCTCCCCGAAACATTAATTTAAAAACATGTTTTTGCAACATAATTTAGTATAATAAATTAGTTTTGTTCTTATTTCAAAGATTTAAAAAGTATTGAGATAGATTCTATCAATTCATATGCAAATAAACTGAACTGGACACCTGTTGTTGATTTTTTAATAAAAGATATTGGAACTTTCTTTGTCTACCGTTAGTTTTGTCTGAGCATTAAGATGTTTTTTTTTTTTTGGAAGCAATTCAGTAATTACAAAATGTATCAATTAATATTAGCTTATCAATTAAAATAAGAAAGTTTCTGATGTAGCTTTCAGTTTCTATAGAACACTGGTTCTCAAACTTGTCTCACTTTATTTTAGTGAAGGTAAAATTCCACTAGGGCAGGATTGGAAACTGCGTCTTCTGATTCAATACACCAGAAATGCTATGATCACTAAGCCCCCGCGAGACCCACCGAGTCGATATATGCCTTCACATTCTGATTTTTAGCATGGAAAATGAAAAAAGTAAAATACAAAAAGATAGTTATTGTTTTATTTATTCTTTATGCACAGATGGTTTAAAGGTGGTCTTAATGCCATTAGGCATAGGCTAGGTTATTTCGCTTTCTCATTAATTTATCATTTGCTCGGCTTACCAAAATCTACTGAAATTATTATTTGTAACATGCACAGAGAATTACCTAGTCATAAGACTAGGTAATATTCCGAGAATCTTCTACTGGGCAGTAGCCTTGTGCGGTGGAGGATTTCTCCCTTGAAGGCCACTAGCGACAGCTTTGAGAAAGACTGACTTAGAACATTGCTATTTAATTTTCAGCCGAATTCATACAAATATCTCACTGACATCATAATTATTTAAATACAATACACGAGTTATTTTCTTGATTTAGTGTCATAACAAGAAATTTCACATACTAAATAGGTTACACTACACCTAATATTACAAAAATAAAATTACATAACCCCCTAATATTTTTAATCAATTAACAATCAAAGCGGGTTCAGAGTTCGATTCCCAGGTCGAGTAAAGTGCTGTTGGTTTTTCTGTAAGTTTGGATTTGTGTCCGGTTGATGGCAATACGCCCAATGGCCCATGGGACCTGAATATACCAGCAAACTGTGGTACAATAAAAAATGGTGGGGATAGCGGGGGGCATAGCGGCAGTAATTTCACTCAAATTGGAGTTGCCCAATAACACTGCTTTGAGCTGTGCTGTGTCCCTTACGGTAAGCCAAGGTTGCCAATGCTCCGCGAGGAAACGTTGTGTCGGCAGTAGGCGGACTTTGACCCTTATACTGCCAACCCAAATATCCCTATTCCTATTTCGTTTTACAGGATCGGCAACGCGCAAGCGATACCCTGGTGTTGCAAGCGTCTAATAGACTATGGTAACCGCTTACCATTAGTTGGGCCGTATGCTTGTTTGTCACATTGGTTGAATAAAAAAAAATCTTTCCCATTACCTATCGATGTTAAATTACCCGTACTACGATGGTAGCTTTCATCTGACACCTTTGTATCGGTTGCCATAGTTACGGAACAGTCTCGCTCCAGTGCCAGCCGACAGGTTGTAACAAAAGATAGCTATGACTATTATTATTTGTACATGCTTGTGTGAAGGAAAAGTAATACGGAGTTCCCTGTTGAATCGACACAGTAAGAATTATGACGATTAAAGGAGTAGGCACATTTATAACACCCCACGCGTGTTTATTAGCCGAATGTTGAAATCTTGGAACACAACATTATATAATCTTGCGAATGGACACGTTACATTCGCGTCACGTGGCACGGTGTGTTACAAGTCTATTTCTACCTTAATTGAATTGTGAATTTAGGATTTTTAGTAATTATATTATCAAGACGGTCTACCGGGACCACCGTTACCATTTCAGACCCTTTACAGCTGCATCCTACTAATATTATAAATGTGAAAGTTTGTGAGGATAATGGATGTTTGTTACTCTTTCACGCTAAAACTACAAAACGGATTTTGATAACACTTTACAGTATTATTATTAATACATCAGAATAACATATAGGCTATAATTTATAAAGATTCGAAGTTAATCAGCCAAATTATAACGATAATAATTAAAATTTACTTTTCCACGTGGACGAAGCCGCGGCCAGAAGCTAAATATACCTCGGCGAATTGTGGGTGTACATTAAATAGACCTCTGCCTAACCCTTCGGGGAATGGAAGCGTGATGGTATGTTTCATCATCATCATTGTAAACCTATAGAGGCACTGTCCCACTGCTGGGTACTGGTCTCCTCTCAGATTGAGAGGCATTAAGCTACAGTCCACCACGCTAGCCTAGTGCGGGTTGAGAAACTTCACACACCGTCGAAAAAAATCTCCTAAAGCCTGCATGTTTCCTCTCACTGTTTAAGCGAGTGATAATTATTTATTAATACCCAAATGACTTCGAAAAGTGTCTTGGTGTTGAAATCGAGACCTTGGACTTGACAGTCCAATGGTCCAATGGATTATAACTATTGTTACTCACAATTGACTATGCAACTACCCCCTCTATAACTATGCACTTTTTAATTACTTATTCTCTTACATATAAGTATGTTGGGGTAAGATCGGTGCTGGGGTAAGAACGTTTAAACCAAATTTCCGTCTTAATCGGCTATAATTTTTAATGCTAGCCAAATTCGCGCTACGTCATGTTCCGCCCCGCGCGCAATGCTGGTAGCTAGCATTAAAAATAATAGGCCAATAAGACGGAAATGTGGTTTATACGTTTTTACCCCAACGCCGATCTTACCCCAACATACTATAAATATTTTCTAAAGTAAAACTGTGTTTCTTCCATTCGAAATCTAAAGTTGACTTTGCACAACATACAAAAGAATCTAGATCAATAACTCTTAATTTGACAGGCATACTATTTACAACGTGGGTATGCACTAAAACGGAATTTGATGGTTCTTGCCATGCGATTGTAGAAAGTAAGTGTTAGAAAGAAAGAACTAAAAAACAATGTTTCAAAGTTCGTCTGGGAGAAAATGCCTAATAACAATAAGGTCGCCTTTATACACTTTTTGTACATACAGAATAATTAAATAAAGCATAAATACGCTACACCGTTAAATGATAATTATTTATATTGATAATTATGTTTATTTCTGCAAACAGATCTTTTAAAGAAACTTTTACAAGTCAATGTTTTACTTATTTATTATTTTTAAGCTATATGACTCCGGTTGATGCCATAGCCTATGGTTTACCAGATGGCCAATAGTATAGAATGGAAAACAAAATGATTATATATAGTGATTTCCGATATTTACGCGAATATTGAACATTATCTCTATCTCATTATCATTATCTACTCGATCTGAAGTTCTCCTGTCAAAAAAATCCTATAATCACTAGGCTAAATTTGAAATAAGAACTAGACTAAGGAAATGTAAAAGACCAATGTATACTGGCAGTAAATTATTTTTCAACATCATCATATTCAACCCTGTCCCAATACTGGGCACGGGTCTCCTCTCAGAATGATAGGCTATAGTCAATATTGAGATTAAACTAAGTAGGTAGTATTTACGGATTTTATCGCATTTATTGGCAATATTAATCTCACTACGATATTAATAATTAATTTCATTATATGCTATACAATCCGTAAATAATAGTTTGATTTCAAGAAATGATTAATATTAGGTACCTACTAGAAATGATTCGCACTTTTACTTCATACGCATCATAAACATTATCATTATTCACAGTTTTATCAACCCATTGCATGGCTCTCGACTGAGTTATAACTACGCTGACCAACCGAATTGCAAGGTTAAGCTACGCTAGCCGCGTTCAGTCTGTGGATGGGTCACCATTTTTAACACATCGTCACCCTGCCGTTCTCTCCGAGGAAGCACATTTAACCGTCGGTCCCCGTTGTCATGAGAACATGTATGAATATCGTTAGTTGTCAGAAGACCAAAAAGCCTGACAATCAGCCTGTCCTTCGGAAGAAATTGGGTCGCTATAGGTAAAATACCTACTTACTTATATTTTGCTGCATTTACTTAAAGTGGAAGCTAACTAACCTGCCCAATAGTTGGGAAGAACCCTGCTGGATGTATGATGAATCAACCCGTTGTAGCTTCCTCCCTTTTATGCCATTTTATAATATTATTATGTCTTTTGCGCAAATCTTTAATCGAGCTTATCTTTGCTCCGAAGCTAAGGTTGAGGTCAAGAGCGAGCCCATTTTTTATTAAAAAAAAATCTTGTCCAGGTCTTTCCAACCCACTTTGTATACCTCATCATCCAGCTTTCTGGCTAACGGTCTACCTACACTCCATGTACCTACTCTCAACCACGATTCCGTCAGGAATCTATTCCACTTATTGTCATCTGTACACAAGTGTCTTGCTTAACGCCTTTTGAATACTTTCATGTATAATTTATACAAGAATCGGGACCCTCCGGAGGGTCGGAACAATTATTTTTCTATCGTGTCTATTATTTGATCCTTGATACGGCGTTGCGTTGACTTGTAGGTGAAAGCTATCATTTTATACTCAAGGTAGGTACCTAATTAAAATTTTATACATAAATACTGATCAAGGAATGTTACTAATTAATTTTGTACTAAGAGTCAGCTAAAGAGGGTTAATTACTACATGGAAAGATTTTTATTCGTAATCTGTGTATTGTGTTGTAAACAATGTAGGATATTCTTATTGGTCAGTATTGGACTTATAGTAACCTGTCCCTATACTTATAAAGGAAAATTACTGAGCTATACTTAAAATATTTCTGCTATAGATATCCTTTATAATTATACTAATTGTTTCAAATGTAACATAAACTAGCTAGCGACAAAAGGTGCACATACCTTATAGTCCTGAGTTATTAAAAAGCTAATTACACTTCACTTTAGAAGTTATTTCACAAGTCACATCAGGTTACATGCACTCCGACACTCACACAGATCTATTACAATATGTCAACAAAGTCCACTTTACCTAAACAATACAAAAACAATGTTTCATCATTATGTTTATCAAAATTTTCACACGAAGTCTCTAAGCAACTTACAGGTGTAACGCAAACGCACGTGTTACAGCCATACTTTACCTAAACATCCGAAAAAAATGTTTTTCGAAACGTGACATTCCGCGTTTCATTTTCCGATCGCGTCGCCGTATAAGGGCGCGTCAAAAACGCGGCTGTGTGCGTAACAACCTGACCATAAGCTTGCGTAGACGCAACTGAAATCACCTTGCAAGGCCCACTATACCTCTCTCGCTCTAAACATGTTTCTGTTTCGTTCTAGCGGGCATTGTGCTCGGTCCAGCGACTGGTACGTAGCTTGACAATAAATTACGTATAGGAATCTAATCAGTTTAATAGATATGTGATTTTTTTTATAAATTCTGACCGCTACAAATGGTTCTACAATGGTGGTTGAAGAACTAGGATTACGGTGAAATTGTAGTACCTATTTACTGGTTGTGAAACAAGGCTTCTTTAATCGCCCGATGACTAACAATAATTTGCTCGCTTATATTGTTTTCAAGTTAAGGTAACTTGAAAACAATATACGCAAGCATACAATGTTGATTGTATTTTTCTTGTAGACTACCTACTTCAAGACTGGATTTGATCTGGTTACTTCGGAATACCAATCATTTAAGTTTGACCTCACTATAAATACATAATTTCATAGTATAAAATGAACATGTTTATTCTCATCTCTCTTACGATTTTAATTTTATTTAGTGACGTTTAAATTATTGGAACGAAGTTCCTTATCGCGCGTTGTGAAAGGGGGCTAGACGGAAAAAAATCTTACGAAAAGTTGTCACGACACTTTTTGCTTGTCAACAATATTTGAATTTCGAATTATTGAGTGAATGACAATATTTGAATTTCGCGCGTTGTGAATTGTTGAGTGTATACAGGTTTTTTTATTTTTAATTATTAATTTTTAATGAAAGGAACTTCGTTCCATCCGGGTGTCCCTTGACACCTCTCAAGTTTTTTCTTTATGTATTGTGTTCTTAACCATACAAACAACGTTGTTTGTATATTACATAATAATGTATCTATTACAACGTTGTAATAGATACATTATTATGCCATACTCACAACTATTTTATTAGTCAATGTTTTGTGAAAAACCAAATAAAATGAAAGCGTCTTACCATAAAAACTTATCTACCCATATTCTAATGAAAATTGAATACGTATTAATTCTGTTTCTCACAATGCCTTCAAGCCTTTGCTTAAAGATTGGCCATTAAGTTGCAAAATAGAAAGGAATACGACTGCACATTCTTATGTTACATTTACTGGTAATGGAAACAAATCCTGGCCGTAAAGATAATCATCTCTTGTTTGACCACTAAGATCATCTTACGTTTTACTAGCGAGCAGAATATTTTTTGTTCTCATATTCACGATGAGTTTAGGAGCTCTTGGT
Organism: Acronicta alni; assembly: GCA_964056405.1. Lineage (NCBI taxonomy): Eukaryota > Metazoa > Arthropoda > Insecta > Lepidoptera > Noctuidae > Acronicta > Acronicta alni. The sequence continues at coordinate 7,784,243 of OZ043930.1, forward strand.
TAAGTAATAACTGCGCTGATTAACCGATCTGCCAGGTTAATTTGCTTGCCGCGGTCAGTCTGAGGATGGGTGGATGGGGGTTAAAAATGTATGCGCCTTTTCCGCGACTCTGAGAGCACGTAAAGCCGTCGGTGCCGGTTGTGATACGAACACTCGCGACTTCTATCCGCGTTCATCTATTTATAATTGTTCGCTTTTGAATATACAATACTTAGTATAACGTGATTAGGTGAAACGTGAAAAAGCAGTTTTAGCCTTATAGTGGTATGACCATTGGACTGGCAAATCAAAAGTCTCGGATTCGAATTCAAGGCACGTACCTCTGACTTTTCGAAATTATCACTCGCTTAAACGGTGACGCAAAACACCGTGAGGAAACTTGCATGCCATAGAGATTTTCTCGAAGGTGTATAAAGTCTGCCAACCCGCATTAGGCCAGCGTGGAGGAGACCCGTTCCCAGCAGTGGGACAGTATATGGGTTGATGATAATGATAATAACGTAGATACATCTTGATGAATTTAGGTTATTTAGAAAAGGATATTGATGAATTTAGGTTATTTAGAAAAGGATATTGATGAATTTAGGTTATTTAGAAAAGGATAGTGTGTACAGCTGATAGGGAAGGGAAAGGTTATCAAAATGACGTCAGGAATATATTTTATCAAAAATATTTTACTTTACAAATTCCAGATGTTGTTATTTTTATAAATAAAACTTTAAAATACTCTAAAATTGATAGTTATTTCTCAAAAATTCTTTTTGTAATACATTATTAATATTTTGTCCTTTCATTACTTTAAGCAAGTATTTCTTTGACGTCCTATGTAATATGCATAAAGATACAGATAATACAAAATGACTGAAAATATACCAAGTCAAGTATTGCCTACATTAAGTTGCAAAGCTAGTAATTGCATTAGGCAACAAATCATCTGGGTTCATGTTCGATTCCCGGGTCAAACGGCCAGTGATTTTACGATAAGTACCTCATCAAGTATTCAAATGTAGTTTTCTTGTTTAAAATAGAATCTTGTAAGGAGATAAGACAGATTATATATTCAAAGGGTAGCTCTTTATCTTATTATTAATTATGTAATTAATTTTAGTAACAGTAGGTAAACATAGGATTTGTATTAAGTTTATACTATAGCTTTCTCTGCCAAACAGTTTGCCGGTATGTTTAAGTGCAAAAGCCTATTGCTAAATACCAGTCTCAAAACTAAAGCCTGAAGTGCTACCAAGAATCAAATTATATAGAAAAATTCAATAACACTGCTCGAATAGGAATTTCAGACGAACTATGTCCGTCCAAAAAAAATAAATGCTTGACTAGGAGATCACCAACCTATAGTATACTGTCCAGTAGTATTACCACTCCTCACCTACGAATCAGAGCTGGGTTAAGAAGATGCTGCCGTTAAGAAGATGGATGAAAGAAGACTACATGTTACGGAAATGAGATTGTTGAGGTGGAAGTGTGGAGTAACTAGAATGGACAAATTAAGGAACGACTTTATTAGAGGAAGTCAAAAGTGACGCCAGTGTCAGAAAAGTTGAAAGGGAACCGTTTGGTGGTATGGGCATGTTATGAGGAGAGATGAAACGCATGTAACTAAAAGAGTGATGAATATGAATGTGGAGGGATGGAGGGATGGAGGGTAGAGGGAGGCCATAGAAAAGATGGATTGTGTTAAAGCGGATATGATAGAAAAGGGAGTAAATGATGATGTGACGGCTGACAGAGATGAATGGAAGAAAGGACATACTGCACTGAACAAAAAAAAATTGGAACAAGGGCAGAAAGATGATGATGACCAACTCAGCAATAGAGTTAACTCACCTCAGTTTTTTCTGTTCTTTTTATTACTTACAAAATCTATCGCCATCCTCATAAGGGTGATCTGCGCATAGATTACCACGACTATTTAGACGATGTTTGCATTGTGGAGTACATCGCTGATCATAGTAGTTCTCCAACCGTTTTGTGCGGTGTCTCCAAACCACAACGATGATCGCTTTGTTGTTTTTACTCGACTAAGGAGAAGGAAGGGTTAAAAATTATATGTATGCGTAGCGTATCTATGTAACAGCTGTACATATGTGAGTGATTCCTCATTTTATTTTATTCAGGGAAATTTATTTATTACATACCTACTTTTTGTTGCCGGACTCATGCCGACTTAAATCCACACTTGCGTTCACTTGTCTTATTATTATAGTCATGGCCTTGGTATCCGTGAAATTCGCCACGACTATGACAGCGATGTGTCCAGCAATCGCTGGATCCCTACTGCAAAATAAACTTTACAACAAATTGCACAAAACCCTTGACATAAATTCATCAATTAAAAAACTTAAATATTCACAAACAACGTACACAAAGTACGCTTAATATCATTAGTGACAATAAATACCTAATTACCTCACCTTTAAACAAACAAGCTCCTTACAGGGGGAATATTACAATTTGTAATACAATGCGTCCGCGCACTGGTGCAGACAAAAAGTGGACGCTCCCCAAACAGTCGGTAGTCAGTCGACTCTGATCGCCTTACTTGTCTTGGATGTCGTTACTAGTGTTTTGTTGTACGATACAAAAGGTTACAGAAGGCTCATAAATGCTTCTATAATATATGGTTAACGGCTTTTCCCAATAACAAGTAAGTCAGTAGATTTGCTTACTACTACTAGATACAGGATTTTAGACATACATGCTATACGAGTAATGTCAAATCCTATCTCTCATAAGAAAATATTATAACAATTGATGTATTATTAGCACCAGCCGTAATTAATCCTCAGTCTAAAATACAGTCTGTCAGTTCGATTCGACGGTCGATTTACCTATCATTGATAGTATCTATAGGTATTTTTGCTTCTCTTAAAAATAGATTTTGTCCGCTTACAATAATTGGACGGATTGATTTAGACGGGATCCGAATAAGAAACCATATTTCAATTAATCGATTGTGGTTGATTAGAAATTTACCTGTCATCATACTTATCAGCCACAAGAGATCCAATGCAGCAAACTTCCCCCATAGACTTCCATAAAGACCGGTTATATGCCGCCTGCATCCAACAACTTCCAGAAACTTTTACCAGTTCGTCGATCCCTCTCGTTAGAGGCCGTCCTACGCTGTGCGAATTATCCTGTACCTACGCTTTTTTAAATAACAAAAGTAAGAGTAACCTTTACTGCGATTTGATACGTCGTAGTTGGTGGGACTAGCTTGTGGATGATTCAACCATCATCCACACAAGACCATACTTGCCTTTTCTTGTCCCATGATCGTAGTATTGGGACTTTGGTCCACTGCAGATCTACGACCCAAAAATAATGCAATATGCGCTTAAAGGAGACGGGTATTTGTGGGCCAAAATGTAATGACGTGAGATAGGGTCTAAAAAAATTATCATATTTTTTTATTTAAGAATACAAAAAATCACCACAATTCTCAATCTGGAAGCGGAGAAAAATGAAAAAGATTGATGTCGCCAGATATTGAATAATCGATTACACAATTTTTGTGACTGTAATCGATAAAACAATAGCAATCAGCAAATAATTTAAAGTAATTATATTGCATACTGGCGTATACGTTTATTAGTTGTATTATTAAAATAAAATATCAATTAATTACGGAAAATCGATTGCAATGATTTGATATCGATTAAAATCAGACATATTTTTTATCTATGTCATTCGCATGACAGTTGATGAGTTGACTGACAACTGACAAGTTTCTGATTGCCTCCCCCTTCCTTGCTCACTCCGCATACTCGTTTCGTATTTTCCGATGCGTTTTGTGCTTTCGTGATTATTTTTTCCTTTTCAACGACCACAGCTTTGTTTTTAATGGATGACTGACTTTTGCACTTCAGTAATCAGCTGTAAGTTAAACAATGTAACATAACCTCACTTTTACTAATCCTCTAATAACTCTGCTCTCAGATTGCTAAAAGTCACAGAATTTTTAGCGACGGACTGATTAGTCCGAATCTATGAATTCACACCATTTTCATCTCTTTACATTCTAGGCCCAAGATTGTATGTTTTCATATCGGTGTCCTTTAAGTCCCTCCTACATGAAGAAGAACTTCTGTACTCTCACCTGAGTAACCTCAGACTTACATAACAGGATATTTTTTTTGTATAACACATATGGCAAATACGGAACATTTCTACGGGAGGTACGGCTGTATTCTACATAAAGACAGTGTTTAATGCCTCTCATTTGTGTCCATGGTGATTTTATAGCTGAAGAAAAAGTATGGTGTCGGTGAGATAATTTTAAAATGCAGCAGTAAGTCTGTCATTGCGTTTTGATGTTTTATTTATCTAGAGCTGTGTGTGAGTTTTTATTAAGTTGAAAGTTAGGTACCTCAAAGTTTCAATAACCCATTTATATAAGTATTACCTACTAAATTACAATTTATATTAAACATTCTAATATTTAGCGATTAAATTGTTCACCCATTAGTTTAAATTAATTAAATTTTATTTCTTGATTAATGATTCAACAGGACATGTTAGACATTTTTAAATAAATGAAAAACATGATGTCATAAAATTCGTGACAAAGTCTGTTGATTTACGGTCCTTAAATGTGAACGATTATATTTTTTAAAGAAACAAAACCAAGAAGCTTTGAGACACTAAATTATGGCAATATTCAAATTATTTTTTATTTAGGTATCATTATTGGCACCAAATCCCTCTATTCCGACAATTGTGGGCTATTCGTCATAGTTTACACTAGTATATGGGTAAATCGCTACTTAAAAAAGATACTTATAAATGTTTGTTAAGGAAATATTTGACCTCAGGCAAGATTCAAACCTGTGTCCTCCGATTTGATACACCGAACGATTTAGCCAATTAAGCTACCGGGATTCACATCCTGTGATGCCGATTATTTTCCTACGTTCTTCACAATATTCGACCCATAAATTTTGTTTTAGTTGCTACCTATGTTTTTTTCACATAAATCTTTTCCCATCCATTTTTAATATGACAGCCAATATTTTCAACATAAAAATAATTACATAAAGTCACCCACGGTGACCACAAGTTAACTGCCAGGATACCGTTAACTGTTACCGAAACAATAAAATTGCCCCGCCCCGCCCACCGGCGCACGCGCATAAATCAATACAAAACACAATTATAAGAAATTATACCAGCTGTTATAATTAAAAATGCTTGTATTTCATTAATGTGTCAATTATTAACAAATACCAGAGACCACCATGTTAGTAAGTAGAACTTATTCACAGAGAAAAGGAAAAAAAAAGTATCTTATATAAACAATGAAGATCTTTTTAAAAAAATGTGACAAATTTATTTCGCGTTATAAATTTGTCGTCGCTTATTTCGTAGCGAAAGTATGGCGAAAGACGAGATAATGCGACGCCAAAATTTTCAAATGATTAGTACAGAGGCCAGCACATCAAGCTACCACAATCTGTCAAATTTCTTTGATTGATTTTCAACTTTAACTCGAAACGATAAGGTTCATATTCAATTGGGAAGATTTGACAGTTTTGGATAGCTTGATCTGCTGGCGTCTGTACCTTGGTATTTTGCAACACTAGGAATTTCCCTTGTATTTTGGATTCTATTACTAATGCAAATCTCACACATACCCAAAACAAGTATCTGAAGTTTATAATACCTACAACATAATATATTAAAATAACTAAAAAACCCGACTGCATAAAAATACTTTAAAAAAACTAAAAAGACAAAAACAAGTCTAGTAGTCCAGACCTATGTAAAGTAATATTGAATAAATAAAAATAATAAATTATAACGTAGAATAAAGTCAATCTTGCCGTCGGGACCCATTCAAAATCGTGACCGTCTCTAAAATTCCCAGTAATGGGTCCCGACTGCAAGATTGACTTTATTCTACGTTATAATTTATTATTTTTAGTTATTCAATATTACTTTACATAGGTCTGGACTACTAGACTTGTTTTTGTCTTTTTAGTTTTTTAAAGTATTTTTATGCAGTCGGGTTTTTTAGTTATTTTAATTACGTAACTTGTTTCCGGATTTTTAGTGCAAAACTACGAAAAATCTGCAGACGCTTAATTTAAAACTAAGGTGTGTTATTTACTTGTGCAAGATTTCGCAAACGATTGTGCAAGTAATGTGTGATGAATGCATGAATTGATATATTTGATTATAATATGTATTTAAGTAATCTGTTTGATATATTTGATTTATAATATGTATTTAAGTCATTTATTTTAGTTATGTAATGGTTTACTATGTGTATGTATGTGTGTATGTGAGTCACCCACATATTACGTAAAGAAAACTAAATAGGTACATAAGGACAGTAAAAATAATTCAGAATGCTTGATAAATAAATTATAACAAACAAATCGTATTTCCTAACCTCAATCTAAAACTACCTACGGACATTAACGAAGAAATTATTTATATGAAAAAGTAGATGATTTCCTACAAGTCCCTTAACAATAAAGTAATGTAATGTTTTCGCTAATTGCTACCGAAAATTTGAGAATACATGATACGGAATGCTCAAAACATATTTTTCAGCCCACGCATTAAAGCGCATAAAATCCGCCATTTTGTTTTTTTTTTAATTTCATGTACCCAGTGACACTCGTGCCATCAAGACAAATCTAATGAGGTATCATTTATCTAAATCGGTTGCACCGTTGAATAGTTACGAGCGGACATAGGAACGGACATACATACATACATACATACATACACGTCAAACACATAACCCTCCTCCTTCGGCAGTCGGGTAAAAATACTACTACACGCGCTACATGGAACTACGAACAAATCCTAAATCGCGCAACGCAAGTTCGATATAGACAACCACCCGACATCATCCGTCGGGTCGTGGCCCGCCAGGTATAACATCCGACTGGTTGGAGGATCCTCCTTTTGGTAGGAGGGGTAATACACCTCGCCTCTCCACAGTATGTTATATTATGTTGTAGCCTGTATTCGTCAGTATGTTTAAGCCCCAAGTAATAGGGGGCGAGCATCAATAGGCTCGTCCCCGGCTCGGAGTTTTGATTTGAGCCATGGCGATCCATGAACCAGGCTCAAATCAATACTCCGAGCTGCTACTGAGAAATTTATAGAAAACCACAATATCACTTCGCACGAGCTGGGAATCTAACCCAAGAGTGGTAGCAGTCACTCTTAGAACCACTAGAGTCATGAAGCAGTCAACTATTTACACATCAATAATTAATTTATTTATTACGATGAATATTGAATACTCATGTTACTCGAATAAATTAATACTTAATTTAACCATATCTGACGTTGCAGTTTTCATATAAACACAATTGTAAACTATATAGGTACACATAATTAGTTTCCACTCATTGTATATGTAAATAATGATATTTAAAAATATAAAATGATCAATGGTACAATTACGTTGAATAATTAATCAAAAAGCAGAAGCGTTTTAACCGAAAATATTATCATTACTAGCTATCAAAATGAAAAGTTAAAATCGTTAATAATTATTTTACTACTGGTACAGGTTGATGCTTTAATATTCAACATTATATTTGAGTATGTTAATTTTAACATGAAGCTATTAAGTATACATAAAAATGGATTAAGACTTGAAACAATGATTATATTGTTCAAGCCATTTCAGCGATTGGATCTTGTGTTGAGGAACTTCAGTATTTTAAAATTTTCATTCCAGGAAAACATTTTGAGATTTATGCATAAATAACAAACAACTAGTTGTTTTTTTATACTTCTAAGATGGCAAACAAGCATACGGCCCACTTCAAGGTAAGCGGTTACCGTAGCCTATAGACGCTTCTAACACCAGAGGTAACACTTGCGCGTTGCCGACCCTGTAAAACGATACAGGAATGGTTGGCAGTATAAGGGTAGTCCCCCCACTGTCAACACAACGTTTCCTCGTGGAGCACTGGCAACCACGAGCTGGCTTCACACGAGTATGCTCATTTAACTTCATTCATCCCTAAAGGAGTTAGGGGTGAAATTTCCAAAAAATCTCCCTAGGTAGATGTTTCCAATATAAAACGAATCGTTATCAACCCATGTTGTCCCACTGCTGGGCACAGGTCTCCTCTCATTGAAAGAGTTTAGGCTATAGTCCACCACGGTCGCCTAATATGGGTTGGCAGACTTCACACGCTGCACGCCGTTAAGAAAATATTTCAGGCATGCAGGTTTCCTCACGACGTTTTCCTTCACTGTGTAAGCGAGTGATAAATAATTACTAATAAGCACATGATTTCTACAATTTAGAGGTGCGTATCCAGATGCCAGGATGAGAAAAGTGTTCTTGAGTTTTTCTATAAAAGTCTTAATAACAGTTCAATGGCTGGCAATAGGGTCGTCCTTTAGGACATGATAAATAATGTTTATTTTTGGAAATAGATCTTTTAAAGATACTTTTACTAGTCAAAAATTTATAATACTAGATGGCGCCGGCATTTCCTAGCTAACGACCTCAGATAAGAAACGCCGAAACAAATTCAGAATGGTACGTTAACATACCGACGAACTGTGGGTATATATTTGGTACACCTCTACCTACTCCATCGGGAAATACAAGCGTGATGGTGTGTATCAAAGCTTGTAGATAATTGTTTTATTTCGTTTAAAATGTATTGACAAGTGATTAAAAAATGTATCTATTTATTTTATAAAAGTGGTTTTTATGCTGATGAAGGAGTAACGTAGTTGATGACTTGATTATTTCCCCAACGGGTTTTACAGTTATATAAAATGTCTAATTCATACTAATTTTGTAAAAAAACGTTCACAACTCACTTTGGGTGTGTCTACCTTTCCAATGTATGTTTATAAAGCGTGTTTTTTTTTCCACATTATAATTATGTTTTTTTTTTATATTGTACATGTTTATGTCCCATGTAATAGGGGTGAACCTATGCCATTTACCAGGCATAAATCCAAACTTTGAGTTGCTAGTGAAAATTTCATACAAAAATGGAGATTTCGGAAACAGATCAGGAAATTGGAAAAGAAATAATCTCAGAAATATGAATAAGTAGGTACCTACTGTTATGTTCTAGAAAGACAGTTCTAGAAAGTTCACGGCTAAAATTGAATACATTACGTATTTCTTGTTAATAAGTCGCAAATTGCATTCTTGTTAAAGGAAAAGCAAATATATTTTTCTCGTTTCCGAAAAGAAATAATCTCAGAAAATCGCATTTTAGATCACCTTTAATATTGAAACGTTAATAAAGTTGTCCCCAAATAACGGAGAGCAATACCAAACTTTTATGACGACTTTATTGGTAAAATTTAAAAGTGCCGATAAAAAAATCCGCCGGCCGCTTTGACGACAGGTATAACACAATTTTTACTGTACAACTTACATTATATACGTTAACAACTTTAGGAGTAAATACAGGTTCATTTATTAATCTAAATTAGAAGTTTCTAGTCGCTTGCAAGCCGGCAGATAGTACCAAAGTGGCTTAACAGTAAACAGTGAGATTTAAAAAAGCCGCGGCGCTCCAAACTCAATTATCTATACGACCAATTGTCCGAAGTCCGGACCAATAAAATTAATCTGAACACAACCAACGCCATTACATACGGGACCGTATTAATCTCAAAGCGTTGATTAGTAAAACTATAAAAGCGGAAGTATCACAAGAATGCGGTTAATGAGAGACTGAAACCCGATTTTATGGTTGATCGTTAAAATGGCCGACAATTGTCTAATTGTTGCCTACTAAACAACTAACATCGTGGGAAGACGATGCCTCACTGACGGTGAAAGTCAAAAACTTGACGGTTTTATAGCGTCAACCGAATTCGAATTTCGAATTGTAATCGAAACAACGAATCGCTTTTAAGTCGGTTCTTATTTTTAAAAAATCAATTTGTTTTTTATTGTGTTAAGTGAATTTTATTGACTTCTTAGTTGGACTTAGCTTTTTTTTAACTTCCGAACAGTGGCTTTTAAGTATTAATGCTCGTATGGAGGTGACCATACTAATATTATATATTAAACAATAATTGTACCTAAACCCGACATTGTTATTATAAATATGTTGGCAAGTAAGCAGGGTAGGTAAGTTGTATTTATACTCGAATTAATAATAATATTTTATTGTGATGAAATAAATTTGTGCGTATAAGTGAGAATTCTGAGTAGGACTCAGAATTAAAAAAAAACGCTATTAATAACAAAAAGGGCACTTGTTAACATTAAAGGTTATCTGATAATTTATTCAAAGATAAATCAATGGCGCTATGGTCATTACATACAAAAACATGAATTATAACTTCAAGAGCTCCTAAAAATACCCAATAATATCTTATATACCGAACTATACTTATAAGATATATAAGTAGCTACTTAAAAACAATCAAGATAGCTTTTTATATACCTACATTAGTAATTTTAGCATGTGTAAATGCGTAGGCACACATGCTAAAATTTCCTAGTTATATTTTTTTAACTCAAACTATTTACAATATAGATTGTTGTTTGAGTTTAAAAAAGTCTGTTATAATGAGGTATGTATATGTATAGATACAGTATACCTACCTTATCACAACAGACAATACTTAACTATCACTGAAACCTATTCAAACCATTCAATGCAAACAGATTGTCAATCTAACTACTTAGTACATACTTACACATGTTTGAATAAAAACAGAACATCAAGGGAGGTTCTATTCAAACGCGCCGCGACGTTTTTCCGTCGCCGTTTTTCCGTGCAACATTCAATACGACAGCGACAATTCATCGGCGACACGTTGTTGACAAGTCGCAATGTCGGATGCCACTTAAACGTTTAATTGGATGTGTTTCGATCATTGATTTGTTGGTAGTTAGTGGATACAAGTGGGCTCATGGGAACTTAGTTTGAAAAAAGAATTGGTAGGTACAGTCGATAAAAGAATTAGGTATACAGGCGAATGACATCACCGTCTAGACGGATTGCATAACATAACATATATACTATTACAGCTGTATTCCCCGAAGGGTTAGGCAGAGTGTGCTGGCCAGTGTGCCGGTAGATATGTTTAAGTCTCATATATTAGGGCGCGAAACCAATGCCATTTAAATTTCGACACAAATTTAAATTTCGAGTTGCTGCTGGGAATTTCATAAAAAAAAAGAATCTTTTGAGAGAGGTAGTGCACAGTGGGAGTAATTCCACTCAAATTTGAGCTGCCCGACTGTGGAAATACCTCCACCTTGCAGAAAATCGAAGTATTACAAGCGTCTATAGGCTACGGTAGCCGCTTACCATCAGGTAGGCCGTATGTTTGTTTGCCGCCTTAGTAGTCGTAGCCCAAATACACTGCTTGACCTGGAAATCGAACCCGGGACCTCCACAGTAGCGCTGACCACCACTAGACTAATGAGACAGACTGGGTTGTGTTATAAATAATCATCCGCAAAAGGGTTTGGTATGTAAACAGCTAAGTAACAACCTGCCATTTCACACATTGCGTCATACATTATTACAAAATCTTTGTAAAAACACAGTTGTCGTCAGCTGCCTCTACGTTACTATTATGTTGACTGTACCTCACTTTTCTAAACATTAAAAAATATCGTATACTAACCGCCTTTGACTTTAATGACACTGAAAATACCTGGCATTCCCTGGGCATTATAGACAACTTGCAATATAAAATTATAAAGAAAAAAAAATGGTAATTACGTAAGCTATTAACAAAAAAAGGCGTTCAAATGTAATTTCCATACATTTTGTTTGTAGTCGTTCGTCGAACATTTTCTTTTGTTTTGTCGAATTAGATTGAATGTATGAATTTTTATAGGTTTCTGTTATATTCAGATTAATTAGAAGAATACTTTTTTTTATTCTTATTAGATGTTTGACCTCTACTTTGCCTGTTGGTAAGCAACTTGTTTATACGCTCTTGTTTTCATTTCATTAAAGGATGTACCTAATCATAAATATTAGTGAACGTATATCATAATAAGTTTGCATTTAGTTGATAAAACAGAGAAAAATCATTCCAGATGATTATGATCTCTGACGTATATTTGTTTTAAATAAATAAATGAGCAGAGCTTGTACTATGGATGCTAGACAATGGATAAAGGTAATACTTATATACTTTTTAAATGCATAAGTACTTATAATTCATGAGAAACCCCAAGACAAACACAAACACTTGTGTTCATCACATAAATATTTGTGTCGTGTGGGAATCGAACCCTCGTGATCAGCAATCCGATACTCGAACCACTAGACCAGAGACATTGTCAACTATTGTATGATTTTATAGCTATAATAATAATAATTCATTTATTTCAGACATGTCCATAGTCATTTCTAAAAAAGATAATGCTGAAAATGATGCTATACTATGGTTTTACAAGCACTATAAAGTTTTACCTTATAAGTTATAACACAGTAATTCTTAGCCCTCTTTATTCAAACACCTTAATCTTGAATCACAAGTCATCATTACCACATGAACTATTGATAAATAAGCGCAACAAATTGTGTCCGCTAAATACAGAAATTAACGCCATGTTCACTAACCTTAACACAAATAAAAACTTCATATTCCACACTAATTACGTTACGAACATTTATCAGGAACGTTTCATCGATTAAACAACCTACTTAGATTAAATCAGTCATATATTAAAAATGTAAAAACCGTCAAACCGTGACAACACAATGGCGGTATAATTATGTGAACAGATAATACAAACACACCCAGTTTTTGTTGCACCAATCAACAATAATCATCGCACTATTACATGCCCTGTTAACCCTGTAATTGTCGCAATAAAAAATACTAAGCACGTGCACTACGTGCAATCTCGCACTATAGTCTTGCAATATTACTTTTGCCGTCACGTAACTAGCAACTTTTTAAACTTTACTCTTTATTTTTATATAGATAAGGTCGATATGTAGTTTTGAGATTGGTAAAAATATGTGTGCAGCGAAGCGTTAAGGCTCTGATTTTGGTATGGAATGTCTAAGGGCGTTCGGTCTAATTGAACTGTTTTTATTTTTAAATAAAATTTACACCTAATTTTCCTGTTTTATTGTTTTGTTCGTGAATGTGGTTTTAATTCAAATTGTTTTATTACTTGCATTACGTTTAGAAATACACTTAAGGCTAATAGAGTGAATGTTATGCTTGACATAAACCTTTATATAATATTCCAGCTAGTGTGAGGAAACCCTTTTCACAAAAAATGGATCTAATCGATTCAGTTATTCATTACTCGACATATTCTAATTATTATTAATCTATATTGAATGGTTGGCTTAGGTACCGAATCATTTTAAATGTGATTTGCACACATAAAATAACAAGTTCTGTTTTAGCTTTTAAAATAAAATTGCCTTAGAAATATTTTTACTGTCTAAAAGTTGTTACCACTAATAAAACAATTTCTTTGCCCAGTTCGCTTGGTGGTCCAGCAAAACAATATTTCAAACAATTCCAATAAAAATTCCGACTGCCGAACCAATATCGTAAAAAATATTGTAAATTTTAATGTTTAACATTAAACCGAGTCTATTGTGCCGAATGTACATTGCAATTATAAATAATTGATAAGTGCCATGTTATTACTGGTTGTAAACGTAATTGCGGGCACGCGTTTGAGGGTTATACTGTGTAATTACGAATGATACTAGAGTATCATATATAGCGAAGATAGGTGTTTGATTTCATATTACTTTGAAGCCTGAGGCTTTACCCAGATTTTTTGGGTTCCTTATGAATAAATTCAGTCGTGATGTAGAAGTTTTAAAAAAAAATCATTTAGCTTCATCATAATTATCAGCCTATATTTTAGTCCACTGCTGGACGTAGGCCTCCCCTAATGTACGCCATTTCACCCTGTCTTCAGCTTTTCGCATCCAGCTTCTGCCTTTCGCAAATTATCATTCCATCTTGCCGGAGGGCGTCCTACACTACGTTTGCCGAGTCGCGGTCTCCACTCGAGAACACGTCTACCCCAACGGTTGTCAGTTTTGCAGATATGGCCAGCCCACTGCCACTCCTCCTTCCAATCCGGTGTGCTATGTCAGTTACTTTGGTTCTCTGCCAGATAACCTCGTTCCGGATTTTATCTTTCAGAGAAATCCCAAGCAGAACACTTAATTTAACTTACAATAATAGTATTAACGGTAATACAGGACACCCGCCGCGGCCGGTCAGCTGCAGTGAACACTTGATGAAAGCATCTGGCAGCGAATGGATGAAAAGAGCTGAAGATTGGATTCTGTGTTCACTGAAAGAGGCTTACGTCTAACAGTGGACGAATAATGGTAATGATGCTAGTTAACTACCTTCACATTGGGAAAATATGGAATCTCACGCAACAGGAACATTTGCGTTTTAGATAAAACTTTAAATCAGTAAGAGTATTCATTACTTTATATAGGGAAGTCTAGATTTCTTTGTACACTTTTCCGAAACATAAAAATTCAACAGAAACCACTGAATAGTTATGATGTGCCAGGAGAAAAATATTTATGTGATGAAATTATTGTTTGGCTGGTTATCTCATATGTATTTTAAAAGTATCTAAGTATTATATTCATTGTCGTGTAACCATAGTACAAGCTCTGCTTACTTTGGGAATTTTGGGATTAGGTGGTGCTGTGTAAAATTGTCTTATATATATTTTTTTATGTTAAACCTTTATAATAATTGTATTTAAAGGAACAGTTAGGCCCTTGCGTTGCTTGCGGTGGACCTGATGATGATTGTATAAAATAAAGTCGCTTCTCACTGTCTGTTCCTCTGTACGCTGAGATCTATCTATCTATCTATTTTTTTATATTGTCCAAGAATATATTGTCCAAGATATTTTAAACTACGTAACAAATTTTAATGCGGTTTTCACTACCATTTAGATAATTTCCTAGAAAGGCTTATACGTATTAGTATTGTATTAGTTAACCGGGGCGGGTTGTTAGTATTTCTTATATATTGAATACTTTTAACCCACTGACAGCGTGAATTTGTCTCGATTACGTCAGTCTAGGCTTTGGATTTGGTACAGAACCCAGAAGCTGTCAGAAACTCTCAGATTTTTTATTTCTATTGCCGAACTATCACAGTATGATATCATTTAAAAATGATATTATTTCAGATTTTATGGTCCATTTTATTTATGATATTATTTTTTTGTCTCAGTTTATTAGATTGAGAAGAACGTTATTGTTTGCTATTATGTAAAGTTTTTGTTGGACTGGTTTTCATTTTATATTTTTTGGGATTCATTTAGTTATGATTAGGGTTGACTGCATAAATAAACTGCATCATTATAAATTTTTGTTACCAGTTTATTGAAATAATTAATTAACTTTGACGACACGTACTGAGCTTACATTTGCCTGACAACTAGAAACATACATTTTTGTCGCAGAATCCTAAAGAAAAATGGATTCAAACATGCAATTAGTAACTGACCATCTTACACATGGCAGTACTAACAACTAACCTTAGAATTGAATTCCGATGTCCGACGGCCATTTGTACCATTTCACGGCTCGGCTAGTTAGGCCCGACCATTGATCCGTCCGTCTGTTCGCCGACAATGGGGCGCTTGGCGCCTATGACCATTTAGCAGTCGTGTTCCAGAGTTGGGTGATAGATGATTTTTGTAATGATATTTACACTATTATTTTGTATTGCAAAACACTTGTTATACCGGTTGTTTTGTGGTAGAAGCTACGGTGAAACTATTCTGCTTCTTATTGGCATAATCATTTGTTTGTTCAGGTAAGTTCGAATCAAGTTTAGCTCTGAGCATTCAAAGAGTAAGCTTAATAAAGTTTGGTGATATGGTTGCCATAACCTTTTTTTGGGGTTGAGAAACTGCCCGTGTGAATAAGATAGCGTCGGGGATACGGTGTGGTTAGGACGTGGAATATACCTACAGTAAGCAGTACCTACTCAATGCTCTTTTTGTTTTTGACTATAGAAAGAAAATATATTTCTTATTAAAGAATAGAACCAATAAAATGACTATAAAATCATCATCATCTATCAATATTCCGTCCCACTGCTGGGCACAAATTTCTGCTCACAGAATGAGAAGAAGTAGGCTATAGTCCACCACGCTGGCCTATTGCGGGTTGGCAGACTTTAAACGCCGCCTCGCCGTCGAGAAAATCTTTAAGGCATGGAGGTTTCCTCACGATGTTTTCCTTTACCGTTTAAGCGTGTGATAATTAATTTTTAGTTATTACTCGCTTAAACGATCGTTATCAAATATCGCATACTATAAATATAGCAAATATCAACTTTCGATTACTAATATAAAAACAACTTTTATTAATCTACAAAAAAATTAAGAACGAATGTTTTGTAAATTTAAAAATACCAACATCCATTGCGGGTTATGGCCATAATAATAATTGTAATCAAATATTTATATAAGTGATCAAATATTTATATAAGTGCCTCTATAACCTAGTAGCCCTATGTGCGATGCAATGCTAAAGGTCGTGAGTTTTTATCTCTGGTCGAGCTAAGTGTTACTGGGTTTTTCTATAAAATTCTCAGTAGCAGCTTGGAGTTAGGTTAGTTCAATCCATGTTTCGCCAGTAAAATAGCCCCCTATTCCATTGGCGAAACATAGCTACCAGCGATCTGTATCGACGGCCGTCTTTGGGCAACCACTGGGTTACAATATTAGTCTAACTCTACAGGTACATCCGGGACATACTATGATCCTCTTTTCTTTATTCGGTTATAATTATCAACATCCTTTTCTAGACTAATGACCATAATAAAATTGTTGTTCACTAAGGTTTTACATTCAGAGGTGTGAGGTGAGTTTAAAGTACAGTCACCAGCAGGTCAACCTATCCAAAAATGTTAAATTTTCCCAATTGAATATGAACCTTATTGTTTTGTGTTAAAGTTGAAAATCAATCAAAGAAATTTGACAGATTGTGGTAGCTTGATATGCTGGCCTCTGTACCTACTACACTGAAACATAATTTTATGTCAAAATATAGTAAAAATTTGACATAATTATCTATCGTCTCCTAAATCTCTACCTACTAATAAACATATACGTAAGTAAATCCACAGATTAAATAATGGTTTAGTAAAATTTATCTCAATGGAAGTGTTGAATAAAAATCTTATAAAAACTGTTCGTCCATCCATTAAAAATGTATATGCAGCCTGAACGACTATCCGTAGCTTTTATATGTGTGTCTGTACGTAAGTTAATGTGTTTCTTTTTGTTTATCAATTTGTATTTGTCCCCATATTATCGGCAACACACCGGTCGGCTAACTTCACAAGGTTTGACTTCCATATAGAGAAGATACAACGTTGGTGTGACAAGTAGTTTTAGTGTGTTTGGAAAAGAACATTACGAAGTTTTATCACACATATTATTTTTAATTATAATATCTTATCTTATCATCGATATAATTTTATTTATTGACAGAAGTAAATAGTGGTGCCATTAATTTTATCTTAAAATATTGCTATTACCTTTATTAATCTTATAAAAAAAACCTATAGATAATTTTCTTACCAATCGTATCCATAATTATTTACTTATTTAGAAGCGTAACATTTTTCTTATCTCCACTTCTCAGTAGAGGTTTTTGTAACTTACATAGTTTCAAAGGCTACTATTCTTCCCAAGAACATAAATCTGAATGACATACAATAGGTAAGATGGGTACACGATAGCGATATTGAAAAACTTTTTCGCATTGATCCACACTGCACGTATTTCAGTTATATTTCGTCAAACTGTGCTAGGAGATAAAGCTATTGCGTAGTTACAACATTACCAATTAATTATGACTGCTTTCGCACATAAAAATAATCACGTTTAGGGAAGGGGCATACATTTTTAGACTGTACGTCTGTTTTTACGAAATATATATTTTTTTAATTTGAATTAATTCTCAGATGCGGTATCATCAACTCATGAAATTCCCGCAAACGCGTCGACATTTCTCATATACGTTACTACCGACCCGGTTCATCGTTCGGTTTATTGGTCGACGTTTGTTACCCAGATAAACCTTTGTATTAGCTTTTATAATACTATCTTTGGACTATATATTGTAGCCAGTTACCACTTTAATGATTAAAACACGAATTTATTTATGATGCTGTAAAAATGTGCTTGTACATTTTTATTGGTACGATTATTAATATTGGATATACATACATGGGAAGTAAATGCATTTCAGTAGGATTTTTTTAACAATTCAACATTAATAAGGCAACGTAATGTGGACCTTGTAGATTGCATGGTATCTTCTTCTCCTATCATTTTCCCTATTTTTTTAAATATTGCCCTGCACTTGTATTCCCCCTGTATCCTATCTGTTTTTTTTTATACCACTAAGCTGGCAAACAAGCATACGGGCCACCTGATGGTAAGCGGTTACCGTAGCCTATAGACGCTTGCAACACCAGGGGTATCACTTGCGCGTTGCCGACTTCTATAAAATGAAAGAGGAATAGTTGGGTTGGCAGTGTAAGGGTCAAAATCTCCACACGTTTCCTCGTGGAGTACTGGCAACCCTGCTCACCGTAAGGAACACATCATAGCTCAAAGTTGTGTTATTTCACTTCGATTTTCTGCAAGGTACTTCCACAGACGGGCAGCTCCAATTTGAGTGGAATTACTCCCACTAGGCCCTACGTCTCTCTGTATGGCTACTTGTCCTGACACACCGATCATCAACGCAGACCCTAAACCACTGAGGCTACAAGCTGGAAATTTTGGCATTTGATGCCTTTATGTCGTAATCATCCACTTTAGAAAGTTTTTTTGAGATTTTCTCCCTAAGAGGGTTAAATGAACACCGTGCGAGCAGTGCAAGAGTCGGGGCGGGCTACTAGTTGTTAATAAAGACATTACAGTTCGCTGCTAAGTGCTACCCGAATACCTTACTTTATCTTCCATTCAAAGGAAAATAATATCTAGCGTTCTGCTCTCATGCTGTTGCCCTTTGTTAAAAAGATAACGTCGACTCAAAGGACACACTAGAACACATTAGTTGTTATTTGTTTTTCAATTGTATTAAGTTACATACGAAGATAAAAAGCAATCAGGTAACTGGTTTGTGTTATTGCTGAAGATATTTGCATACAAGCAATTACATTGTTTTAGTTTTATAGGGGAATTGTGGAGTTTAGCAATGAAACATTGTAGACTTATATTTTTTTCTAAAAGCCTGCCCAAGATGCATTGTAAACGAGACGAAGGCGTTATAGATAGACGAATCCTAATTAGTAGCTTTAAGATTCGTTTAATGTAAAACAAGGAAAAGCCTTTAATTATGCAGGAGGGGCTCATAGTTAAGCTATAATTACGTTGATCAATTGATTTACAAGGCTAAGCTGCGCTAGCCTTCGCCAGTCTGTGGATGGGTGACCATTTTTAATACAGATAGATACGGCTCTCCGAGAGCACGTAAAGCCGTTCCCGGTTGTCATGCGAACGCGTATGACAATCATTAGAGTACAAAGTAGTAAAATTCCTGACAACCAGTCTATCCTCAGAAAATCGGTCTTGCCCAGAAATTCGGTTGCGGAGGTCTGATAGCAGTCGCTTCATTTAAAATACTGATATTCAGCCGCATCCGGTTAGACTGGAAGCCGACCCCAACATAGTTGAGAAAAAGTTCGGAGGATGACTTTATGCATTTAAGGGTTAAGAAAAGAAAAGTCGCATATTTTGGAGATATTTTCCAGAAAAGAAAATTATATTATCATTAAGGTGGCAAATACGCATACGCCCACCTAATGGTAAGCGGTTACCGTAGCCTATAGACGCTTGTAACATCAGGGGTATCACTTGCGCGTTGCTGACCCTGTAAAACGAGAGAGGAATAGTTGGGTTGGCAGTATAAGGGTCAAAGTATCCCCACTGCCAACATAACGTTTCCTCTCGGAGCACTGGTAACCTTGCCCACCGTAAGGAACAGTGTTCCTTACGGTGGGCATGCTCAAAGCAATGTTATTTTACTTCGATTTTCTGCAAGGCGGAGTTACTTCCCGAGTCGGGTAGCTCCAATTTGAGTGAAATTACTCCCACCTTACCACCGACCTTTGTTTGATTTTTCATTCGACCGTCTTCTATAATCCGTACAATCTCATTTGCCATTGTTACAAAATATCGTTCATTGAACATCTCCCACCATTTTAATTCCACTCCGCCATTTTGCCACGCTAGACTCACATTATCCTCCAACACAGATAATCAACTATGAATGAATGGAATATCCATCTAAGTCGACACAATAAAAATACTCAATGAGCATTGACATACAAAAAGTCCCCGGTCTTAATGAGTTGCGAGAGGATAAAAACGCGGCGGCGGCACCACAAAGGATGGCAGAGCAAATAAAAGATCACAGTCAATGTAAAAGGTTTGCGTATTGTTTTATATTAAAGTGAAATAACAATAGGTAGCCCTTTCAATGGATAATGCCGCCACAATGAGCGGGGTTAAGCTGGGTTTGTATGGTGGTGAGAATGTTTTCACGTGTTGCCGGTTAATTTAAGTTCGTTTCGGGATTGGAGCTCTAAAATTCATATTAGGAACTTCTAGAGATTCTTAAGCTCTGCAAAACGATTAAGCAGTAGCGATCTGCCCGTCATTAAAGTCTGCACTAATCCCATAGCTCCGACAATAGGCACGAAAAGAAACACGGTTTTTATTCAGTACGAATCAGACATCCAGCTCTGACCACGTCCTGAGTTTGTTAAATTGGTTAATTTTGGAGTCCCACGATTCATATAGTCCATCGGAGCCCTGGCGCTCCAATGGACTATATGAATCGTGGGTCAGGTGAAAATCAATCAAATTAAAAATTAAAACAGTCGCCGCGAGTGATGTTGACCCTCTAGTGCATCCGGGGCAATTCCTCTTGCACATCATTCATCTAAGAGACAGGTCAGTTGTAGCCGTGTCGAGGTCGTTCTTGACATTTATTCAAATAAAAAAAAAACTGTTACCTTAACCGAGCTGCTGTATACACAGTTCATGTTCGAACCAAAAATATTTCTCCATATAACCCAACCCTAGTGGGATCCGAACATAAGTGGACAACGTAGAGCGTTGTGAACATAATGTAGTAGTGAAATACAACATCACATTGTTCCGTCACCTGCGGACGTCACCCTGCGTATGCGCAACACTTCTTATTATCTCTGCGCTCATCATGCTTTTGTTTCAGATGGAGGTAGGTAAGGTTCTTAGCGGCGGAAGAAAAATGATTAGCAGCGTCCATTGTTAATCTTATTCTACATTATTCGTTACGGCTTTTTATTAGTCAACGAAAAAATATTTATTCAAGATAAGGTAGTACGAGTATTTTTTTAGCGTCACTTTAACATTTTAGTTCTTCCGAATTAGAGAGACTAAGACAGAAGAAGAGATTTATTGCTTTGTCTTTAAATAGAGGATAAATGGAATTCAAATCTGGGCACGTCGATTTGAATTCCATTTATCCTCGTTGAGTGGTTGAACCAAAAGATAATTATATTCGAATCAAAACTATTGTTGTTGTTGTTCGGATGAAGTGTCCTTTTAAGTATTAAGCAAGGAGTCTGTAACCAGGTGTGTGTGCTTTCCAGGTACGCCACAACCTTACGAGTTGATGTCAAGCATCTCTATAACACAGCGAATGTTGACAATACTGGTCGTTGGCTACTTCCTGAAACAGCCATTTCCTGACAGTCCCTACGTCTTCTGCGGAAAACTGAGAGTTTAATGGCTTCTCCTCCATGACGGGTCTCACCGCCACTATCGTAGGGTGCCCTGTACATATCAGCTTAGCTGGCGACTATCAACCCAAAGCTTACTTATAGACTTTCATTTTCACATGATTTTGATGTCAAATAAATATTCGTAAATGTGCTCTCAAATACACCTGCGGGCACTGATGTCCGTGGTCATTGCACTGTTGTGCATTGTCTTCAATATTGAATGATTTAGTACATTCATGTGACGGGGGAGACTAGTGTTCAGTGGTGAATGTATGACGTATGTTTGTTTGGATTATGGCAGCCTTTTGACATCTTACGAATGTCATTTATTTTCTTAAAGTTTATTATTTAAAACTTTTCGTTATTTTTTATTGTACTTTTTTTTACCGAGAACAATGCACCCATGAATTGGTTTCGGTAGCTTAGTAGTTATGGAGTGTCCTGTGTATTAGTAACTAGTATTCAAGTATTTATATTATAGTATTGCCGAAAGGACGCAAAATTTGCCCGATATAGAATATTCATTTAATTATTTACTAGCGCATCTTCAGTTCAGTAGGTCAGCCAACGGGTCAAGTTATCCAAAACTGGCAAATGAACCTTATGACTTTGTATTAAAGTTGAAAATCTATCAAATAAATTTGACAATTGAAATTATAATTATTATTGTAACGAAAATCATCGTATAAAACGATAATTCAAAAGATTAACCATGGAGTTTCTTGCCGGTTCTTCTCCATAGGAAACGACTAATTTGGAACCGTGTACGTAGACTCGACATTAATTCATAAATGTCTGTAGGTATATGGTTTATATGAAAATAAAACTGTTTTGATTTGAGTTTGACAGATTGGGATAGCTTGATGTGCTGTACACATTCTACTATATCCAACTTCGCAGCCACTATGCCAAACATAACGTCAAAATAATGTAAGTATATTGAAATAAAACTACTTTTTACGGATTTTATCGCGTATATTGATATTATTAATCCCGATGTTCTACAGAACAGTCAGTCTACCCGTGACCATGGACGCTGTAAAGGGTCCGAAACGTCGGGATTAATAATATCAATATACGCGATAAAATCTGTAAAAAGTAGTTTTATTTCAATGTATAATATTCGCGTAAATGTCAGAAATCAAAATGTAAGTATAATTATATGTTAGTTAGTACTGTCTACATCTACAGTACTATAAGGACCGTATGTGCGGAGAGAAAACGAAACTCTTAGTTTGGAAGTACTTGAGAAATGTATTCTTCAAAAGTCAAGGGAAATCTGACACAACCATCAATCACTTTTTTATTAGACATTCTACTATTTAAAATTCAAATTATGATTTCTTTTTTTCTTAAAACCAGCCAGTCATACGCTGACTCCTTGTAACGATCTCTACAGTACCTACACCTCGAAGTCGCGTCCACTCGTGGCTTCACCCACAGCCCGAAGTTCATTTTATAGCGTCGATAAGTGAGCAAGGGCTGTAATTACCGCTAATGGTTTCGATTGCTTGTGACAAATGGACAAACAGATGCGCCCGCGAATCTCTTGTACCGCATATATTAAAACATTCGTATTTCGGATACGTTTTGATTAATGAATAACTAATTAATCTTAAAATAATAATTATACAATGTAGAACGTATATTTCAACATTGCGTGGAACATTATAATAATGAACATTATTTCATTTAGCAGATACAATAGAAATAAAATTGTTAAAACCCTCTGGCGTGATGGTTTTTTAATCAATTAAGGACGAATAATAATCATAACCTTTTAAGCCTTATTTGTCCTTGTGGAAGTCTAAGTGGGAGTCCTTTGTTCAGCAGTGGATCTCCTGGGGTTGGTTATTACCATCATATTTGATGATAAAGCATATCTTTTGGTTATCAATAAAATTTAACCCTATTTTCGAGGGGGTAGGTTATAAGACGCAAGCTATCCTCCTCATTAACAACAACCTTTTTCCTGCCCACTGCTGGGCACGGATATTCTTTTCCATTGAGTTGGTACATCTCTACCTAACCCTTCGGGTAATAGAGGCGTGATGTATCACGGTATTCATGACTTGTAAGTCATGAATACCATAGATTTTATGAACTGAGAGCTGATAAAGTAGAATAAGTATTTAGTGTTAAAATAACATTTTTAAAATTCCAATATAGAAATGAACCACTATTACCTATCTGTTGATGATGATACAATAATTTACAAAAAAAAACCATAATCCTAATCTTCATCATGAGAACTCAGCTTTTTTCCATTGATATAGGTCATACCTACTGTTTGGTAGACCTTCGACAACCCGTAAAGATTGTCAAATACCCTAATTAATTAATTTCTATAAATTGAAAAGATTAACAATACTGCGTCAACAAAAATATATCAATATCACGCTGACACTTCAAATCCAAAATTATTTTGAAATAAAACTACTTTTATGGATTTTTTCGCGTTGTATTGATAATATGAGTCCCGACGTTTCGGACCCTCTAGAATGTCCATGGTCAAGGGTAGACTCTAAAAAATTAAAAATGACTAATGTT
The DNA here is from genome assembly GCA_964056405.1 of Acronicta alni. NCBI lineage: Eukaryota > Metazoa > Arthropoda > Insecta > Lepidoptera > Noctuidae > Acronicta > Acronicta alni. Next base: position 7,808,561 of record OZ043930.1, read on the forward strand.
CGCGTAAGAGAAAATCGCGTAATCATTACCCAAAATGATTATATTATTTATAGATGGATTGTCATAATAATCCCATCCCATGTTGTTGCACCTACTATATTCACAATGCAAAAGTACCAACACATTAAGTGCCATAAACGCACAAGCAACACCTTGCACTCTGGTATTTTAACTACAAAACCACATCCACCAACATTCAACAACCTCTCAAGAATAAAATTTTCATATAAAACGTATCAAAACGCAGCGCCGTCGAATCCCGGAATCCGGGATTATTACGTTTTGTTCCTTTTATAAGAGATGTGGTTGTTTGAACTCAATATGTGGCTGCTCATTTAGTGGCCGGGATTAACAATAAAAACGAAATTTGATCATTGCGACCGAAGCTACGTTGATCCGTTAAGGGGAGGTTCGTTTTGATGGGAGTAAAAAAAAGGATATTTTTTGTCTGACGCAGTGCATTTGTTAATATGGGAACTAGGTAATAATGCGGAAAAACAAATACGTGAATACGTAAAAATAGGAAAATATGCTTGAACTACTTTTTTGTTTTTGTCTGTTTTGGTGGTTTTATACTACTAGCCTAGCTCTTTCTGAATACTTACTGGACAAAGATACATTATAAACTAGCTAGAAAGATATTTTTAAATATAAAGATACATTAAAAATATTTTTAGTAGGTAGGTACTTAATTTGGTTGAGTTTCTTTTAACCTGAAGGTTGATTAGTAGAGAATGCCTTGAAGCATTGATGTACACAACAACAGCACATAAAGTTACCCCAAACTGTCATATTTTCTCATTTTATTTTGAACTTAGCTATCAACATTTTAAGGTTTAAAGTCATTTGGGGAAATTTGACAATTGCGTATAACCTGATGTGCTGTTGACTGTACCATAATGTGCATTAAGTATAAATAAATAAATATATTCTTAGTTTTGTTCGCACATAGAGGACAAGCAATATTACCATTTCTTATATTACTGTACTTCTTTAGACTATTATATAGGCTGGGGTTTCATTAATTAGCGTACCTATTATCGTCTCCATCCTGTATATAAAAAAGTTAATACCTCAATAGTAAAACAACTAGGTACTTACTTAATGTAATAAAATGACAGTAGGTACTTACAAAAGTACTCCTTACAAGCACACTGGCAGTAAAAACGTTATGAAACCAGCATCTTCCCCTTAACTGAGCATTTGCCGCGTTATCAGATCATCGTCCGGCCTGTCCAGTGTAAATAAATCCAATACTTTACTGCCCAGCCATTGTTATTCTCATTAACCCTTTGTCTCATTAGACCCCCGACTTCATATTCTACGTTATTTTTGTTACCGATGACAGCTCAGATTAGATTCTTTTTTGTTTTTCTTTATTCTTTATTCGAAAACTTTTGTCCACCATCTTTATTTTTGTTTTCTTTTTCGTCATATAAAACTTCAACCAGTCTTATAATGTTAGTGTTTATTACTTTTTTTATTTCAGAATACAATGTTGTAAAGCCTAAATTTTATTGTTGAATGATCGTGTTTTTAAAGAAATTTTAGTCAACAATTATACTCTTAAGTGCAAAATGTAAATTACTGACTGAAACGAACTGTTTCATATTAAGGAATTTTTCATTTCTTTGTTTTGAATTAATTAAAACAAATGAGGTGAACTTTAAAATCAATTAGTTGGCAATTAAGAGTAAATAAAGAATGTTTCTCGACAGGGGTGTATTATTTATAAAATTAAATTAATTTGGTTACATACCTAATCTAGCGCCTGCGGTTTATTATGAGTTAAGTTAATAAGATGAAGCAATTCAATCAAATCGAGAGTACCAAATCATTAATCTTTTTAATTGTTTTGAGGTCGGCTTCCAGGCTAACCAGACGCGGCTGAATATCAGCATTTAACACAAAGCTACTGCCATCAGACCTCCGTAACCCTATCACTAGGCAATATCGATATTGATTTAACACTTCGAAAGCCGTCATACCTGTGTATGGGTGACCACCCATCCGAAAACTAACTGTGGCTAGCGCAGCTTAAGATCTTGATCTGACCTTGCAGATCAGCTGATCACCATAGTTACAACGAAGCTAACAATGGGAGTTGTTAGCTTCGTAATTTAATCAATAATATCGACAGTACCTACCAATTTTGAAAATTAATTAAAAAGGACAATGTCTTAAAATCCGAACATCAAAATACGAAACTTTATTAAAACGTAACAAAAGATTAGATAGGGCTCACTTAAAGGTCGTTCACACTTATCCTTTGTCGCTTCGTCCGGCGATCCGTCAGCGTACAGATATGGATGTCATGTGTTTTATACAAGGTTGCCGCTACGCTTTAATTGATTAAAGCTCGATGTAAAAACTGTGGAGCTGCGCTGTTATAATTATTTATTTTACAATAACAATGACGAATCTTAAGTTATGCTGAAATATTAATGAGATAAAAATACTAAAATTAATAAAAATACAAAATCATTTATTATTAAATTAACAAAATATTGTCTAAATGAAGGCCTTTGTAGGTATGTAACGACATCGATTTGCGTATAAAACCTAACTACACAGCACTATACTTTTTAAATTTTCTGTTAATATTGAATATTTTTGCATACTGACATAATTACATTCATTCATACATAAATGGTTAGTTAAATAATAATTAAGTATATTCAATAGTCATGGCAAGCTTTCCTATAAATATTTTAGGAAGATAATTATAAAAAAAGTATGAACTTAGTTTATCAGATTTCTTTGAAATAACCCACTTATACTACCTCTTGCCCACGGTTTCGCCCGTATTCCGAAGCGATTTTTGAGAGAAAATGTAGCAGTCTTTCTCAAATATATTATAGTCTATAGCGTATTAGATCACTGTCTATTACATAAAATTACTCCCTACTCATATTATAAATGCGAAAATAACTCTTTATTTTCGCATTATAATATGGGTAGGGATTAATGTCTTATTTATTTATATTTTTAATGTTTTGACTAAATTTATTTCTTCCTCATCAGAAATACTAAAATATTTTCGTGATAGGTAAAGTAACAGTAATTCTCTACCTAAATAGGCCTGTTAGATTATGTTAATGACAGTATAAAAAATTACCTACTAATGTTATTGTGACGACTCCATGCCACTCGTGTGCGACGACAAAGTTTGACAATGGCTGCGGCGAGCTTAAAGGGCTGACGAACAGGTGTAGTGGCGCGACCGCGACTCTCTCGCGTCCTGCGGCGACCGCTATGCAAGAGATAAGAGGATGCTGATTACTTACATACTAAGTTATTTTTACACTTATCCTAAGTTTTATCCTAGATACCCAGCAAGATTGGAAAGGAAAGAGCTTATTCGCAGTGGAAGTTGGATGTATTTGTAAATTGCTAATTACTTTGATGTTACAGCCAGCGGATTTTCAATAGCTATGCAAATATTTTTGTCTAGTCGTGCCTATTAATGACTTTTTTTTATTGATTTTATCGGTGTGTAACCTGCTAGTAAGTACTATTTGTTTTACTATTACATGTCTATTGGGACTTTGACAGATTAAATGAATGTTATAAAAGAAGATGTATGCATCTTACTTAGTTCATTCGTACTTAAGTACAGGAATTTAATAAAAAATATTAGATTAAGAAAGTTAAGGGGAATAAAAAAAAACAATTAAAATTTGAATTAACCGGACCAAATGAATGTCTCTGTTAAAAAGGTTTTATTTATCTCAACACCCTTGTTATCCTTCTGGTGAATTATATTTATTTTTCAAATAGATCTTTTAAAGACACTTTTATAAGTCAAAGTTTTACTTTTTTTTAAGCTAGATGGCTCCGGCGTTTCCTAACCGACGAACTCTGAGAAGAAACGCCGAAACAAACTCAGAGAATCATAGCACAATGAGCGACTGCTATATGAACTAGAGGTCCTGCGTTCGATTCCCAGGTCGAGCAGTGTCATTCGGTTTTTCTATAAAATTCTCAGTAACGGCAATAGGCTCGGCTCCTATTACCTAATAGGATCCGTGTCCCTGCATGAGTCCTGAAATATGGCGGCGAACTGTGGGAGTGCAATCAGGTATGCCTCTGCCTAATTATCAGCGGAATACAGGGGTGATAGTATGTGTCATGTAGGTTTATATCTATGTATCGGTACGGAAAATAATAAACGAACTCACTAATAATCTAAAGAAACAAAGTTATTTAGAAATTTGAAAAGCAAAAACTTGCATTTCAATAGGAGTTACTGACCATAAAGACGTAAATTCAGTATGTGAAGGAAAAATTCGACATGACGGGTAGGTATCGCGGTGGCTTAGTGGTCATAGCGTCTGGCGTACCTAACCAGAAGACGCAGGTTCGAATCCTGCCCGCGGTCGAATTTTTCCTTTTCTAAATAACTTTAAAGATTTTAAAGTTATTTAGAAAAGGAAAAATTATAGCATGGAAAATGCCAAAAATATACAAAAAGATAAAGAAATAATATAAAAAACCAAATGATATGACTACGTTTAAATTGAGATTATTTATATATATTTTTTAATTCCACTAAGATGGCAAACAAGCATACGGCCCACCAGATGGTAAGCGGTTACCGTAGCTTATAGATGCTTGCAACACCAGGGGTATCACTTGCGCGTTACCGACCCTGTAAAACGAAAGAGAAATAGTTGGGTTGGCAGTATAAGGGTAAAAGTCCCTCCACTGCCAACACAACGTTTCTTTGCAGAGCACTGGCAACCTTGCTCAACTTTAAGAACACAACACAATAATGAAAAGCAATCACAACAACTATCTTAGGTTTAATATAAAGATGTAGTTAATAGGTTTTTTTTTTCAGAAGGCCTTTGCAGAGCAGTAAAGTTGTGGTCAGTAATCGGGTGGCTTTAAGTGTTTTACTGAACAATTGAGAACTAAGATAGGCTAAGTGAGTGTAACCAGGACGCCCCTTAATGGGACGGGTAGGAGATATTAGTTCAATATGGGCCACCATAACCATTAAAGAAATGTTACTTTGCTGAAAGAGTATAGGGCTAAAAGAGGAATAATAATAGTAATTCTTAACTTTTTTTTAGAAAACATATTAAACATTTAATTATTAAACACATAAATCCTTTTCAAAATCATATATAGCCAAAATATTCCTAAAGTGGGTACTTTAGGAATATTTTGGCTATATATGATTTTGAACAACATTCTATCAGGAGGGGTTCTACGATTTTTTTCGAATCAAAATTATCTATAGGTAGGTTTGTCAATATATGAATATTAAACTTGTCGAAAAATATTGATAGATTCTATTCTTTCTTCGGATTTTGAATTTTCTTAGGTTCTGAAATAAATGTCTAATATTCGGTGCATCAGAAATAAATCAAAATGTCAAAAATACTTCAGATGGTTAAGTTTTGTGAATACAAATAATTTAATCTATGTAAAACTGTATTTAAGGTCTAGATAACATTCTAATCATAGGTAGGTACTCGCAAGTCTTTTTCTTTGTTGTTTTTTTGTAATCTAAGCCTGCAAAGTCCATGAGTTTGCGAATAAATGTATAATAATCAGACTTTTTCCCAACTACAATGTTGGGGTCTTCTTTGAATTCAGTCTACCAGAAGCGGCTAAATATAAATACTTTACACTAAGGGACTGCCATCAGACCTCCGTAAACCAATTTCATCGCCATACCGATATCCTGACAATAAATCTTTAATAATATAAAATACTGTAATAGGTATTGGTATTTATGTACAAAATTAAACAATATAAAAATAACACAATAGTTATTAGTATACTTACAGACAAAAATACTAGGTTTTTATTTAAATCGATTATCGTCAAATTTTAAAATCGCTGTCTCTCATTACATGCTCCAAGCCCTTATCGATGCGGCTTTTCAGTTAAATGCTTACACGGGGCAATAGTGCCAATTTGTTGCATATTATCTACTACCAGGGGACAGATAAACTGACAGATTGGCATGTACTTAGTGCGATGTGGGCGGCTGGGAAAAATGCTGCTCACAAAATGAATATAATTGCATACTATTCATGTGGCATCGGATGGTTTGTTGACTCAAAATTGATGGACCATAGCCAATTACCTATATATTCCTTAGATCGTATCAAAATATTTGAAATGGAAGGTTTGTGATCAAATTGAATTTTATGGCAATGCAATTAGAACACTAATTTGTATAAAAATGTTAGTTAATATTGTTGTCTGTTGTGGCCCGTGGTTTTACTTGCAACTGATAGATTTTTGGAGACAAAAGGTAGGTCATGTCCTTCTGCAAGGTCCAATCTGTCTTTTTACCAAAATGTATTAAAATTATTTCAGCGTTTTAGACAAGAATACGTAACAAACAGACTTGTATATTTAGTACATAAGTATTAGTATAGATACCACTAAACAAACGAATTCTGTTCAAAATTTGCAACCAACTCGTTAAAAAAGTTTCTATCCCTAAATTTACGCCTTTCAACATGCCTACAATGCTATATCACAGATAATATACAATAGCAAACGTGAGTCAATACTGGTCAATATTCTCGCAAGGAACAAAAAGTTATAAGTTTTCCGAGTTTTGCTTGTATTTTCATTTGTAATACACCTTATACATAAGAATGTTTCAATTGAGACCAAGGGCAATGTTCTTTTAAACACTTCTATTAGCACAAAACTGTAGTATAAGAAGTTTTTTTTATAAAAATATTCTTGATAATTTAAAACATTTATCAAAATTGCTTATGGAAGATCCAGGTGCAGTGTAATTGCCATAAATATTGCTAAATTCATAACTTTATCACTTGACACGGTTGTAAACTACAATTATGTATAAATCGATATAATTTTCAATACATAATGCAAGTAGTTAATCTTTGAGAACATAAATAATGTGGAGATAAAGGTCAGAAAGTGTCATCTCATCTGATAATAAACTCTATGGTCATATGAAATAGGACTATATTTAAAAATCGCTCGGATCACCATCATCCAGGTGCTATGAGCATCATACTAATCTGAATACGCTGCTTGAGATGCAGCTCAAGTCTCTTACATACTGTACAGACGCCAGCAGGTCACGCTATCCAAAACTGTCAATTTTTTCCAATTGAATATGAACCTTATATCCTTGTTTTAAAGTTGAAAATCGATCAAAGAAAATTAATAGATTGGGGTAGCTTGATTTGCTGGCCAACGTACGACATAATTAGGCACATCTTTAAAAAACTTAACATAATCCCCGAAGGGTAAGAGATGTACAGTAATGTACACTCTCAGTTCGCCCAGTGTTCAGGTTCCATGTAATAGGGGGCGAGCCTGTTACCATTAACCGTTCATAAACCCCAGCTGCTATTGAGATGTTCATAGAAAAACCCATTAATTAATACTTTGCTCGGCCTAGGAATCGTACCCAGGACCATGACATAGCATTTGCACTTACGACTACCTACTGAGTTAATAAGACAGAAGTTAGAAATCAGCTAAGAATGTTAGTTATGTACCTATTTAAATTAAATAAAACAAAAAAGTTTACCAAAAATGGTTCAGGTACACGAATTTTAAATTAAGTAGGTACTTAACACTAAATTCCTGGAACATAACAATTATCTTTACAAAGGTAACAATAAAATATTAAAATAACGTTCCTTTATATTTACAGCGGCAAACGGTTATTTTTTAAATGCGACGATAAAATGACAAGAGATGAATTTTTCAGATTCTGATGTTACGATTTTACAACGTTGTAAAGTGTCTTGAAGTGAATACTCGGGATTCGTATTGTGCTTTTCCTCAACCAAATAAGCAAGAATTAAAAAAAAAGTGTAGGTATCTACCTACCTTTTAAATAATGAATCACTAAAAACTTTCATGTACAATTTTCATCTTTAGATGGTATCGTACACTAGGTCCCATTAGGATGCGAGCTTATTGCCATTAACCGGGCAAAATATATCCAAACTATAAATTGCACTTTGATCGACTTGTGTTGTGCTTAAGAGCACTATAAAGTAGTGCTCGTTGATACAATGATAAATTCTTACCGTATTTTTTTCAAACATCAGTTACTATAGCCGGAGTGAGTCTGTAGATGGGTGACTATTCACGAATTCTTGACACATCGAGAATCGTCGATCCCTGCTGTCATACGAACACCTACAACAATCACTAGGTGTAGTCTAGGTCAGAAGAAGAAATAGGATTACAACCAGGATATCGGTATTGCCCTGATATTGGATTGCGGAGGTCTGATGGCAGACGCTTCGTGTAAAATACTGATATTCAGCCACATCTGGTTAGATTGGCACCCAATATAGTAGGGAAAAGGCTCGAAGGAAGAGTTACAAAATCAGTATGAATCTGAACACCTCCCATAAAACATGATGTCCATTACTCTATGGCGAAACTCCCGATCGATACTGTCTAGTTCACGAGGTCGTAATTGTGATATGGACCGTGAGAATATTCAATTAAGCGGGCGAACTTAATTGCAACTTGATAAAGTTAAGTTCGCTCTAAGTGAACTATCTTCCGAACTAAGTTAACTGACCATTATCTTTGCCTTTGTGCTTCGTAGCTCCGTGCTCACCTAATTGGGGGTAGTTGGGTGTTAGAAACGAGAGGATGGGACTTGTCTATGAATTTCTATATTCAATATTCATCGGCAGTTCCTATTCATCAACTTCACTAAGAACTCACACTTGGCCACATACCTACTACAGCTTCTGAATAGAATTAAACAAACGATTTCGAGTTTACATGAAAGACGGTGTTTCCAATATAGGCTTGTAATATGGCCTTTGACTTATGGCCAGCCGTGCCGTAAGGATAGCTATTATCACCTCCCTTTCAGAGAATGGAAAAGTAGGACTTAATAACGCCAATTACGGACGGGAATGTAATGTAAATCATCAGCTTGGAACAAGCTTCTTTCAACAATTTAATAGTCATGTTAATCAACATTATTTATTTAACAGTGTGTGTATGACAATATGTATGAATGTGGACGAAGTATACAAGCATCTCAGTAAGTGGCGTTCTCTATTTTCAGCCTACCCTTCTACAGTCATGTCTTTTTCCCAAAAATACATGACTGTATGTTCGTTGTCATCAATATTCCCATTTACATTATAAAAAAAAACACTTTCCAAGACATATTATTTTATTTTAAAGTTATTTAGCGAAGGAAAAATTCGACCGCGGGCAGGATTCGAACCTGCGTCTTCTGGTTAGGTTAGTTTAATTTTCCTTCGCTAAATAACTTTAAAATCTTAGCATGGAAAATGCCAAAAAGAAAATACAAAAAGACATATTTATTTATTTTTTCTTCCATCCAATATTACATTTCTAAGGTAAAGCTTTCTAGGAATATCCACGTTAGTATCGTCGGGACCACGTCCGGTGCCGTCCGGCTCTAATCGAGTTATTGTGAGCGGCACAATGCCGCAATCAGCCGCAGCCGCAGCGGCAACTGCAGGTGCCGTATTGTCGCGAGTGTGTGTGTAACGTAAAGGGTAAAGATTTTTGATTTTTAGATGCTAAAGTTTCCGGGAGAAATAGTAATCGAAAATTTGGTGAACGATTGAAAGTTTTGAGTTTTGATATAACTCTGAGTAGGTATCTGCCAAGTTGAGAAGTAATGTCCTTACATTTGAACTGAACAAACTGAAAAATCGACGTCTGTGGTCTAGAGGCTTGATTGTGTGATCACGAGGTCGTGGGTTCGATTCCCACGGGACACAAATATTTATTAGATGAACTTGATGACTATAAGACGTGTTTGTGTCGGGGTATTTCTTATAAGAGTATATTATATTAAGAAAAAAAGCTCTGCTTAGTTTTTGACTTAGATGGTGTAAAATAATCGAAATAATATTTATTTATATGCCGTTCACAGTGTTTCAATTTTTGTGTAGAAAACATAATGAATCCTTGTACTCCCTATTAATTATAAATGGGAAACTTACGCGTTTTGCCTACACTGCTGATTCGATAAAATTTGGTACAGATATAATTATGTATATAGATTAGACTTTGGAACAGCACATAAGCTACATTTTATCTTAAATATTTTATCTTAGGTGAACCACAGGCAACAGCTGGTATTATATATACTGATACCTTCTTTATAAAAAAGTTAACGCTAAATAGCTTATGCTACAGCTAATGTGACCATTAGGTACTTTTCTCCCACAACACAGTCGTTTATTATAATCATTTTAAAATTGAGTTTTAAATTTACGATATCATAAAATGCTTCGTTGTCTAAATAAACATTGAGTGTAGCCACGCTCTTAACAACAAAATAATATTAAATACTGAAACCTTTCATTCGACGACAAAATAAATACGGTAACAAAACTTCCTTCATTTTATTACACACATTAAATTTCAAATTGATTCATGAGCTCAGCAATAAGAAAGAATATAACGACTTCATATTATTGCCAGCTAAAAAAATCAATTTGAGGCAAAATTCATAACTTGCAACATTGTTTAATTGCAAAAAAGATTTTCTTATAATATTTTATATAGCGGCTGGTGGTCACCGCACAAAATAAAGACAATAAAACAAACAAAAAACCGGTTGCAAAACAATGCTGGCCGCGCGGCGTTGCTTGACGTTTTTATCATTTCGTGCGGAGAACAAAAGCTGAAGGCTTCCTGTTGAAGCTGCATCACCATTCTTGTGAGGCGACTTGCGTCCGGACACACGGCTAGCAGGAATGGTCCACTTTCTTAGTCTTGGTCAAGTAAATGACGGTTTTGCCACTATTACAAGAGGTAAAGAAATCCTATACCTTTTCAAGATTGTCTCGACTCTAAGAAGACATGCCAAAATAGTGGTCTTTTTTAAATTCCAAACAATTTCCAGAGGCCAGCAAATCAAGCTACCCCAATCTGTCAAATATATTTGATAGATTTTCAACTTTGATACCAAGTAATAAGGTTTATGTTCAAATGGGAAATTTTGACAGTTTTATATAGCTTGACCTGCTAACGTCTGTACCCAAATAATATCATTCCAGGCAATAGAATGACCTTTTCAAGAAAGAAACAACAACTTTGAGTTGAGTTTTAGATATCGCATAAATGTCAATCTTTGACACACTTCGCTCATATGCTGTTCATTTATGTCGCCAGTATGTCCCCCAAACCCTTGTCCCGATACATTAACGTACAATAGAGGTGGACGATCTATTCATCGGCGCCACAATGCGATCCGATCGGACGATCGCGGCCGATCGCACGTGATCGCACTTGCAACGCATTGATAATAACATCACTGTACCGTGTAATTTGAATCCAATGCTGCTCGTTGAAATCCGGACGAAGTCGGAAGATTGTGAACCAATAGTTTATTGGGGCTGGTAGACTCAAATCAAATCAAATCAAAATAGTTTTATTTTCACATAAACCATATACAGGCACTTATGAAATGTCGAGTCTAGGTGCACGGTTCCAAATTAGTCGTTTCCTATGGAGAAGAACCGGCAAGGAACTCCATGGTTACTCTTTTAAAATATCGTTTTGTATTGTACAATGATGGATTATAAATTGGATTGGATACTTACATGAGAGAACAATTTAGGAATGTTTCGAACATTACAATTATATAAAATACAGCTAGGCATAAAAGAAAGTTCTAAACAGTTCTCCCATTTACAAACGGTAGAAACTAATAAATTATATAAAGCAACTGACAAAACTTGTCACCAAGATTTACGAATTATATATGTAAGTATCAAGTCAAAAACAATGATATTTAATAAAAACTACTAGACTATCCGTTATCTGTGTAAAGTAATGTGAATTATATTAAGTATAAGGAAGGCTTTGTTTGATATCAAACGGATTAGAATGGATGTTTTATAATATGAGCGAGTTGTTGTCGAGGGTTGAGAATTGTAATTTTGTATTAGTAGAAGAAATACAATCTCAACACATCTAAGAGCTCAATGAAATTGCTCACAATTTTTAGCAGTACGTTAATATAAATTTTAAATTTAATTAAAAAATGGAGACGGAAGAGAGGAAGGTGTTGGGTCCTGGCTAAGTAATCTTCTTTTTCTTCCTGTCAATAGTAAGTTTTTTTTTATTTATTGGTGGTCAACAACTTTGCCGCTTCCTCAGTGTCATAATTGGCAGGGTAGAGGTCGTTATACACGGTGGAAGGGACATCGACGCGCAACGGCTTACCATGACTTCAGTACATGATTCTGGACCCCCCTGCGTTGGAATTTTTCGTCGGCTTTTTGTAAGCCGTTGCGCGTCCACCCTGTATAGTAACAATAAAATTAATCTGCGCTTGCCGCGGTCGAACAATGGATAGTTTCGGTTTCGGTGTTGCCCAAAAGTTGGTTGTGGACTTGAGGGGGCTATGATGACCGATTTTGATTTAATATTAAAATTCAAGAGAGGTAATAGAGAGTAATTCCACTCAGATTGAAGTTGCTCGACTTGGGAAGTACCTCCGCCTTGCAGAAAATCGAAGTGAAATAATACTGCTTAAAGCTGTGTTGTGTTCCTTTCGGTGAGCAAGGTTGCCAGAGCTAGGCGAGGAAACGTTGTGTTGGCAGTGGTGGGGACTTTGACCCTTAAAATACTACCAATCCAACTATTCCTCTTTCACTTTACAGGGTCGGCAACGCGCAAGGGGTAGTGTTACAAGCGTCTATAGGATACGGTAACCGCCTACCATCAGGTGCACCGTATGCTTATTTGCCCCCTTAGTCATATTCAAAAAAAAAAAACAGCCACATCTGTTTCATCATTATCTTTCATTATGATGATGATGGTATAGGTACTACCTTCAACACCTATCTATGAAGTGTAATTGGATCATTTCAAAATGTACTAAGTACACTCAAATAATTGATCATAATCAAAATTGAATTACGCAACATAAGCAAACTAAGATTTATCGTAACAGATCGTTAAGATAAACGCTGTTTAATCCAATCTCTTTGACACTACGAAACTTATTGCCTATACTAGCAAATAAAATGGGCAACAAAACAATGAGTTAAAGACAAATAATCGTCAGGTCTCGTATTAACGAGGAGCGTTCGAAGCATTTGTCAAAAGAATAACACAATAACTGTTATGGATAACCGATAGTTTGTTGCCTAGTTAACTCTAACGAGGACGTGGTGCAACCAACCGGTCGGCTGAGGGCACATCAAGCGGAAAATGTATGCGAAGTCTTTTGTTTTTTGAAGTTTTTTATTTTTTGAGACAATATTATTTGTCGCAGCATGGTAGGGTAATTGCATTTATACCTGTTTATGAGGTTAGTATGTGTTTAATACCTGCTATTTTTTTCTTTAATTCTGATCATTAGCCTTGTGATCGTACGTAGACCTGCTACGCTAGAGGTCCTAGATTTAATTCCCAAGTCCAGCAAAATGTGGATTTTCTATGAAATTGTCAGTAGTAGCTCGGAGTTTGGATTTGTGCGCGGTTAAAGGGAATAGGCTCGCTCTCTATTACAAAGGCGTGATATTATGTTGTAACAATTCGTTTAAAGAAATCATATTTAGTTTTAAAACTTTGCTCTTTATGTCTTGGCAGAATCAATTGTGTTATACAAACGCTTATTTAGAAGTCAGATAATGTTAGGCACTACTCGTATGGTTCAACTTCATTGGAACCCACAAAACCAATCAATCATATTCACACAAAAAATGATATCCGTATTTAAATCATACATAATATTAACAAACATACCTATCCCGGTATGCCACAAGAACATCGCGCGTTTACAAATGCGACGCGACGGGGGGCCGCGACCGAAACGCGCGCATTGTTGCTCGTTACCTGCGACAAATCGCAGTCGCGACCCCGGTGTGTCGCGGCCACTAGTCAGCTAATTGTGGAGCTATGAGAAACAATGCAATTATTTAATGTGTGCGAACGATTATTCGCAAGTCGAAAATAAATTTGAATTTAAATAAGGCTGCTTTTTTGTTATTATGTACAATGATTTATTATTGGGCATAACAAGCTAATACGTACGCATTGTTTGCAATCAATAGAAGATGAGCGTGAATTTGTAAAGTACCTAACTTATCCAATCTACCTACTATGCGATTATAAGATTTAGTTTTAATTTCATTGTTTTTATTCTATAAAGTCTACATAATTATTTGGTCATGTATGTGTGTAAATACTGAAAATATTAGCAAGTATAAGGATGCATTAAAATGATAATAACTGCTACTATATGCAGGACCGTGAATATTCAAACAAATTCAACATTAAAATTCAATACGCTAATAAAACTCTAATTATGTCATTTGAATTCAACCCGAAAATATCGCGAGCGAATTCGGCGAAATAAAAAAAGTATAAAAAAAGAAATTCGAAAAAGAACGATAACTTTTTAAAATCGCATTCCAGAAAACAATGTTCAGTGGACTGACGGGCCTCAAGGCGAATGCATTAACGAAGTACACCTTCTTTGATATTAAGTGTATTATTTTTTTACTTGGTTTTTATAGGGTTCCTTTGGATTCCTGTAAAAGCGGATTCGGATTAGATTAAACTCAATCAAATAATAATTGGTAATATTGTTGTTATAATATATTTTCTAAATTTATCATTGAATATTCGACATTAAAATATACTATTTATAAATTTTATATGAATATTATTAAATCCTGAAGTTTCGGACATTTTAGTACGTGGCAGTCTCGAGTAAATTTTCCTTGCCTCCTTAATCTAATTCTTTGTACGGTTAATTTTAATTCATGCCTTTTACCGAGTTAATGTAAAAATTCTAAGGCTTACCTACTCAATTTATTTCATTATGAATGTCGTCGCATGATGCGCCGACAATGAATATAAGTAAGCTGTTCCCCTGTGGTTTTATTTCCATCAAAAATGACTTTTTGAAACAAAAGGCTTATGGTGTTTTCCAAAGTCTAATCTATCTCTGTACCACATTTTATAAAAAACGGTTCAGCGGTTTAGGTGTAAAAGCGTAACAGACAGACAGACAGACAGGATTGGTAGGAATTATAAGCGGAACCCGCAACAAAACTCACTCGGTGAGCACTCGAATCTTTTTGTTCGTGCCTCTTTGTAGCACACTGGTAGCTCCCTCAGTCGCCCGGAGCAAATCGCTGTTTATACCACACCGCTTGGTAATTTATTATTGCATTTTTTGCATTATCAATAGCCTATACTCTTCGACTTTTTTGTTTTAATAAAATGGCTATTGTTTATGAAAAATCGTTCGCGATTCTTATCGTGGCTGTTCGTTGTTGTTTGTGCAACTTGTGAAATTAGCTCCTGTTGTAATATTATGGTCGTGATTTTGTTTATTTTTAAACGTGTATTATTTGTATTCACATAAAGTTTTATGGCTAATGGCAAATCTAGGCTTTAGAACAACTATTTTATGTGTTATAGACCACCCCGGATTGTTAAAGATGTTGCTTAACTAGATAACACTTCATATAAGACCATTAATCGCTCTTAATTAAACTGAAGCGGAATCTTGAGTACTTTTTAAATGAAAACTTTTTTAAAAACATTCTTAAAAAACTATGATGTTGACTTGTCTGGGTGCAAGAATTGATAAGCTTACGATTTCTTTCTTGAGTCTCTCGTCTCTGTCCACCGTCCACCACATAAATTTTATTTGAAATTAATTGAAATTATGTGGTGGACGGTTTTTAAGAATGTAAACAGGATCAGGATCGATATCCTGAGGATAGACTGGTTGTCAGGATTTTTTAGCTTCTGACTACTATGTGATATATACTAACGCTTGTTGACGGCTTTACGTGTTCTCTGAGGTAAGGAGGGGTCTCAATGCATTAAGAATTGTCACCCATCCACAGCAACTCAACTTGCTCAATCGCCGTAGGAATTAAAATGACCAAAAGTATTTTAAGCAATTATGATGCATCTAAATGCGAAACGTTTATACGGAAGCATTTATCCGAACAAAGCCAAGACAAAAATTAGCCATCTCTCGGTCCTCGCAATTTTCCCAATTTGCCAAAGATGTAAGTAAATAAAAAAAAAACAAATAAATTGGAAGGAACCACGACGAATTGTTTCCATGCACCTTATTTGGAAACCGCAAAGACTTCGACAAAAGAGGTTTGTTCGGACTACTGGTCTTCACTTAAGTGACTTTTTGTAAAAGCTTTGTAGTGGGTCCGTGCGTACGTCATCACAAGTATTTCAGAGTTGCCAGACGTAAAATTTATTATTTATAATATATAATGTGCGTAAATTGGTATGATTTCCAAAATTCTGAATAAAATTTAATTTTATACCGTAGATAGTATTTATTATTAGGTTTATTGAGCATAATTCGAATTGTATCCATTTTCATTAGGTATCTAATGAAAATGGATACAATTAGGAATTAGGTAATTATTTGATTAAAATTAGAATTTACATTTTGTTATAATGTTTATCAAATATATAAATTTCCATGTCACAATGTTAGTTACCGTACTCCTCCGAAACGGCTGGACCGATTTGTATGAAATTTTGTGTGTATATCGGGGAAGTCTGAGAATCGGCCAACATCTATTTATCATACCCCTAAATGATAAGGGTGACCCACCCCAATATTTTTTTATGGCAAAACAACGTTTGCGGGGTCAGCTAGTAACTTTATAAGAAGTAAGTACCCTATACCATTATTAGTCAAGAGCTCAATTTTAATCTTAATTTCTAACCTAGCAACACCTTACATGACAGAGCCGTCATGTAATCACGCTAAAAAGAGAAAAAAATGCTCGCGAAAAACCGTGCATTGTCCGTTCCAAATTCAAAACGAGGAAGGAACGGGAATAATGGCGCGGGTTCTTGAAACAGGAACATCGAGTTTTTAAAAAGGGGAATCGTTTAAACGGAGGCCGTTCGCAGGTAATCACAGGCGACGTGTACTGAGAATTAGGGCGCATGCATATGGTAGATAGTTTTTCACTTACGTACAAGAACAAGATAATCTCAAAGCAGTCTGCTATAGAGATAGAGCCATAACGATACAACTAGCTTTCTAAGTTTCTAGTGTCTGTATTAATACAATAAATATATGTCTTGTCTTGTAAGTTATTGTAACGAATATAATAATTTTAGTAAGATAGCCATTTATTTGCTAAAAACTTTATTTATTTAAAACAAAATAGATCACAAAAGAACGACTTAAACTTACCTAATTTTCAACCCCCTTTCAAATTCCTTGTCATGAAAAATTCTCATGGATCATCTGCCACCCTCACCAGGTAGTGGATGGTTCTTGATGTACCTAGTGTGAAAGGTACTTGTCCAACTTAGAACAGCACTATTGCCTTCCCATACATTCAATTCGTGACATTCGCCACGATAGTGACATCCAGCGGTCCTGCAATCGATAACCCCACCAAGGGGGAGACCTTGCCCGACATCTTACTCGAATATGCACGTGTGGGGCTAACAAGCCTTCGATTTGAGTCTCGACTAACTATACTTGCGGCACTCTATGATGGCCGTTACCTTAATTGACAAAAATAAAAAAAACACAATACATATACATATTGTACTTATATATTTTTTGTAGTAGTATCGTTAGATCACTATTGACAATAAAGAACAGCAATTTGCTCCTTCAAATGTAATGACTAATTAATACGAAACTTGCGTGTTAATAATTAATTATCACTCGGTTAAACGGTGAAGGAAAACATCCTGAGGAAACCTGCATACCTTAGAGATTTTTCTCGACGGTTTGTGAAGTCTGCCAACCCGCGCTAGCTAGGCCAGTGTGGTGGACTATAGCCTAATCCCACTCAATATGAGAGGAGACCCGTGCCCAGCAGTGGGACAGTATATATATGGGTTGATGATGAATGAAGAATTACGAAACTTCATGAGTGGACAAACGATAAAACGGCCGTCATACCGTGCCGGTAGTATAAATCGAGAATGAATATAAACACCCCGGCGTGCACACAACCTGAGATCGCGTGCACTGCGATACAGGTGCGCCGACGCAGCCCGGAGCGACGCCCGCGCAAACTTCATTCATTGTTGCTTACGTGCCGCATGCGCGCTGCAGATTATGTTGGTTACAATACAATTTCAGGTTCAACATTGTAGCTAACGGTAGGTGACAGCCCATTAAAGAGGTTGCAATGTGTCTTGTATTTTATAATGGCGATTTTGTCATGCAATGGTGTATGAAATTACGTTATCGATGCTTTTGCATAGATTACTCGCTGATAATGAAAATATCGTTGACTTATTTGGAATTATTCAGAAAATTGACTACGTAGGTATTAACTAATTCTAAAACTAATAAACTACCTACGTTTAGCTTTTTAAACGACTTCAAAAAGGAGGAGGTTCTATGTTCGACTGTACTATGTATTATTTTTTATGTTTATGAATCATAATTTGATTTATACGAGAAAATTGCCATGGGTTCTAAATTTGTATTTAACCATTTTCCATAAGTGGCAAGAGTCTGTCATGGTTGTGGCGAATTTCACGATGGCCATGACTATAACGAGTTCAAGTCCAACATACCCTGTCGCCTCCCCGAATTCCTACTAGGAATTCTAAACGTAGATGCGCAATAAGACATAATTTTGAGTAATTCCCAAATAGTTGGGGAAAAATCATCGTGGGCAACTTAAAACAAATTTTTTTTTTTACATATCACCAAGGTGGCAAACAAGCATACGGGCCACCTTATGGTAAGCGGTTACCGTAGCTTATAGACGCTTGCAACACCAGGGTTATCACTTGCGCGTTGCCGACCCTGTAAAACGAAAGAGGAATAGTTGGATTGGTAGTATAAGAGTCAAAGTTCCCCCACCGCCAACACAACATTTCCTAGCGGTGCACTGGCAACCTTGCTCATCGTTAGGAACACAACACAGCTCAAAGCTGTGTTATTTCACTTTGACTTTTTGCAACAAAAGTACTTCCGTACCTACATCCCCGGTCGTGCAGCTCCAATTTGAGTGGAATAACTGCTACTATGCATTACCTCTCTTAAAAAAAGTATCTTCGTAATGACATTGAACAGTTAACTATGAGGATTTGAAGCTGAAACACTTAATCTGGAAACTGTAAACGATAAAATGCATTCTACCCCTGTACCAAGGAAGTTCCAATACACAAAGTACTTTTACGAACTTCCTTAACAGCTGCCATTAGGCCATTAACTGAGTGTGCCTACACCATAATAATGTCCCATAAATACGGCGAGCAGTCAAACTACCATCACCGACCCAATGTCACGCTCATAAAGGAAACTATTTGTAACATAAATAAAATAATTACACCGTCTAGACCGCTGTCGGATGCTAGCCCGCGTCGGTGATCAGTCACCGGGCTGGCGATTAGCCCGCAAGAACATGCCGCGGTTGCTCTGACTGGTGATTAATATGGTTATCAGCATTAGTGCATTTAGTGCAAGTTTTCTGTACGAGTTTTGGAGTAACGTCTGTATGATTATTAATAAATTTACTATTCAATCGTGTAGTAATTAGCAGCTTAGATGGTTGTGTGGCTGTTTTAGCGGTTCATTGTCGCTTCATAACAATCAACATTGTTGAAATTTAACCGGCTTTAAATTGTGTTAACTATCTGCCAAAGATAGGTACTTTCAAAGCCTCGTCTTGGGAAAAATTAATTATGCCTACAGAGCATATAGGTATGATGAAATGTATTTATAAATAAATATCTGTTGTTGCATTGAATCCACAACGCTTGAAGTATATAGGTATGTATATTATAATGGGTCAGTCACTGGAATGGCCTGACAATATTTTTTTCTTTGCCATCGACACGCTAAGAAGAATAATCAGAAATACTAAATTACTAAATATAAATAAAAATAAATAAAATCTTTATTTAAATCTTTTTTCGAAAAGGTGTACATTTCGCCAACATTACAATTTAACAGTGTGGTTTATGATTAGGATCTTAATAATAACTATAACTAAAGTACATAGTTATTTATAATAGGTGTAAAAAGAAATATTCTAAACTAGAGGTATGTAGCGACCTACCTGATCTAGGTTTTCATAAGCCTGTGTTTCAGGATATCACTTTACATAGTAATTAAATTGGGCCAATTAATTTCCTTAAAAACTAAAATTAACGATTAACTTCTTAATGATTACATATGAAATAGGACTAGCTATAGTATATAATATACAGCACAATAAAAAAATAAACAAAAATAACAATATCCTCACGCCAATATTTCTAGAGATTTTTCTGTGTCTATGTAATTGAGCGTCTCTAAATATTCTGCTAACATTACGCTACATTTTTTTGAGCATACACTATATAAGTTTAGAAACTTGTTGAGCCTATTGTAAAGAAAAGGTTCCAAAAACACATAGAATCTAGTGACAAAAGCTTGTCTAGTTTGCTGATTTATGCAAAAAAAAAGAAAGAATTTAACGTACCTACCTAACATGGGAAAATGCTGAACTCAAATCATCTTTTATTATTCTCATTCTTTTATGTCCCAAGAACTTGCTATCCTCTAAAGCTAAACTGATGGTTTATACTGTTAAGCAGGTGATATTTTAATGTATAGCTTAGTATTCAAGACGGACTGGACTTTGTTAGGTTGGCTGGCGTACGGTACCACCTTTCTCTCACGTCCGTGGTGCTAATCGACAAGTCTAGTTGAAGGTAACTGATGGATTGCCTGTTCGCTTCAGATAGGTATTGTTATTTTCTATCTGAAAGGAGTGTAAAGTATTGCTAATAATTATGTATAGCTAATTGATGTTTACGAACCATATTTGATGACATATTTTTTACTACACTATAACATATTTAAGAGTATGCAAAAACATAACAAAATGTCCACTATGTTGTATAAAAAAGGTTTGGGAATAAAAAAAACTTCAAACACTGGTTTTAACCGACTTAAAAAATGGGACGTTCTCAGATTGAAAGGTTTTACTGGTCCTCGATACGTATTTACGATTCTCTTCTATTGCTTAGTTGGTTCCATTATAAATTTTGTTTATGTCCGAATATTGATTTTGATGATACGCCACATAATGTTAGAAGTCTCATTAGTGTAGTGGACCTAAGCGTGACTGCTACGCTAGAGGTCCTAGGTTCGATCCCCAGGTCGAGCAAAGTGTTATTGGGTTTTTCTATGAAATTCTCAGTAGCAGCTTGGAGTCTGGATTTGTGCGCGGTTAATGGCAATAGGCTCATCCCCTATTACGTGGGACTTAAACATAACGGCGAAATGTGGGTGTACTTTAGTACACCTCTGCCAAACCCTTTGGGGAATAAAGGCGTGATGATATGTAAGTCTGTTTTCTTATCCAAAAGTTACATTCCCTAAATTATTACTCTTACAAAACGATAAGACACCAGTTAATTTTCCAAGAACATTACTGTGTTACCATAATTTTACCTCAAAACAAAACACTGTCTGCAAATTAATTTCAACGCCACACAATTTGTCCATTCTATTAATTACTTCGCGAAATTAAACCCACAGCGAATGGATCAGATAATGTACGAAATTGAATTGTCAATAATTACTAGATACTATAAGGTCAGGTGTACGAGCGTTGTGGCCTTTGAACACTCCTACAATAGATGTAAGATTGGGCTGTAACATGCTAATTAATAGTTGGATATTTATACATATACGTTGAGCTCACTTTCCTTCGTATGGTTAAAACAGCAATCAATAACTTGCATGCAGTTACTTCCGTAAATACCTATGGAGAGAATAATGAAGTTTGTAGTAGTTAGGTTTAGTTATTAATTAATTAAAATTCTACTAGTTATAATTTACTTTAGTATTTTTAGGAAAGGGGTTCTTAAAAATACAAAATATGTAGGTTCCTAATTAGCATAGAAAATAAAAAAAAAACAAATAGATACTGATGTATAAGATCATATAAAGCCTACCTCAACATAATATGATGATGATTGACATTTAGTCTTTACTAACTATAAGGTTCAATGCGAAACCTAGGTTTTAATCTGGCCTCTTACCCCCTCTTTTTTGTATGACTGGAGTCAACAGAGAACCGAGAGACCGTTAATGGTGTAGGTGTGTAGGTAGTGATTAAAATGATCACTGTGACAATCTTTCAATCAATTCTCCAGGTGATGAGGTATTCCCTGCTTTTCTATCACTGAACGCATTATAATAAGTAGGTAATAATATTACATTTTTTTAGTAGAAAAGCAGGATTATTTAGGATAGGAATATACTTGCTTGGTATAGCATACTAAAATACCCCTTTTACCGCTACATCCTGAACAACTTTTATTTAAGCCCACCTAGCGCAGCACCGTTCAATCACAATCACGCGCATCATACGCGTATAATTTCTCACGCATGTTCCCACGTGCGCCAGCGCATGGATATTAAATAAAAGATGGCCGCTTCGCGTCCGCGCGGTTCTTTGTAGGGTTGCCAAAACAGAAAAAAAAATAACGAGCACTTTCTGTTGGGTACCTACAATAATTTTCAATGAAGATCGAAGAAAGCAAAGTGATCTTAGATCGTTGCCCTAATTCGCGACTGCATGGGTCACACAGCAGACATCACACACTCTGAAAAATATTGTTGGCCTTATGCAATTACTATTCAAATATACCTATATTCAGTTTTCATTGCTGTAACATAATTTGCCATGCTTACAATAATAGATTTATACTGAGTTTTCTGCTTAGTTTCCTTTGCCTAATTCGGGGATTAAGCTAGGAGCTGAGCTAGGAACCACACTCAATAAAAACCTCTGTTCCTAAGTCTGACTTAATTTTTCCAGTGACCCTGTAGCTGGTGAACGGACAACCCTATCCAATGCTAATATCTAGCGGTCGTATGATATATTGACAGCAGCGGACGGACAGATACGATGGCTACACGGCGTGTGTGTGTGTTTGTCTGTGAGTTACTACTTAACAGGCGTGTTATTATTTTGTACTTTGATACGCTTCGGGTTTCAGCAGTAGTAGCATGATATATGGTAGGTTTTTAAAGCGGATTGGCGATGCTTAATGGAAGAAAAACATAGCGGTTAGTGCAATGGTAGACTAGTACTTGTAGGTTTTGCTCATGAGCGATGTGTTGGCTATGTACTGCTATTTAATGATTTATTTAGTTACTATAATAGGTAGGTTGAAGATTCAAGTTCAAAGTTCCTGATTTTGTATAATACAAACTAGGTACCTACTGAGGTAACAACTTTTTTCTAAAAATTTGGTAGAATTGCGATACATGTCGAGCGAATCTATTAAGTAAGTATAGGGAATTTCTCAGATGCAAATTGGAATTTGGATTTGTGTCTGGTTAATGGCAAAAGGCTAGTCCTTCTACATGGGAAGGACCACAGAACCGTGGATGTATGTATATTAAACCTATGACTAACCCTTTGAGGATGCAAACGTATCTATATTATTTGAAATAAAGCTACTTTTTACGGACTTTATCGCGTTATATTGATATTATTAATCCCGACGTTTCGGACCCTTTACAGCATCCATGGTCACGGGTAGACTCAAGTCTACTACCTACTACTACTAAGTTCAATATATCATATTCGCGTAAATGTCAGAAATCAATACCGATATTATATGTTAGATTAGATTTGGCGTTCTGACGTAGGGATACTCGTCTCAAATCACTGTTCTTTTAGCTTCCTATCATCGGCCCACGAGGTTTAGTGATCTCTAGTGCTACATAACTGCTTAGAATTGGAGCCAAGGATGTGATACAGGTTAATTAACATTTCTGTACTACTTCAACAAGTCAACTGATCACCACAATCTAACAGGAAAAGTAATTATCTAACTACCGTCCGGCAAATTTAAAGACGAGCATACTATTAAACAAGAATTTCACACATTAATCACCCACTTTTTACATAGGTACCTACGTCATTACTAACTGTACACTCAACCGAACTATTAATCTAAGTGGAACACAACAATTAAAGAACAGGTTACGATAAAACTATAACCATTGCTGACATTAATTTATTCAACAATACGTCTTGTCACCAATCGGGCAGCCATCATTATTTTGCATTCATTTCGACTCCACCAATGAGGTGTCAGAACGCACCTCCCATGGTTCTCTTAGCCAATCAGCGAACGCCATTTGAAAAACAATAGAACATAAAAAATTCCGTCACGCTCTTCTGCGCACGAGTCGGCGTTCTAATTCGTGGTAATTTAACTCGTGGTTGTACGTTATTCGTCAGTTTTTATCTGTAAAATCATTGTAATTCCAATTACAAATTAAAATTTATATCTCATTAAATAATTGAAATAGGTACATACCTAATACAACTGATACTTATATTTTATGCAAATTTTATGACTTGAGTTGGCCATTTAAAATTATTATTTGTTACCTAAGTAGGTAGGTATATGAAACTAATAGTTTTTAGTTTTAGTAACTAATGTGCAAAGAATGATTACCCATCTACAGAGTGATCAGGGGTAAGCGTAACTTAACCTTGATCGATTGACTTTGTTATCTAGAAGTTCGTTACGTAGAAGTAGTGGCCTAGTCTACCCGTGACCATGGACGCTGTAAAGGGTCCGAAACGTCGGGATTAATAATATCAATATAACGCGATAAAAACTATTGTAGGTATCCAAAAGTAATTTTATTTCAAAACCCTGTTTAAAATTTTCTAGATGTAGATTTTTTATGCGGGAGGATTGGGGACGGGGGATTTTACAACAAAGTACTCCCAGAAACACAGATTGGGAATCGAACCTACGACACGACGTATAAGTAGTCACAAGGTCCCTTGTCCAAGGTCCCCAACGGCTGCAACAAACGTGCAATTTGAGAATATTGCTTTTTTTATACTACTGATAAAGCATACAAGCATACGGCCCACCTGATGGTAAGCGGTTACCGTAGACTATAGATGCTTGCAACACCAACCAGAGGTTTCATTTGCGCGTTGCCGACCCTTTATAACGAAAGAGGAATAGTTGGGTTGGCAGTATAAAGGTCAAAATCCCCCCACTGCCGTCACAACGTTTCCTTGTGGAGTACTGGCTACCTTACTCACCGTAAGAAACTAAACACAGCTCAAAGCAGTGTTATTTCACTCAGAATTTCTGCAAGACGGAGGTAGGTACTGCGCCAATAGGGCAGCTCCAATTTGAGTGAAATTACTCCCACTATGTCCTACCTCTCTTAAACTTCGGTTTAAAGATCTTTATTTCTGATTAAGACGGAAGTCACTTACATGGGAACAATAATAAAAATAAAGAAAAAGTATGATTACAATAATCCGGTGTTGGTAGTTTTAAGTTTAAAGAAAAACAAAATATTAAAAAAAAACTTTCTCTCTTAAGCTTCCTACTGCTATTAAACGATTATTTTTCAGAACAAAAATCTTCAAAAAAAAAAAAAAGGTTCGATTCCTTGGACCAGCAGTGTTATTGGATTTTCCTATAAAATTCTCAGTAGCGTCTTGAAATTTGACCTAAAAATACCGGCGAACTGTGAACTGTGCCTAACATTTTACTACTTAGGTACCTATACAATGTTACAGTTTACAACTTACCAATAAAAAGAATAGAATAAATAATTCACCAACTACACGTTACAATCGTAGTCCCTTCCCAGCAACTCCCTAATTACGTACAAGCTTACGCATTGACCCGGGTATGCGGATACTGGTGACCTCTGAGCAACAAATGGCAGCACCAGCATTTAATTCAACAAAAGAATCCCTAACACGTTCCAGAATAGAATGGGAACACAAATTCCAACACCTAAGTACTCCTAATTAGGAGGACAACACCTACGGGGTCCAAGTTCTAACGCCTAGGCGTTAAAGATTTTAGGGCTGGTGCTCTGCATTTGTGGGGTTAAAAAATGATTTATTTATTTTTAATGTATGTACAAAAATGTACAAACTAGAATTACATTTCGACTTCTAAACCAAAAAAAGCCTTAGGTACCTTACTATACAAATAAACTACCTACGTATTGTTAATGTCGTAGCTTCCATAATTATATTGTTAATGTCGGTTAAGAAACACACTTCCACCATTATTAATTTAATACTAGCCCTGACAGACGTTGAATTATCCTGATTTCAATATGTCAAACAAAAATCCTATAACAAAACATACTTTCAGATTTTCTTGTTTTTTCAATATTCTGGCAATTTATCCAATTTTTATTTCCGTAAAAAACCTTATACGTGTAAGGTATTATTAAACTATTACAAAAGAATAGCCGGTCCAACTATTCTCAACGGATACCAACGAGTGCTTACCAACGAACAGTAGGTATGTCATTTTTATTATTAATATAATTGTGTAGATTAAATTTTGATCTAAATAAAATTAATAGATCTCCTGGAAAACGTAAACTACGTAACTCTTACCACCATGTGTCCCATTAATGGCAATAGGCTCGCCCCCTATTACATGGGACCTAAACATACCGGCAAACTGTGAGTGTACATTAGTACTCCTCTGCCTAACCCTTCGGGGAGTACAGGCGTGATGGTACGTTACCATAGGCCACCGATCCATTACGCAAACTTTTACAAAACACACTCATTAGCCAGCATTATCTGCAGTGTCTCAATTTATTAACCTAACCTATGTCGCACTTATCTTCCTTGAGAGTGTGGCAGCTAATTTGCATTTAACATCTTATGAGACCACAGTTATCATACGTAGTGTGGGAAAATTAGAAAATTAACGGCTTTGCTTTTTATTTGATTGGTAACAAAGATTGAAATCGTTAGATGCTACCGCGTCAAATAATGGTCACGTTTCCGTAAGTAAACTGGTTGACATCGGAAGTATCGAATCTGTTATTGTCTCGTTCACTCATACTGAATATTGCACACTGTCGTTCTCTGTCTCTACATGGAATGTGTGCATGCACTCATCTCTATACGGACACGTTTTCGAGCGGTATAAGTACGGTATCTAACGATTTAAATCTTTGATTGGTAACACCATTCGGAGTTATCGGGAAAATGTTCTGGTAAAATACTTGACTGTCTCACGCAAACTTTTCATTAATAATCTATAACAACCTCATTAGTCTAGTGGGTGCATCCCAATTATTAAACTCGGTTCTGGGTTCGATTCCCAGCTCGAGCAGTGTTTTAGAATTTTCTATGAAATTCTCAGTATCAACTCGGAAGTATGGATTTTTGCTCGCTATAATGTCTTCTACGATCTGTTATCTTACAATCACTAGATTAATGAAGTATAGTTTTAACTTTGATCAGAGCAATAAGCACGTTTAATGCTACATTAGACCCAGCGCCCACTTTGCAGGGCAAGGGGTTTTTAGGCGACGGACGACATGATATTTTATTATCTATAGATGATAAATAGGTATCTGCCTACAATGGTTGTATTTGTGTTGTTTTGTTTCTTTTAGGCTACGACCGACCGTTGTAGGTATTTGAAATAATCTAACTATAATGTCCTAATATTAAGTTATAATATAATTCGTGTCTTTAAATCCATTGCAGTGCTTTACTGTCCCTAGTGGGCGCCGTGCCTTCTATTTTACACAAGACTCACCGCTTACGTACACAAATTGTTTTAAATTACCGTATCTTTAACAACATAAGTGTTACTTCGATTCGTTACGAAGCCTCGAGCAATAAACCTCAGGATCAAAGATCGCAACGCTAAATCTAAATCTAACACAATCTGGCAGCCCTAAACGGTCGAAGGCGTTGCGTGTAATTAGAGATTGTATACATTAAGCGAATACAAATAAAGCACAATGCGACGAGCAGAGCCCAGCGCAAACATTAGTCTTGCTAGAGGTCGACGAAGATTTAGCCCCGGTGTTCACTGACCGATGGCATCGACAACACCTTGCTTAATTAATGGTTAAGTGTAGATTACGGTGGATTAATACTGATATACTAGGATTCCCTATGCCCAATATGTTAACTGTAAAATGAAGTTACATCTGTTTTTGTTTGTCATAACTTACCCATAATTCAGTCATAAATATGTCATCAACTTATAATGAAACATGAGTTACTTATGTGTAATTTATAAATTTAAATAAATTTCTTAAATACAAAATAAAATTAGTTGCTCATGAACCCTAACAGTAGCTAACGGAAACGATTAGCGTCTAAACCAGTTACTAAAATATTTTTCTTTAAATATTGAGAAATAAAATGCTGGTTTTATTTCATTTTTGTATTCACCACTGTAGTACCTAATGTATTATGGAATATTTATTGATTTTTTATAGAAAAATCATATTTACGGTCGTGTGAATTTCTTATCTGCAATATTAGATACCATCACAAAATTTAATTACCATAAGACATTAACTTTTATGTAATAAATATGCAAATATATTAATTGATGTGTCAATATCTAGTATTCGCTCACCAAGAAAAAACTCGAGTTAATACAGCTAAATATGAATAAAAAGTGTAGTTTCAGTCGTTCATCAGTATTAAAACCATACAACAAAATCAATGGTATTTTTAATTAACTTATTTATTCTTGATACAGGCTCGAAAATTTAGTAAAAGTAATAAATATAAAGTCCAAAATATGTAAATTCTAAACAAAATCAAGATTAAAGCCCGATTAGGTATCACACAGCGATACTATCGTTATGTGCATAAAATTAGTCACTATTAAATTAATTTTAACTACCGTTAAGCTTGTACGATTAGAGGATCAATTAGTAAAACATTTCTCGATTAGATTTCGCTTCAACCACCATTTTGTCAATACAATTTAACAATTAATTAAACCACGTTAATCTTGCGGTATCACCCACCGTCTCTTCTCGCTGCAGTGGCATCGACTACTCTAATTAACATAAACACCAAGTCCGCAGTTATTTATAACCATTGCCAATATATTTATGTAGGTAACTAGCTTTCGCATGTGGGTCCACTTGAACAAAATACGGGACTGTAAAGAGTTCTTATTGTTTTGGATTTATTGATAAACTAGATTTATATCCACGGCGCTGCTCGCGATAATCTTGGTTATATCAATCCAGGGAATATTTAACAAAATCTCATCTTAGTGCTCACCTACGTTTAGGAGCTGCTATGTAAAATTGTCGCTGTTATAAAAAACTGTTTTCAAAATCAGTGAAGGAAAACGTCGTGAGGAAATTTGCATGCCTTAGTGATTTTTCTTGCCGGTGTGTGAAGTCTGCCAAATCGCACTTGGCCAGCGTGGTGGACTATAGCCTGATCCCTCTCAATGTAAGAGGAGACCCGTGCCCAGCAGTAGGACAGTGTATGGGTTGATGACGATGTCGATGACGACCACAGCTCCAAAACTTGTTAAGAGATTGTTTTATTATGAAGGTAAGGTAAATATTTAATGATCATTTAAGCAATATTTTGCACTACCTTCACAGGTCAGTAACTTCGTTTTAAAATTCGTATTGCAGATTGCAACATGTCTAGCAACTTTCATTGCTAACTGTACCAAATACATTGAAATAAGATTACTTTTTACGTACAAAATCAATACAATGTGATAAAATAGTTGTTTCAATGTACTAAATATTTATTATTATTATAAGTACCCATACTACTTAGTACTTACCTAATCTAGAATAGTTATATATAGAACAACAGACGGCGTGAAGTAATTATTCACCACGAGAAAATTGTTAGTGATTTTATCTAGACATCGACACAGTGTTAGTAAGTGCTTTTCAAGTTAACTATCTAAGCGGAGATAAGAGGTAATTATTCTATTTGGGGTACTTTCATTGAAGACTTTACTGCTAATTATTTTTATTATACTTCTGGTTTGTGGCTATGTTATAACTACGCTGATTAATCGATCTGCAGGGACGAATTTACATCGTCGAATAAACATAAAACATGGTGTAGGTATTAATATATACCCACAGATTGTCGATATGTTCAGGTTTCATATAAAAGGGGGCGAGTCGATTGCCATTAGCCGAGTTCAAACTCCCAGCTGTTACTTTTGATCAATATTTTGATAGACGCTTTGCTCGACTCGGGAACCTCTAGCGTAGCAGTCGCGCTTAAGACCACTAAGCTAATCATACAGTTCTTTCTTAATAATAGTTTTAGTAATGTGAAGCAGTGATAGCCTAGTTATGACCATTGGACTGGCAAGTCGAAGGTCTCAAGTTCGAATCTAAGGCACGCACCTCTGACTTTTCGAATGCATGTGCGTATTAATAATTAATTATAACTCGCTTAAATGGTGAAGGAAAACATCGTGATGAAACCTGCAATACCTTAGACATGATTTTCTCGACGGTTTGTGAAGTCTGCCAACCCGCACTAGGCCAGCATGGTGGACTATAGCCTAATGCCTCTCAATATGAGAGGAGACCCGTACCCAGCAGTGGGACACTATATGGGTTGACGATGATGATGATGTAACTGCTTATTAAACTGTTTATTAAAAGGTGTCTCCTCTATTATTTTAGCAACAAAACCAAATCGTGAGTATTCTCACAAGACAGTAGATCTATTAACACTGTCGGCCATTTTACGGTAGCGGTTTGAAATCACGCGACGATAAAATGGCGATACAAGTACAGGATGCCTTGCATGTATGCAAATATACCATTAGAATGAAATATATACGTACTTTTGACTTGAACTGTAGTGTTTGACAGTTAATGTTCTCATGAATGTTTAAAGATGAACACAAACAGTTAAAACAGAGCATGAAATATGCTGAACAATTATCAATAACTTGAATAAGGATACGATGACACTAAGCAAACTGTTTTTAGACACACAATTTGTCAGCCCACTCAACTCTGAGCCGCATATCAGCTAAAAATTACGATGGATAATCGACTAATGCGAAAGGAGAAGTGTATCTTGTAGTGCAAATAATGATTTGGAAAACTAGGGAATTACCTACAATTTATCAGTTTATAGATCGACTAGGATTTGACCAGGATTTTACCACAGATTCAATTCCAATCTTCGACTTCTTCCGTAGTAAAATGATCAATCAAATAAACAAACACCATAATTTTATTATTAACAATATTTCAACACCATAATTAGTATTCTATTTTTATAGAAAGAAGGAAAGGAAGCCTTTTCCCAGCAGTGGGAACGGAGGCCTTTGCTTAGCAGTAGGATTAACAGGGTTAGAAAATGAATAAATAATAGTGATTACCCTAAGAATAATGTTATTATTTTAATCCTAATAATCACTTTTACGACGTCTAATAATTTCGTAAAAGTTGTGGGACACATAGTCCCCGAAGGATTCTAAAAGTAAATTTGTATATTAGCGTTTCTGTTTTTATTTATTGCCTGTCAGTTTACAGAAAACAAACCTTTAATACACAGTAATACAATAACAAATCCTATTCAACTAATAAAACAAATCTCATCCAGAGGTACGTGCGACCGTTCATGAAAACAAAACAAGTTTACACGCAAACGCATCTACAATATTAATGGACACATTTTTCATAAATAAATTTAAATATCCGCCGGTAAGGGTGTAAATCTCAGCGGGCTTACAGTAGCGAAGTGAGCACGCGAACTAATTAATATGGAGTAACTGTCGATTTATAGGTGTTTGGTATGAAGTTACGCGTTGTTCTAGGGAATGATATACGGGAGAAAAATGGGTCGAACATGTTGGCAAAGGTAAGAGAGAGAGAGAAAGAAAAAAAAAGAAAGAAAATAATACCTACCTAAAAGAGACAAACACAGGTTAAATAAAATTATAATGATGTAGATGCCTAGTTACTAAGCTTAGGTATTGTGTGCCTCGCGGCTGTGTCAACTAGGTCCAGTTCAGCCGAGTGGCAATAAGCCACTCGGCTAGTTCGTGGCGCTGATTTTCAACTGAACCTTTGAGAGGGATGTAAATCAGTTTCCCAATTATTAATTGGTAATGAGTTTATCCACAATATATGCTGAATCGAGAGGTATATGGTAGTCTATAAAAGGTTGAAATAAACCTTAAAGTAACTATTTATAGACACAATAAAAATAAAAATGTATTTTACCTTTTATTATTGGAACACGTTGACTGAAGACATTTTACTCCACTTCTTATTATATTTTTTTATTTTTTTTTTAATATTTTAATATTTTTGGGACATTTTACACAACACCATCTAGTCCCAAACTAAGCAGTGCTTGTACTATGGGTACTAAACAATGGACACAATACTTATATACTTTTTTTTTTGTAAATACATACTTATAATACATAAGAAACACCCAGACAAACACAAATACTCGTGTTTTATCCACACAAATATTTGCGTCCTGTGGGAATCGAACCCACGACCTCATGATCAGCAGTCCGGTACTCGAACCGCTAGACCACAGAGGTCGTCATGTTATGCGAAGCACTTGTCTATGTTACACGCACTCACCAAATTGTTTTCACTAATTACAATCAAAAGTTGTTGGAGTCAGTCAGGAGCACGCGCGATGAAAATCACTCCCGTAGATTTCAATAATATAGTACGAAACGTCTCACATTACAGTGTTGTCCACACAAAACCATACACTAAGGGCTGCATACACATAGATTTCGTAGATTACCATCGCGCGGTAGTTCTTGTAAGTAACCAAATACTTTTTGACGATGCCACTATGTAGATAGTTACCATATTTAGTACAAGTTTAGTGACAGAACGTCAAGTGTCCCGGGAATTATGACTATAAAGAATGATTCTGCTTTTTTTGTATATGTTATTATTTTTTTTATTATTTATTTTACGGCCCTGGATACATGTCCTTTAAGCCTACCTTATTTGTACATGTTAACGTCACTGTCAATGCCATAACAAATTATTTTACGGAATACCCTCTTCCAGTACACAGTTTGTTGTAGATATTATTAATCTGTGGAACAGTTTCAGACTACTGGTAAAAATAAAAAGTATATTAAAATAAACTATCAAGTGCTTACCACTATTATAATGACGTATTTAGGTAAGAAATGTCTTTATTCCATTAAAAACCAACGTTTATTAAAAATTTCAGTAAACTTTATAATAACATTAATTTCCTAAATACGATAATACTCGAAGGTACCTAAGTCTAATCTAATATTAGGACTAATTCATCAATATTATAAATAGGTACTGACATTAATTAAATTATCGTGTTCCTAATAATATTCTTGAACGGAAAAATATTATTCGCTTTGAGGGTATCATTTTAAATTGGACGTCCCACGCTTTGGTGTACAGTTCTCAATTTATAGGTCTCTGGGCACCCAATGTGATCTCTACTGTGCTCGTTAGATTTTTATTTAGATATCCCTTCGAGGAAAAGTGTTTCTTTTTGTGAAAGTGATCTCTCAGGTTTTGATAACATTATATGTTAAGTACATGATAATTGATGAAAAATATAACAGTCTAGTTATTACACTGTTACGAATGATGTCAGTCTAGATAAGGTAAGTTGTATTATTTGTATTATTTTACTAGCTTTTACCCGCGACTTCGTACGCCTAGACTTAGTAACACAATTGTTGTCGGATTTTATTCATGGGATAAGATAAGTACTCGATGTTAGGGAAATTCCTGCTTTGTTCCGAAAAAAGAAGTATTCAATATGCCAGCGCCAATCACAAACTATTAGTACCAAACTTTCATTTAAATCCCGTCAGTAGGTCTCCTACATAAGTTTTCTGGGAATTCTCACATAATTTTGTGGTAAAATATATTCTATTTGTTATTCCCGGTCACTTACTATGTGTGTATGAAATTTCATTTAAATCCCGTAAGCTATTCATTTTTCGGGATTTTCGGGACTTCCGGGATATTCTCACATTTTTCTGGGGTAAAATATATCCTTTTTGTTATTCCCGGTCACATACTACGTGTGTATGAAATTTCATTCGAATCCCGTAAGATATTAGTTTTTCGGGATTTCCGGGATATCCCGACATTTTCCCGTGACAAAAAGTAGCCTATACTTTATTCCCGGTCACATACTATTATTATACCAAATTTCATGCAAATCGGTTCAGCCGTTTTTGCGTGATTGAGTAACAAATAAACAAACAAACAAATATCCAAACATTCACATTTAAAATATTAGTGTGATTATAAGTATGAGTTGCAATACCAAGCCATCCGATTCACATACATACACTCATGCCTTTTTCCCATAGGGGTAGCCAGAAACTAAAAAAAATCACTTGCTAAGATTCTTGCATACTTCTTTTGCTTCGTCCATATTCATACATCTTGTCATAAACGCACTATGTACTACGTGTGTAGGAGAAAATCCTAGGACGATGTGAGATGTGTGTGATTAAATAAAAAAATATATCACACATCATTTTTCTTTCGATTAATGTCTAGTATCTACTAAATTACTTCATCTCACTTAAAATCAATAACCATTACACCAAGTCATTTCCTGATTACCTCAAAAGCAGGCTGTCTTGGTATCAAAGAGCCAAAATGGAACCTGCCTCGGATATTAATAAAAATAAGAGTATACTAATAGATGAAGTTATACAGAAGCTCCCAGTCAGCTGCATTTTCTTAAAGGAACCAAGCAAATGATGTCCGATCACACGATAGACTAGTGAGGATACGATAGGGGATGGTGCATAGATTTTTGAGTTCGTGGGCCTTAATTCAGTTATGCACTTAAGTCCACTGGGGCTCAAGAATTATTTTACATGTATTAGGTGGCCTGATGGCTCAACAGACCATATTGGATGAAATTCTACTGAAATCCCGTAAACTAAATAATAGGTAGGTACTTTATTACAAGAGTTATTGTATTTGATAAAAAATGCTCGGTAATTAGCTTGAAATTACGTTGACATGCTATTTCGCGCGCAGTTTCTGATGAAAGTAGATTTCATAAATGTTTCTGGAGGAAGAGTCCACTGAAAGTCCAGATAATCCTAATTGATTACTTGTACCTACATAGATAGATATAATATTTTTGTTGCACACCTAATACTGCAACTAATTGTGTGGTTGTATATAATTTATGAATTTATAATATTTGCAGCCCCATTTTTCTGTTAGTAAAAAAAAAGTCTTGTCCATGTTGTCCTTCCCTGCAAGTTCATAACGGCACCGCCGGATAAAATTGCACGTAGCATAAAGGGAAGCTGGCGGATATAGAAAATCTCTCAATACCACCCGGTGGATTCAGCTCAAAGCTGCCGAGGCCACGGTGTAATAACTACGGATAGCAGATAGTTTTTACTGTCTCGTCCACGTTTTAGATTGAATAGTAAAGTTTTGATAGTAATTTTCTTGATCGGTACAAAGTGAGATTAGAGTAGGTACGATACTTATTATAAGTATAATAAGTTTCCATTAAAATTAAGTATATCCTGCATTTATTATTTTTTTCTTTTCCAGGTCATATCTTTGAAGAACAGCTCCTGTACTTTTTTATGGTGGGAAATCCTCATTGAATATCTCGGCGAGGTAAGTCGTGTTAAAGGTTTACTTAATTCCACAGATATTATTATTTTTATTTTAATGTCCATTTGTGTATGTTTATGTTTGGGCCGCAGGAAGACCTTTAATTATTTTGTCTTCTAGCTATTTTGATCATTATTTTAAAAATGAAAATATTAGCCCCTTAACAAGTTAATAGATAGGCTGACTAATAAATATTCAGCAAACAGATTATATCCAATATTGTGACTCATGCGTGAAAGCTTCTTTGCCTCATTCATACCACTCCGTACAACCACGGAAAACGCCTGAAACCAATAACAATAAATAAAATCCTTTCATAAACAACAAACACAAATAAAACACGAAATTATACCAAACAATCAATTACAAAGGAGAAACTGTCAAAGCGAAAAGTCCCGGGAAAGCAGGTAAAACACAAAATATAAAACTTTTCGCGAAACTCCGCCAAACGGGAACAAAACATTGATTAATGACGAAATGCACTCGAAAACAAACTGTCGAACTTCTTCAAATTCGCGATACAAATGCCTTCGGTATAACCCCTCGGAAATAATGGTTTCCTTTATGGGGGTACTTATCCTAACCACCGAAAATCATTCACAGAAATTACAACCTTAAAATTATTGAGGAAGGTGAAAAATCCTTTGGATAAAAAATGTAGGGTAGAAGTGCTAAAAGTCGTCTCAAGATATTCTTTTCGTACACGGTTTTGTTACTTTTTTTGTTGTCGCAGGCAAACGGAAGTGGCGTGTAGGGACGTGTGTTTCCTCCTTTTTTGTTGAGAAATTGTTTCGGTGCCATTAAGCCGTTGACAGATCGCCTACAGTGAATAATGCCCTTGAATTGTTAGTGGTCTTTAGGGAGTCGCATTTGTGTAACAATGAGATGTTTAGATGTGCATTTACCGTGTTTAAGGCAGGATTAATGGGGAATCTGCTGTATTTCGTATTATTTTGATTTATTGTACCTACTGTTAAGCATGATAGGAGCGTATAGGAATGTAAAGGTTATCTGACATTTTTATACAATTTGTTTCATATTTTTTTAACATTTAATAAAAATGTAAGAGTTAGTTTATTTACCATTTATTAGCCGTGAGTAAAACTGTGGACAAGATCTCATAAAATAATTTAAGACCAACAAAAAAATAATTTATTTGATGCATTCGCGATTGTTCGATGTTTGATGTAGGTATAGCAGTAAGCTATTTAATCATAAGGTTGAAAGAAAAAGTCCACATTAAATAGGTAACATTAGATCTGTTACTCAATAAACTGTTTTACCAAAATCGAGAGTTCCTTTAAGCAATACCAGTAGAATTCCCACATATACATGAATCTAATTTATATTAGCAAGTACAAACATATTTAATTCAATAAGTACTTATATAGTTCTAAAGCGCAAAATTAACTAGATCCTGTTTGAAACAGATACCTTCCAGGGCTGCCAATAATTACCAACTGTTTCTTCACGTCAGCAAACTTGACAGTTCATCTGTGTAAACGTTTCACAACCTTTATTACTAAAGCTTAGAGTTAAAAATTAATTTGTGGAGTTGCACGTTTAAATTTGTTACGCTGTAATGAGGAGCGGCCGTCTCATCCATCAGTCTACGCCAATTACAAGTGATCACGCGTGGTACCGCTCCTTGGCAACCCTATTTCGCGTCAACATTTTTTGCGACTGTATCGGCCGAGTTATTATCTAGTTGAATTCGTGAGTTGAAATATAAGTTAATGATGTGTACCTCACGACGTTTACCAGGTTATTGGTTCCTTTCTCTGTTTATTTCGTAAATGGTGTGATCATAGGTGTTATAACATAAAAGCGAAAGTATTATTGATTAATGGTCAGACGATACGGGTATGACGTATTATCAGACTGCTTCGACTAAGAACATCAATATAAGAGTTATTGAGATCTTAATTCAAAAAAGAATTATTCAAATTGTTTTATCTATTTTTTTATTCAAATAACAGTGCTCCTCGAGGAAACGTTGTGTTGGCAGTTGGGACTTTGACCCTTATACTGCCAACCCAAATTTCTCTTTGGTATTACAGGGTCGGCAACGCGCAAGTTATAGGTACTCCTGGTGTTGCAAGCATCTATAGGTTACGGTAACCGCTTACCATCAGGTGGGCCGTATGCTTGCTTGCCACCTAGGTGGTATAAAATAATAATACTGACTTTATTAACAATAGACTTAAAAAATTATACATTAGATACATATTATTAAATAAAAATATGGTTTGGGCATGTCGAGAGAATGGATGAAAGGCGACTAACAAAAAGGATTTATATGGCGAATGTCAGTGGAACCGCCGAGAGGGGACGCCCTAGAAAAACTTATACCGACCTTATTGGTGGGTTCTTCAAAAAGGTCAGGTGCGTAGTACTCGCAACCGGCGTGTATGTATGACAAGATGTATGAATGTGGTCGAAGCGAAAGAAGTATGCAAGAATCGTAGCAAGTGGCGTTCTTTAGTTTCTGCCTACCCCTATGGGAAAAAGGCGTGAGTGTATGTATGTAAAAATACTACTACTCCTTAAATTATTCCTCGGCATCGCTGTCATCCGGCAACGTGCCCAGAAAACTGGCTGTATTGCCACGTTGAACGGAATGCTTATACGTTCTGCTAGAAACAGGACAGCCCTCTGGTAACGCGAAAGGTCGACAAGTCACCTTGAAAAAGAGATGGTCACCTATCTGGTAAACTATGTGTTAGAGTCGTTTCGGTTTTAAGAAATTTATTTCTCAAAGAACTTTACAATGTTCACAAGTTTACAATGTTACATGCTTACAAGAGAAACAAAAATAATAATAATTAGCTTAAAGTAGGTACAACATCAGGGAAAGTTTTATACGAGTACTTAGTTATTATGATAATGATGTGTAATTCTAAACATAGTTATTATAAAACAGTTTGCATTAAATAGTTTTTTAGTTTTAGTTTAAATACATTTAAGGATTTTGATATTTTTATATCATTTGGTAAACTATTATGCAATTTCGCTCCCTCAAACCTTATGTTATTTTTCCCATAGTTTGTTCTGGGAATAGGAACTACCAAGTTGTTTCTGCTTCTTGTATAATATTTGTGTGTTTTCCTTTTAAACGTTATCTGTGAGTGTGTAGTGCTTGTTAGTATTTTTTGAATGAGTATGCATGTGTGATATGTATGTAGATGTTTTATGTTAAAAATCTTTGTTTTTCTGTAAAGCTTGCTTGTCGTTTGGGGTCCAAAACCTTGGATCATGGTGTCCAAATGCCCGTTTTCTTTTTAAGGATATTTTAAAGAGACTGGTCAACTCTTCGTGAGACCAGAGGGCTGGCCTGTTTCTATCAAATTGGTTAAAAACCTTCACAGAAATGAAATAATAAAAGGGAATTGCAATCCTCTTCTTCAGATTATTTTAAAACAAACACAAGATTAATTTTAAGACACTCCTAAAATTTTACTACAGTTTTAAGTGGATCATTGACTTGACAAAAACGGATATTAAAATCTTGTATTCTGAGATAATTTAGTAAGGAGTTTTACAAAAATTCTGTCATGTAGACATCAAGCTACTCCAATCTGTCAAATTTCTGTGATAGTTTTCAACTTTAAAACATTACAATAAAGTTAATATTCAATTGCTTGACCTGCTGGCGTTTGTACCTACGAATCTAAAAATCTTCTTTCTATGTATTTATGCCAATAATTACGTGATTAGGTATCGTTTTAAAGTACCGGCACCGGATAATTAACAACTTTAACATAGCCAATCGGTGTAATACCCACAATTAAATTGTTTTATTTCAACTTAATTTATATCAGGTATCTTCTTAATAGATTTGCATATAAAACAACTCAATTAGTTGTCTAAAAACTGATGATTGAGGAAGTCCAATATTAAGAAAAGGTAGCTATAACGTTAACATGCGAAATTACGAAGAAAACCGTTTTAATATTTTCCCATCTCATTACTACACTCAATGATGGTGTTTATTCACCATCATTATTCGTAGAAAGTTTTACGGTCTGTGAATTGGGTCAGTTTTTTTGGGCTGTAGAATATTCTTATTGATCGTCTTCCACCTGGAGAAGTCGCAGGGTACGGTCAACCCTGTCACAGTCGTGGCAAACGTCACGAATGTCATGACATACTTATAGTCAAAGTCAAAGTCAAAGTCAAATATTTTATTTCAATTAGACCATTAAAATAGCACTTTTGAAAAGTCAAACTAGTTTTTGAAAAGTCAAAGTCAAACTAGTTGCATAGGGTTAGAGGAGACAAGTTCAGTCTTTAGTCGGCAGGAGTCCGACATACCCTGCCACCTGGTGGCGGACGATCCACTTTACAATGGATATATAATACCTACTTACATACATTTTTTAAATAAATGCATACTCATAATACGTGAGAAACACCCAGAAAAACAGAAACACTTACGTTCATCATATAAATATTTGTATCCTGTGGGAACCGAACCCACCACCTCGTGGTCAGCAGTCCGATACGCGAACCACTAGACCATAGACGTCCTCTTGATTTGCTTTACCGTAATAACCACGTCTTTCCTACACGCACAAGTTCGAATCAATATTGATTAATCTTACAGCTTCATTGAACGTAATCAATTAATTTCCTAGAATATTGCTTGGCATGGCGGCATTAAATCATTGGTAATGCATTAAAATTGATACGAATAGCGCAATATATTTAGAGAGGCATTCAAACAGCCATTAAATGTGATAACAATTGTGATAAAATTCGACTTGTGACGTATATCTGATGACTTTTGATCTTAAGCTGCGGTCACAGATGAGCGGAGTGGACAGCGTTTTCAAGATTCTATTTAAATTTGTTTTGGCTTTGTTTTGTTTTATTTAAGATTATAAAGATGTATGCAGTGATAGCTTAGTGGTATGACCATTAGACTGCCAAGTCGAAGGTCTCGAGTTCGAATCCAAGGCACGACCTCTGACTATTCGAATTCATGTGCGTATTAAAATTAATTTAAACATCGTGAGGAAACCTGCATGCCTTAGAGATTTTCTCGACGGCGTGTGAAGTCTGCCAACCTGCACTAGGCCAGCGTGGTGGACTATAGCCTAATCCCTCTCATACTGTGAGATCTTTTAAAGTACGCAACGGATTTTGATATAGTTTTCCTTATCATTTAGATAATTTCTTTCGGAAGGTTTATATGTATATTATGTACAAGTGCATTAATAGTACATTGCACCCGTGCTGAGCCCGGGCAATTTAAATAGCTTTTTTTATTTTTTAAGTCCTTGATTATTGTTTTCTTAAATTAAATTAAATTATCGTTTTCAAAAAGATCTTTACTAGCTAAAAGATCTTTATTAAGTAGATAATGCAACTGTTCTATACATATATAAGTATAACATCTTGATATAACTTAATATAAAATAAACAATAAAATTAATGTTATGCACATAAAACAACGGTTTAATCGGCTTATAAAAACATAAATCGCCCCGCCAACGCTTATCACCAAAACGTCCGGCTGCTGTCAAAGTTAAAACGCCAACAAAGTTATAGGGAACGAAGGTCGACGCATGAGCACCACACCTGATATATGACGCTTCTGATTTCATTATCGCCACGTGGGAATTGATTCAACACGATATTTATTATAATTCAAACACACAGCTAAGAGTTTTAAGTAAAATATTATAGAGGTAAACGTGAGAATACACGCTAAGTGTGGTGATCGGGTTTGGAAAGTGTTTTATGTGTGAAAATCGTTTGAATTATGTATTTTTATTTTAGTTCACTGATATAGTCATTCT
The DNA here is from genome assembly GCA_964056405.1 of Acronicta alni. Classification (NCBI taxonomy): domain Eukaryota; kingdom Metazoa; phylum Arthropoda; class Insecta; order Lepidoptera; family Noctuidae; genus Acronicta; species Acronicta alni. The sequence continues at coordinate 7,849,781 of OZ043930.1, forward strand.
ATCTAACGCACACCTGTGATGCTGATGACGACTAGATATCATTGACATAAAGTTTAAACTTCAGTAATTTAATGGACTCGTGAGATAGAACTTACGTATCAGGTCTCCTATCATAATGAGATGTGTTTGGCTATATGTATAATAAACCACGCTGACATTCTGCAGGTTGACAAACTACGAACCCCGATGAGAAATTCCTTCCGGTATACACAGGATATACACGATACTTACATTCACCATTTAACCAAGTAATAAATATTTAAAATTATAAGTAATCCGTTCGCGTAAAAGAAGTGCATGCCGAAATCATATTTTTATACGAAAATAAAAATGTACATAATATATTTTTTATGGTGTAGGTAGGTACTAATTTTACAAGGGACAGGATAATGAGAAAAGAGAGGCCAAGTATAAAATGGAGAGACATTTTCTGTCATAGATGTGGACCTCATTGGATGCGAAAGGCATGTGAAAGAGATGTGTGGAAAGGTTTAGGAGAGGTCTACGCCGCAGACGTGACTACTACTAACATGCACTAATTATTTTATACATAATATGCATTACATAAACTAATACCAATTAAACACATTTTTTTTCATCCGCACTATAATTTTCTCCTATAGTATATGTGCAAAACAACGAACACAAAATTTTCACTTAATAAGTACCTACACTTAACACCAATCTCTGTAGATCATACAATATTTTGTTCCGTCGGGATCCAATCCGCGATACTTGCCTTAGAAGCAGATCGCCAATCCACCCCACCAAACATGTCATCAAATTATTTTTAATTTAAACATATCACCAACGTCTTCTTTTCCTAAGACGTCTTCCGTTGTATAGTCATAAAATATCCCGTTAATTTTATGCTGTGACTGTGAAATTGATTAGGCTTAGGTATACCGTATTTCAGGTACTTATAATCTGGTTAGTCCCATAGATAGTTTATAATTCACCACATATTATATAATATACCTACTAGTACAACAACCATAGTGTTGTAACCAATGTTTATTGATATCTACTGTTCTAGAATGGACTACTTAAAAGGCAATTTAATTACACAAATGTCCGTTGTTAATATTCATATTGTCACCTACATACCTCAACCACCGCGATAAGAGTAATTTAATATTAAAAACTTCGCCCATTGAAACAGTTACCAAATTGATTGCCATTTACACATTGTTATAGGCAATTTTATTCAAAAAACAGACCAGTACAGTCTTATAAAGCGTTTGCTAAGGAAGCAATAGCCTAGTTATATACATAATTAGCATTTGAAGTAGGCAATGTAGTTCTTATTAGGTGTAATACTTACGGGTGTGGTGGATAAAGCATGGTGCAGGCTATGTTTTAAGGGACGGAAGTTCGGGAACAAAAAATGACCATTTTAAAAATATAAGATACCATCGAGTATCTTTTTTTTTATAATACGGGAAAATCCTCATGGATCCTCCGCCACCCGGGGGGCGACAGGGTATGTCAGACTCGTACCGACTAAATACCGCACCACGACCATGACAGGCTGTGGTCCAGCACTCGCTGGACCCCATCTTTTAGCGAGACCTTGCCCTTCATCCTGTTAGCGGAAGGCACGCGTGTGATGAGCACGCGTGCCACCTACTGGGGACCATCGAGTATCTAGTAAATTGGTAATTTTTATAGGCGTAATAATGTCTGTAACCCGTGAGGTTAGGTAGAGGTGACCTGGTGTAAAATAAAATAAAGAAGCAGTGATAGCCTAATGGTATGACTATTGGACTGTCAAGTCGAAGGTCTCGAGTTCGGATCCAGGGCACGAATCTCTGACGTTTCTAAATTGTTTGCGTATTAATAATTAATTATCACTCGCTTAAACGGTGTAGGAAAACATTGTGAGGAAACCTTAGAGATTTTCTCGACGGCGTGTGAAGTCTACCAACCCGCAGTAGGCCAGCGTGGTGGACTGTACCCTGCCTGATCCCTCTCGTTCTTTGAGAAAAGACTTGTGCTCAACAGTGGGACAGTATATGGGTTGATGATGACCTGGTGTAATAGAGGTTGAGCCGATTGAGCATAAATCCGAACTCCGAGTTGCGAGAATTTCATATAAAATCTCGATAACACTTTGTTTGGTCTAGAAATCCATACCGGGATTTCACGCTCGGCAGCCGCGTTTAGAGGAATGAGGCAGTTTATGAATCGAGTCTTTATTATTTAAGTTAAAAAAATATTATTACATCAGTTTAAAATATATAAACTAGTTTTACGAAATTGTGTCGCTCGAAATGTATTTAATTACTCTAACAAAATGAGTAAAATACATTCATCTTTTTACTAGGCAATATTTTATCTGGAGCTCTAAATTGAAACACTAAAATAATTTGAAGTCATTACTAGAAAAATAAACTACTCCGTAAAGAAAAGTTCCCACACATGTCTACACAAACTGTGCATTCTCGGCAGTCTACACTCTGCTTAAAAGAATTCACTTTCTTACGCAGGAAATTAATTAGTCAATGCTATCCGTAGTCAGTGTGTCTGTATGTGTTGCGCAAATAGAATTAATAGCCCTGATTATGTGGTGTTAAATATTTTCGTAATGAATATGTCTTGTGAAGATAAAATAATTATAATGTTTTTAGAATATGTTGTAATTATGGTTTCATTCGTATCTTCTCGGTATGATTTAAATTTACTATCGACTAGTGTAAAATAGTGGTTCACTTTTCTTGAATTTTTTCTCAGTTGGAATATCTCTATATCTGATTCTTAGTATTAAAATACTCGAGGAGAATCTTTAACATGCTGTTTTTCTCCAAATTAAGTTGTCTTCTCACTGTAGGATTACCATTTTTTTTATTTGACGATGTTAAATACATGCATTTGTTATGTATGGCCATTGTTAATTGATAGCATTAACCGAGACAAAAAAGGGTCTATTAAAAATCAAATCTCCTAAATCACATCCATTCCAAGTTAAATGCAGTAAAATTGTGCGTCCAACGGTCAGTGAAGCGCGATTCGAATTCCAAACAATGATTTAAATTCAGCGTGCCGATTGGTCGGCGGCGAGTGACGCAGGACAAAATACGCTGTAATTGGTGATTGACATGTGACCGTTTCCTGATTGGTCGCGTACATAGAGAATTTGAAATGCGTTAGAATTGTTGTTTGGTGTATTTATGGTAACATTTTGTTTTTTTTTGCATGTCGGCTATTTCTGACCATGGCACTGAATCCAGTTTAGTATTAATACAACGTTATTATTACATTATTTTTAGATACTACATCTATAAAAGAACACGACGGTTTCATTTGAGCATAACCTCATAAATAAACTTTATTGTAAAGTGAATTCCAAAAACTTAACCGTGTTAATCTATATTAAAACACAAATAGCATGAATATTGAAAGAAAGATAAAGATATAGAGTAACAAAGTTATTTGATCTGGCAACAGTATTATCGCGGTCGTGTTCAATGTTGCCATTAAAAAAAATCTATATACAATGAAAAGTAGTCAAAAATCCAATCAATTCTAACCATTTCTAACGCTACAGGCCTCTACTAAAGCGGTTGTATCATTATATTCAGCCCGAGAAGGCACCCGGGCTTTATAAGGTGAGATAATAGTGACCCATACTATACGCACTCTACCAAAACAGTACGAACTAATCAGACTGTGCAAGTGATGGATGACTTCGTTGCAATAGCACTTACGATTTAAGAGTTTTGCGAGAATAGCTGGTTTTAGATGTATTATATAGTGAATGTGTGAAGCAACTTTAGTTATATTGGGTCACCAAAATTGGCTCCGGTTTTGATACAAGAGAATTCAATTTTGTGGAGAAGTGTGAAATATGTAGTTTAATAAGCTGTAATTTGATTATTTGTTAACTGTCAGTAAGTTGTTTACCGACAATATCTGAGGTGTCATTAGTGATAATATTCATTTGTTTTGTTTTGATGACAATTTATTTTTCAATAGTAGGTACCTAAAAGTGAAAATTGTACAGTTAAACTTGACAGTGTAGCAGACTTCTGTAAAAGTTTTCCAATGAAATTATTGTCTCTTAAGAGGGATTATTGAGAAATCATATTATTGAAATTAGAGATCTTTGATAGACTACGAAATCACGTTAAAATATTATGTAGGTATATTCATTAATGATGAAGAAAAATTTTAAAACAAAGGTAATATTATTATGTTCGTTTAAGGAAATATTAATATTATTTCCAACCCACAGATCAAGTTGGTAAACTATGGCTTAAAGTATCTTATTCTAAAAGAAGATCTATTCCCAGCCTTAGAAATATAATTGCCTAAACGGTATTGCGTTCATCCAATAAATAATTTTCTTCGAATCAATTAAGAGAAAAAGAAACCAAACGAATGCACACCTAAAGGTTACCAATAAATAACCAGTGAACAATAAAAACAACATTACAAAACTGTACATTGTGTAACGAATAAATAAATCAGTGAAGCCATTTGTCACTAAGACATGACACATTTATAAATTACGTTGTGAGTTTGTGAGCAGCTAAGATTTCAAACATTTACAATCGAATTAAATCGACGTGGCACATGGCAAAAGACGAGTCATCTATCATGGGATTTTACTCACACAACCACATACAAAAACCAACCTTACCAATTCCAAGTTTAAGTACAAATTCCAAAGTGGTTTCAACGACCCTTCGCTAATGAAATGCATTATTAAACAGTGATTCTATGACCCCATTTGAAGGGCATTATGTGTAATTTGCTTGTTTTAATTCAGTTTTGATTATAACAAAGTGTACTGTTTAATTATTCAATAAAAGCATTACGGGAGATCGTCTATTAGATAGGGTATGGAGACGCGAGTATGCTCATTTAGATGTCCAACGATGATGACGTAATCAAGATCTTTCTTGATAAGACAAGCGGGTAATTATAAAATTAGAAATGGCTAGAGACTGCCTTGTTACCCTAGCGGTTCTTAACGCGATTGCTACCCTAGGAGGTACAGGGTTCGATTCCCAGGTCGAGCAAAGTGTTATTGAGTTTTTCTTTATACTTCTCAGTAGCCGGGTACTCTTGTACTTGTACTTGTTTGATAATTATGATGATACAAGGCTAGTTATCTTGTTAGACAAACCTTGTGGCGCAGAAGCGACCGGGCTTCTGCGCCACGGTTGTAGGTCCGATCCCCACACGGATCCACACACAAATATTTGTATGACCTAGTCAGGGTGTCTCTAGGTCTGGGTGTTTGTGTATGTGATAGTTTTTTTGTAAACGCACCCACGATAGAGGACAAAATCCTTGTTCTCAAGTAGTTATAAAAAGTTTCATTTTTTTTTAAATATTCTTGCACAATTTTACCCCGCATCATTTAGGCCCAAACTAAGCAGAGCACTATGGGTACTAGACAGTGTTATATACTTTTTTTATTAATAAATAAGAAACACTCAGACAGACACAAACACTTATGTTCATCTCATAAGTATTTGTGTCCTGTGGCAATCGAACCCACGACCTCGTAATCAGCAGACTGATACGCGAACCACTAGACCCCAGACGACGTCGTGGTAATTTTCCGAAACATTGTGTAATTGTCTTATTTTTTTAAGATGCTAAGATTATAAGTTATTTTAACGAAGGAAAAATTCGACTGTTGGCTGGATTCGAACTTTTAACGCTATTAGGTACCACTAAGACGCCGCGAGTCCTGTGTGTGTTAATTCATTTCTGTTGTAGTGTACGGAAATATTTCATGTAGCAACACTCGCATTAAAATGGTCGCTAGACATAAAAATAAAACAAACCAGACCAGTAGCAGTCTCGATGTGGTTATTAGTGAAACGACTGGTGATTAGCGTAATCACCGCCCACAGTATAACGACGGACAGTTTAACCAATATAGGGTGTAGTGAACGACAATATAATGTCATGAATGACATTTTTACACTGTGCCACGCAAAGGAGGATAATGTGTTTTTATTATTTATCATGAGGCATTCCTTTAGTGTAGGCATCTGGTACAAAGAATGCCTAATAAACCTTGCCGGACCTAGTGAACCCAGGCACTCACGTATGCCCGAAAGCCGCGTTTGCAACTAATGACAGGCTATATTTAAAAAAAAGTCTTAATATTTTTTATATTGATGGTAAAGATCGATTATTTCACAGAAACTAAAACCTAGTTGTAATTAATCAATCTCATTTTTAATGACCAACGTTTTGACCAAAGCATAATTTCACATTTTCTGCTTACATACAGAAAGAAAAGCTGCTTACATCACCTATCTTTTGAACTAAATACCATCACATCAATCCATTACTTAACCCTCCAATACGATCGTCGCGTATTTGTCAAAACAAACGCCACTACAACCCCGCCGGGAGGGTTTAACCCTTCGTTGCGATATCAATTAATCGGCTCAATTTATGAATTATTGCGTCGAAACGACCCCGGTTTGATATACGGAATATTAAATCAAGTGGGTGCATAATGTATTCTGTCATGTTCAATGAAGTTTTCATTGGTTTTTTTTATCGTTGTACATTTTCCAACACTTTTGTACTGCCACATCGGGGTGCACTGCTCACTGTGCACTGTACACTGCTCATTGAGGAATAAAAGCTCGCTAGTTATCTTATTTTGATCAAATATAATTATTAAAAAATATAAAGTAAGTCTGTGTTTTTGCTACTATTGGACAGCTAAACCAAAAACACACGTGAAAGAACTTTTGCATCTTAAATTTGTTTGATTCCTAAACAAGGACTGGAGTTTTTAACAATTTTAGGTTGAGAGTACGTGACGATGCCTCGAGAATCGCTAAAATAAATAATAATTATTAAAATTAATTAATTAAACTCACGCATATCGTATAATATACTTAATAGAATATTTTCTACTAAAACATACTTACAACTTAAACTCACACATTGATAGCGTTTTCTATAAGAAATGTTTTATGTTTTACAATAAAAAAAGGAAATCTATGAAGACTTAAACACCGGGAGCTATAAAGATTTGCATACAAATAGTTGATGGGAATAAATCATGCAGACAGTAATCTGCGGCCATTTTGATGTACAGCAGCGCCATCTGTGTCAACTGAATGAGTTATTATACTGCTATTTTAGGGTTGACAGTGCAGTTGTTTTTGTTTTGTGTAGTTTAACAATCAAACGTTTGTGGGTTAATTTTGTGATATATTTGATTTGTGTTTTAGAAAATTGTTGTTATTTCTCAAAGCTTCTTTTTAAATCAACATCTTTTGAAATTAGATTTAGATACTCCTCTTTATAATCTTAATGTAACAACTGTAAAAGTAAATTCAAAAACAAAACATTGTAAAGTCTAGACTGATACATTTATAAGATAACGAAAGTAAAAATTAAGCAAAAAGCACTGTAAAACATGCCTCAATATTTTTTCTGTATTATGGACTTTTTGTGTACTAAAACTAGATAATAACTTAAAGAATGAGATTAAACAACTGTCAACATAGGAGTTACTTATTTTACTTTTATTAAAAAACCTTATTTTTTATCCTACCCATTTTCAAGCGAATTTATAAACCTCAGTATTATCAAATCTGAAGAATAAATTTCAGTGAGCCAGCCCTAGTAACTCAAAACGTAACATGATTTATAGGGCAACCCCTTAGAAGATTAACCCTTTATCCGGGGTCAAGCGACATGAACATGGAGTTCGTGTAGGCCGACACTTACGATTTCGTTATTTATTGTCTTTCGTCTCGCATTATGCGATATTTCTCAATATGTTTGGGAGAGGACTGTTATTCGCACTAATTGAATAATTATTCTACTAGGATTCGTCTTAATCCTTTGGCAGTGAGTAAATTATTAAATTTTCTTTTAAATTTGTGTGTAAAAAATGTTTTCGGTGTAAATTTAATTAATTACACCGAAAATTTAAAAATTTACTTTTTAAATATTCGGTGTAATTAAATTTCAATTTGTTCGAAAAAATCTATAGATAGTACAGGTGTGTACCGATGTACCTACTTATAATTCGCCAGTTATTTTACACGTATTATGACCACGACCAAGATAAGTAGATTCAATACCTAAGTCAAGTCTTATTAGATTAATGAGCCACCTTGAATAAGTAGACAATTTTTAAACTAAAAGTAAAAATCTCATAGGTATTTATACCCCGCATACAATAGGTGAAAAATACACATCCTATTGTATTACCCCGTATACAGCAGTTACTGGGTTAAAATACACAGATGTTAGACAAAATCTTTTTCCAAGCTGTATACCTTTATTGTTGCAATCTTACGCAATGTATAATTACAAAAACACCACATGATGCGAAGTTTCATAAGGGTTAAAAACAAAACGATACTACATCCTCTGCCGATGCCCCAGGGATAAGCCTTGAAGATGTACTCTTTTAATAACCGTTCCCACTCACCAAGCAACACAAATAGCTAAAAAGATTAGACGCTTTGTACAGTTCGCAGAATAGTTTTGCCACAGTTTTTACAAGAAAAAAAATGCTGATATGTTGAATAGAGACCTTCCTCTTTAATTGTTTGCATCAAAAGTCTCTTTTTGGCAAATAACGTTTTGCTTAGATGGTTTGTGACATTTTAATTCAACATAATAATAAACTCAAAAGTAATTAAAATGTATCCATGTACTGAATAGTCCAAGTAAGACAAAATAAATATACATGTATTTTTTTATTAATAAGCATCATACATTTCTCAAAACATAGTGTATTGTGCAAATAGACAATAGTGCAAAATACAGGATGAACGTTAAAGGTGTTAAATTGTATTTGCAATAAACTTTTAATTTTACAGTATATTCAAATAAAAAATGAAAATAGGTATTTTTTTTTAAAGGACGAAATCGGCATATTATTCAACCATAAATGAATGAATAAAAACACTGAGTGATGTAAACTGATGTAACACGAAATTTTATATGCCTGTTTATAGAAACTTTGATTACTAAAGTTTAATATTAAAATGTCATTATTCCAAGTCAAAGGGTTCTTTAAGATTATTACAATAATGAGCTTCCCTCGTACTGAGCAGTAAATTTTAGCCACAGAGAGAATATTTTACGGGAACTAATTGTAGCAATAACCAAAGTTTGTGTTTAAGAGGGCCTGCCTGAAACAATTTGCGAAGTGTTCAGTTATTCTCAAGAAAATTACAAGCTTCTCAAAATCCAGAAAGATTTTCAGCGTTAGGTTGTAAACTATAATAATTATATTTGCGGCCATTAATTTTGCGTGATCCGCAGTTTGCAGTAATTTTAGTTCCTTATGTGGTCACTAGAAAAATTTCCATAAGTACATAATATTCCTAGAGATTGATTCGCATTGTTTCTTAGATAAGTTATGTCGAAGACACGCATTGTCGGAGTACAGTAGTGTCGGGCTTAAGATATCTTGAATTAAAGTACCTATTTTCAAAATGAAGACTTATCGGAGTTCCACGCTGTCGAAGTAAAATTTTGTAGAACGATTTATCGAAATTCAGTTTTTAAGTCCCACATGGTAAATCACAAAAATAACACTGCCGGAAAAAAATAATAAGAACATTTTTTTTAGTAGCTACATGCATAATATTATAAAGAGGAAGGATTATATCAAACTTTTAATCGACGAAATCATTATTAATATATAAAAAAATACATATTCCTCAAATTTTCCGTCAGCACATAAATTAAGAATATAGGAGAAGAACACTGACTGATCTACTGAAATAATTTTCAAAACTTGAAGGCTATTGGGATCACTAGCTGAATTATAAATATTTCAAGCAGGTACAAATATTTGCATACGTCATGATATAAATTTCAGTAAGACACTGCTCCACAGGTATCCTAGTGTAGACTTCACACTGTGAATCTTAAATATCTCCCTTTGCAATTTTTCTGCGGACGCTACATCATAATGTTGCTATACGGTGCGCGGGCGCATCTCAGGTAGCCTGATTTACTGCTGTCTTAATGAAACCTGTTATATAACTGGAATTATTTATTATTTTGTCCTAAGAACGAGTCTAGGCAGCAGCTTCTGTCTTAGATAATAATTAACTTTCTATGACTGTAGTTAGCTGGGTACAGTCGGGAGCGAAAGAGTGAGAGAATGTTAATGATGCAATAATGGTTGTTTATTATGATTCTTTTTTAATAATAGCACCTTTCTTATAATTTACGGCAGTGCTTCGTAGGTTTGACTTGAGCTTTTTATGTATTATTAACTTTTAATTGCCGTAAAATATGCTATATTTACAATTTCCGTCATTAGACATTTATGATTTTCTTAAAAATTCCATTCAAAGATACATTACGGTTAACCATAATTAATATTTCTTAGCATTATTTTTACGCCCTGTCCCAAAAATTAATGATGCGTTCAAAACCATGTTAACCCAGACTAGAAAAATGTAAACAAACAACATTTATCAACTTTATCAATGTTCGAAAATTCCTAATTTGAAACACGAATGTATTTTTTTACCAATTTCAAAGACAAAAGAGATAACACCTCTTTGCCGGGCTAATCTTATTGTAATCAGGGGTCGATCTAAACTGGTCACTGAGAAACTTTAATTATGTTATTAAAAGGAAAAAAATGTATTTCCTATGGGTATTTCGTCGTCTTTGCCGCTTATAGATGCCATTAAGAACACGTATCTAAATATCTTAAGAAATCTATCGTACGGACGGTAAAGACGGTAATTAATATCTTTGAAAACATTCGAAGTAAAAATTTGTGGCATTCGCAAGTACTGACGATTCAGCTGACCAAGATTATAAAGAGCTGTTTTTGACGGGCGGTATTTAAAAAAATAATTTGACATTATTTCATAGGTTCGTGTTAATTATTAATTTCTTTTGTAAGTATATTAGTACTGAGGTAGATATTTGTAGAATTAAAAAAAAACTTATTAATAAGTTAGTGAATAAATCAAAAATTGAAAATAACATTAAAAAAGCAAAGGAATCAACATGATGAAATCTGTGTAGGTTCTTACATCTAAGAGTACTCTATAAAGTTTTTGAGGTATGTAAAGTCCTATATCCATTCAGTCGGTCAGCGTGCAGGATGGAATATGAGGGAATTGTTCCATCTAAAATAAGGTCCTTGCACCAATAATGGGTTAAATGATTATTGTTATGTGAAAGGAAGTGCATATCTAAAAACAACCTAACTAAACTGCCTCACTGGCCGCTGTAAGCATGACTGCTACACTAGAGGTAGTGGGTTCGATTCCTAGGTCGAGCAGCAGTGTTATTGAGTTTTTCTATTAAATTCTCAGTAGCAGCTCCGAATTACGATTATTGCTCGGTTTATGGCAATAGACTCACACCCTATTACATGGGACCAATATATACCGGCAAGCTCTGCGTGTATATTAGTACACCTCTGCCTAAACCTTCGGGGAACATAGTCGTGATGGTATGTTATGTTAATTTTATCGTAAATTCTCTAAGTACGGTATTATCATCTCCATAAATTCCATCGTCCGTACATTGTTCCCGGTTGTACACCGTCCGAATGTCGTGTTGGTAATGATCATTTTTTTGACCAGATCGCATCTACACCGGTGTTTATTTATTAAACGTTTCCACATAACTTCTTACCTTTATTAAAGAAGCAATTTATTAATGAAACAATTATTCAAGCCTTATCTTGCCGGCATCGGAGGATCGCCGAAAGTCCTGACTACGTAAGCTTATTTTGAGGTAGCAGTTTCGTTAAGTATAAAGTTTATTTGAAAGACTACTGGTTCCTGATCTTTTTTTTATACCAGCAAACATGCATACAGCCCACTTGACGGTAAGCGGTTACCGTAGTGGTTAGGTCTCATGTAATAAGGGGCGAGCCTATTTTCGCTTTGAATATACGGTCCCGGACTATGCGGACTTAATAAGGACGGAATATGCGGACTGGAAGCAGACCCTTAAATAATTGGGAAAAGGCTAAGAGGCTGGTAGGTGTAATATATATAGTTTCTGTTTAGACCTATTGAAAAAACGTATGAAACAAGCAAGCTTTTCCTTTACAAGCATACTGAAAAATTCTACAAAAATTCCCAGCAATTTCGCAAAAAGTCATTTAAAAAACTGTACTACAACATAAAAGCGATACATAAGTCTCATTCAGTGTGTCAAAATGTGGCTCCCAAAATGTTTACGATGCGTTTTATGACACTTATGTTGATCAAAAGCGTCAATCTCTCGCGTTATATTAATGCAGTTCGCTTTTTATAAGAATGCCGAAACAAGTTATAATGACAGTTACATCAGGTTTTGATGGTCTACTCATACTTATAAATAAATAAATATATATTTTGGGACATTTTTACACAGCACCATCTAGTTCCAAACTAAGCAGAGCTTGTATACTATGGGCACTAGACAAATGGATATAATAGTTAAATACTTCTTTTTGTAAATAAAATACAAACACAAACACGTATGATTATTACATAAATATTTGTGTCGTGTGGAAATCGAACCCACGACCTCATGGTCAGCAGTCCGACACTTAAACCATTACACTACAAACCGCGTCTGCCGGGTCGAGCAGTGTTATTGAATATTTTGATGAAATTTTAAATAGTACTAACTCGGAGCTGGAATTTCTACCCGGTAGATGGCAATAGGCTTGCCCTAAACATACCGGTGAATGGTGGGTGTACTTCAGTAGGTACACCCACCATTCACCTTCATTCTGCCTAACCCTTCACAACAACACACGAACACAGGCTTGATGGTATGTTATTTATTACGTGTATTATTTTATTAAATATGTAATCTTATATAGCCTGCAAGTTTAAAGCAAAGGTGCTGAATACAGGGTATGATAAAGTGAGAATTTGGGATCTATGCAGATCATTCAATCCTACAGTGGCCACACAGCAGTAATTCTTCTGGCTAACCTAACCAGCATTTTAATAGAAGCTAGTATATTTCTGTTAACTAAACAAATAACAAAGACAAAACCAAATTGAGGTGGCCAGAACAAAAACTGTGTGTCGTCGGCCACCGGCGTGCTGTATTCAAAACAGTTGAGAAGATCTCTCTCAGGACATTCCCACATCTAGACTACTTTGGTGATGTTTTCCAATGTATCGACACGTGAGAGGCGTTATGATATAAAGATTCTTTTTCGTGAACAGAATAAAATAAATTAGGTACCTAAATGAATTTTAGGTACTTACTGAGTGCAAAAATTGTGACAAAGTATAATTAAATATTTAATAAGATTATCTTCATAATTTAAGCTGCGTATCAGTATTTTACAAGACACTTGATCTTTGATCATTTCAGACATTACCCTACATTGTAACACTCACATATTTGTTACTGTTCGATATCTGGACTTTAAGAGCGATCAGATTCTCTGAGTTTGTTTCGGTGTTTCTTCTCAGAAGTGGTCAGTTAGGAAATGCCGGAGCCATCTAGCCTAAAAAAAATGTAAAACATTGATATGTAAAAGCGTCTTTAAAAGATCTACTTATAGAAATAAATATAATTTATCATTTGCACCCCAATACCGGGGCAATACCGATATTTCAAGGACATTCTAGTTGTAAGGCTATTCAGGCTTCTGACAAACGATTAACATAAGCTTCACGTATACACTCTAAAGCACAGAATGTGCTCGATGATCACAAGGTCTTGGGTTTTCGATTCCCACAGGATGCAAATATTTATGTAATAAACATAAGTTTGTATTTTTGTGGTCGTTTCCTATGTAAGTATTTATTTAAAAAAAAAACTACTTATAAGCATTACAACCATTGGTCTAGTACCCATAGTACAAGTTCTGCTTAGTTTGGTGCTGTGTTTAATGTCCCAAAATATTTATTATTTTGAAAATATGATTGGATGGCGAAATATATTTTCGTTCCGTCATGTTTAGTAGGTTTTGTAAGCTTACTAAACATGACAAACATATATTTCATAGTTATCGTCCTGTATAATCGGCTACAGTGGAAAACGCAATGTCGTGCCCCTTTCCCAGTATCGGGCATCGTCGGAGATCGATGTATGTAGATCCGCCCGTATTTACATATGCCACGTCTATTATTTTACGAATTTACCATGCAACGGTAATGCCAAGCTTCTGACATGTGATGCTGGTATATCATTTGAAACTCCTGTATTCAATCGTGAGTTTGTACATTTGAACTTTCTAATAGTTCTACAACCAAATATGGGTATTTGGATTATGACTATTATCAAACGAAAAAGGAAATCAATGGAAAAGGAGCAGTTGTCCATTATTTGTTGACGTCATAGCGCGTTTTAAGTTATTTATTATGTAAAAAAATGTAATGATGATTAGTAAATTTGTACTAATGCGTTAAAATCACTATTTTTGTCTTTTAAAACTAAATCGGGAGAAATCGAGGCTTTTTACCTTTATTTTAGGTGCGTATCTGAATCTGGCTCACAAATACACAAGACGGAAAACAGCAAAATTGTTTGGTCTTAAAATAAAAACAATGTCTAGAAAATTTACTAGGTAGACACATCAACATTACAATATCATCACGCTTATACAAAGGACTCGGCAAAGACGTGAACACTAACAGTTCGTTTGTATCTTTTTGAGTGGCCTTTTGCTATTACCCGGGTAAAAATTGACTTAGAGTTTCAAACGAACTGAGAATTTCATTGAAAAACATAGTTTAATTTCCCTCGAGTTTGGAATTCAACCCAGGGTCCCACGATCAGCACCTGTACCTGTGACCACTGAGGCAGTATAGGTAGACACTAAACAATAAAAGCCTTGTACCCTAATTTTTGTTGAAAAGCAGTGATAGCCTAGTGATATGATCATTAGACTACCAATACAAAGGTCTCGAGTTCGATACCAAGACACCTGTGACATTTCGAATTCATGTGTGTATTCATAATTAATTATCTTAAAGTGAGGAAACCTGCATGCTTTAGAGATTTTTCTCGACGGTGTGTAAAGTCTACTAACCCTTACTAGACCAGTGTGGTGGACTATAGCCTAATCCCACCTAATCTAAGAGGAGACACATGCCCAGCAGTGGGATAGTATAAGGGTTGATGATGATAATTGACCTATTTAAAAGTCAAACCACGCATTTACTGAGCGAGTGGCTCATAATTATATTAATTTCATGCGTATCTTAAGAACTTTTTGAGATAAAAGGTATCTTATCTTCTCCCTCAAAATACAATCTATGTCCTTGCCAAATTTTATGGAAATTTATTCCGTAGTTTACACGTGGAAACATAGCATACAAACACAAAGAAAGGCGTTATTATTGCATTAGTTATATTAGTATGGATGATATTCCTCGCTCATACATTACGAGTATGTTACTAAATAAATGAACAGAGAAAGTAATACCAACAGCTATCACTACATCTCCTGTCTCCACTTTCATCCTCAGCGAAATACAACTTCACCTATTCCCAAGACATTGACGTACAAACGCTTACACAAACAGGACAAACTAGCCCACACATAAACCACACAACATACTAAATCTTAGTACACGTTCTAGAAAGTTCCAATGACTAATGTTAGAACATTGTGCGTAAAGCACACATGAGGTGTGTTTAATAATTCTTCGTATGAAAGTTGTATCTCAATAAGTCGGTACCACTCAGGAAGTCATATCGTATGTTATCACTGTATCATTCACCTGTGACGTTATTTTCCGCTGCGTATGCGCAGGTTATGGATGTGGTGCAAATGTAAATGATTGTGGGAAATTGTGGGCTTGTTACAGATAAGATTTTGATCGCAGTATTTGTAGAAGATTTATTAGCGACGGTTTTATTTAGAAATATCTTAATGGTGTTAACGCAAGCTCATTAGGCACGTAGAACCAGTAGGCATTGTATAATATTAAGATAAGTGTAAAATTTATTTTAAAAATTTAGAAACTCGATCTTTGTTTTGCGCCGTTGCCTTAAAAAGGTTGAATTTATTTCCATTAATAATAGCTTCTAAGAACTAAACATTACATAACATACCAAAGGCTTAACATTGGATTATACCCATGATGATTACTTTATGCTGTATGCCAAGTTTCACATCTTTCCTCTAGCCAAACGTCCTAAAGTGCTCCGCGATGAAACGTTGTGTTGGCAGTGGGAGGACTCTGATCCTTATACTGCCAACCCAACTATTCCTCTTTCATTTTACAGGGTCGCGCAAGTGATACCCCTGGTGTTCAAACGTCTATAGGCTAAGGTAACCACTTTCCATCATGTGGCCCGTATGCTTGTTTGCCACCTTAGTGGTAAAAAATACCATCACGCCTCGAAAAGTAAGGCAGAGCTCTACTGATGTAGAGAGGCTAGCACATCAAATTACCCTAATCTGTCAAATTTCTTTGATACATTTTCAGCTTTAATAGAGACGTAATAAGGTTCGTCTTCAATTGGTAAAATTTTACAGTTTTGAACAGCTTGACCTGCTGGAGTCTATACACCAGTATCTTTTAGGTTCTATGTAATAGGGGGCGAGCCTATTGCCATTACATACTATCATAACATACCATCACACTTCTATTCCCCGAAAAGTTACTCAGAGGTGTACTCCGGTACACCCACAGCTTGCCGGTATTTTTAGGTCTCATAGAATAAAGCCTATTGAAATAAAACTACTTTTTAAACGTCCATTGTCACGGGTAGACTCCTGTGATCATGGACGCTGTAAAGGGTCCGAATCGTCGGGATTAAAAATATCAATATAACGCGATAAAATGCCTAAAAATAGTTTTATTTCAATGCATAATAGGTATTCGCGTGTCAAAAATATAGAGCCTATTGTCATGAATCCGGCACAAATACTGGCTCCGTCGGTGTTACCTACTGAGAATTAAAAGGAAAGAAATATAAGAAAACCCAATGAAACTTTTCTCGACACGGCGACCGAACCCAGGCCTCAGCAGTCGCGCTTACGATGACTAGGGCTGTAATGAGGCAATAACCACGTACTAATCTAAACTCCGACCTAGCTTATTAAATAGGTACGTAAAGTGGTTTGTTATATAGATTAAAACTCATATCTTTTGCAACATACGGGAAATAGCTAAATACATGACGGTCGTAGCAATTGCTCTCATTAGATTTCGAAATCATTACATGACGATACATTAGGAAATGTATTTATAGTGAGTGCATTAAAAGAATCCTCCATGATGACATGTGACCGTAATTATCCAGGTCAATCTGGGTAATCAGTTTTTTTATCAATCTACTGTCTTTTCTTACCACAGCATCGTCATCAACGTCATCATCATCTACACCATGTATTTGAGGAGGCTAAAATCGTCAACTTTCGAAGAATGACAATATAAATCGCGCATGCACATGTCAAACCACGTTACGCATGTCCAGCATAAATTGACCTAATCTTGTATAGGCTCTTTTTACATTGATAGGTCAGTGGATACTAGTCTCACATATCACGATGATTTATCAAAAGTTCATTTTAGTAATCTCCCACTGATTTGTCTTTCTGCTACTATATTTTTTTTCGGTAGGTATTGTGCTTATCTCATCCTTGTATGACTAATAAGTTCCCGATATAATAGACCTTGATGACGCATGGCATGGCGTCATCGTAGATAAAATAATCAATAATAATCAACAATCGATGAACAATTATTTCAAAAGATCCATTTATTACCATATTTTGTGGAAATGGTTCAGCCAGGCTATCTTCTAGACGTACCCGGAGCACTAACGATTTAGATTGATGTTTCTAAGTATACTATAATTGTTTGTTTTGAGAAAAAAGAAAGCATTTTGTGGTTTATCTTCAAAATTGTTAATCACCTGAACTACGAAGTATTTTCTATCAAGAATCATCGATACCAATTCAAGAATCGGTATAATCGGTAAAGATATCATCAATATTATGTGAATATTTTGCACGCCGCAAAGGCTAAACATGATCTCAAAAATTATGCAACATCTTATGCCTATGTGTGTACTTATACTCATGTTTTACTAAATAAAATTATCTGATCTTATCATCGTCCTCCTACCCTTATCTCAAATTACTTGGGGTCGGCGCAGTATGTCTTTTCCTTCCATATATCTCTTTTAGCTGTCATCTCATCACTCACTTCTTTTGTAGCCATATCATCTCGCACACATTCACCTTTTCTTTGGTCTCCCTCTTCCTTTATATCTATCTTATTCATGCTCAGCACCTTCCTCGTAACATGGTCTTCAATTCTACGCACCACATCTCCATGATCGGTAAAGATACTATTATCATAAAAAAGAAGATGCGCTCACGAGCCCTGCGATTTATTACTCTTTGACCCGAGCTACTCTTTAGAGCTCAAAGTAACAGTCGCCAACGATGTGAACAAATTATTTGAAACGTTCACGAGCCATCTAGCCACACCTCTAATTATCCCACATGTAACGAAAAGTGGTCGAAGCAGGAAAAGCAAATATCTAAATAATTTCTCTGGCACACCTTTAGATACGATCGTTAGGTGTAGCAGGCGTTTAAAAGGATATATCGTTCATATGAGTCGCAGCTTATGTGCCGAGTTATTAGCTGAGCTGTTGGCTAGTAGGGAATCTAGCTGTTAAGAGGTTTGTGGATTGTCCTAATTTTTTTTTCTTTTTTGTCTGTAGGGAGGTGATAAAAAAGGTTTCGGCGTAGACGCCAGCATTACCAGTGGTATCACTACCGCGTTATCACCTCAGTTATTCAGTCTCATACGCTCAGTAATTTCACCGATTTAACAAAATATTAAGCAGAGGAATATACGTCAAGTTTGCTGGTATATTTTTAGGTCCTATTTAATTGTCATTAACCAGAAATACAATTCTGAACTGCCTTTGAGAGTTTTATAGAGAAAAAAACAATAATAACACTTAATGGTACAGTTCCTACCAAAAACATAGTCATATGTAATCATTCTAAGATGTTGTGCAATTTTTTATAAGTCTATATATAAGTGAATCTCTCGCACCTATATAAAAAAGTTCTACCTAAGTAATGCTTACACCAGAGGGGCCATCATTTTTGGTTGGCAACAGTATAATTATAAATGTATAATTCGGGATTTTTGTAAAGGTTTAAGACAGTTGTAATCAGTTGAAATAAAACTACTTACAGCGTCCACGTTCACGGGTAGACCGTGGATGCTGTAAAGGGTCCGAAACGTCAGGATTAGCGATAAAATCCGTAAAAAGTAGCTTTATTTCATTGTATAATATTCGCGTCATTGTTAGAAATAAATAAGTTACAATCTGTTTCGTGCGCCCATGACATTTTCTTAAATCTTGTCTCGACTCATCCGTATATCAAATCATTAATCATTATATTAGTAGTTACGCGTGTTATCTTATAGACAAGCATTGGATGACTTGGATGTAGTTAAATTGGTTACGCTTCGCTTGTCAATATGGTCATACACACTTTATAGGTTATTTTACGTGAATTGTTTTTTTTTTGCAAGGTTAAGAATAATTTACCTAATAATAATGAATAAAACAACTACTTAAGTTCATTAATCTCAAAGATTGTTTGGATATTATACTGATTTTTAACACACGCAAATAATATTAGACATTGTAGAAATGATTTTAAAGGTTTATATCGCGTTATATTAGTAGGTAGTACAAGCTCTGCTTAGTTTGGGACTAGATGGTGCTGTGTAAAATTGTCCAAGAAATATTTATTATTCATTATTATTAAATCCCAACATTTCCGATCCTTTACATCTTCCATGTTCAGGGGCAGACTGATGTCTACTCCTATAATTATAACAATTTGTATAAAAAGATTTGTAATTTTTTACATTTTAGAAATGTGTACAATTATTTACAATAGACTTATCAAAATAATACCTGCTGTAATTTTTACACATTACTAAGCGTCAAAGTATTTCTCGGCATCACGTCGTCCGGCAACGTGCCCCGAAGACTGGGAGCATTGCCACGTTGGGATCGAAACGCTTGGGTCGTGGGTTCGGAGTGCCCGTTTACTTTTGAAGGAAATTTCAAGGAGACTGGTCGACTCTTCGCGTGACCTGAGGGCTGGTTTTGTTAGCGGAACGTCTAAAGAAGCATTATCATTCAACTTGGCAATGCTGCCAGTCCTCTGGGCACGTTTAAAATGTATAGTAATTAAAAGTTAAATTATTTTAATTATCTTGACGATTTTAATTTTTAATTTTTTTTAATTTAATTAATAATCTAAAGCCATATTGAAATGACTTACATGAAAAAACCCTTCATGTCCTAAAAACAGTCGTAAAGCTGGTAACACTACCGTTCAACGTGTCATACAATCTAGTTTTCTATTTAAATGATACACTTTCGAATCGCCTCATTTGTCTAGTAGCCCCGTGGCTTTAGCATTCGATTTCCAATTGTGAACCGTGCGAAAGAATACTGTGGGAATACTGAGAGTAACATCTGTAGAAGTCACTATGCCTTATTGAGAGGCTTATCTGATTCTGTTAGAGGACCTATGTGTATCGTGAAGTTAAAGTTACCTAATGCTTTTAGCCTTGTTGTGTATCAACCTACATTCCGATCATTTAAGCTGTACCTACTCCTAAATTCTTGTATTTAGAATAGAATATTCTTTATTGTACACCATAAACAAATGCCAAGTATAAATGATAGAATGGTACAATGGGCGGTCTTATCGCAAAAAGCGATCTCTTACAGACAACCTTTGTATTTGCTAATACTTTTAATGTTAAGCATGAATGTTATTTTTAGAAAGAAGAAGAAGATAGAAAAAGTATTTATTTTCGCCCAACACGACGCATGACAATTATTAATGGGCAAAAGGCCATTGTTTCAGTTTCGACACTGAGTTGGTAACTAAAATAAAAAAAATAAACTAAACTATAAACATTAAAAACAAATACTAAATAAGATAAATTAAATTAATTTAAGCCCTAGGTTTAAATAAAGAGAGCGATGAGCATCGCGTGAGCGAAAAACTTTAACTTTTTAAATTTTCTCTTTTTGTGCAGAGTTAAGCTGTTTATAAAGTACCTATACTATCGGTGATAAAAAACTCACAAATTATAGCTGTTGTATACATTAAAATAGCAATAAATTCTTCTTCTCATAGCAAACGTTCGCTTAAAGTGGTGGTAGGCGCTGCTCATGCTGCAGAGTTCGTCTGGGCATGAGCTTAGCTTCCTTTATGTCTAAGAATAGCCTAAACAATGCGAGGTCACCTAATATTAGAAATTATGGTCTATTATGTAACCGTGTGATGTGAATTGTATTGTGATTTTTATTAAAAGTGGTGATTTTAGCTCTTGCTTCAATTAGAATTGCCCCCCACGGTGTCACCCGCCTTTTTCCCTTTTTGCTCGGCTCCTATTATCATAGTGGTGATTTATGTAGTTTTGAAAGAATCTGAGACTAGTCTTTTTTTTTTTATTCAGCCATTGTCGTCCCACTGGAGGGCAAAGGCCTCCTTCCACACATTTTGATTTAAAGCTTTCTGCCGGCAATACTTCCAAATTCCAATAGTGGTCTAGCTCGTCCCGTCGTCTACTTTTGGGCCTGCCGCGACGTCGTCCGATGTTGTGTGAGTTTCACATTAGTCTTGTGTAATGAAAATGATTTCGTTTAAGGAATTGCCCTTTTTTATTATGCTTTACGAAATAATTAATTCAGATTTCTACTGTCAATGGCTGATTGAAAAATATTTTTTTCGTATAGACGAAGGCTTGTTTGCGTGTTTGGAGGCTGTTTTGTCAAATATAAAAATGCTACTGATATAAAAAAAATCAACAGACATTATTTTAGTAGAAGCTTTGTTTATAAAGAACAGATATCTCCCATTCACAATGCTACAATCTCAATCCTCATCCAAACCCACAATTACATACATTCACCTAATGAATCGACACTCCACACATGAATATAAACACTATTTAAACAGCATTCGCTTAACAACATGATAAATTCGATTGACAATCGCGCGGCAACAAGGCTCCGCGTTGTTCACAATTGCTCGTACTAATTTAAGAAGCGGTGCCTTATACAGCGGTAGGAGTGTTAAGAATGTACACTTGATCGGCGTTTGTATGAGTGCAAGGGAAGTACTTTGACGGGCGCGAGTAAGGCCATATAGGGTTGTCGGCGTAGTGAAAAATTTGCTCTTCAACCCCCCTTAATTGGGTGTCGCGTTGTTTTACATGGCGTGTACACACGTACTAAATGGATGGCGCGTGATTATTTTTTTCAATTTGTTCATGATATTTGTTTAAAACTATAGATACTCGTAAGTAGACAGATTTGTACTATTATTAGCACATAAAATCTGTATCGACTAAAATGTTCCCTGTTTTTTAATGTATTTGAAAGTAATTTAATAGGAAAACTGTCTTAAAATTAACTGAAATAATCACAAATATAAAATATCTGATGCCAGTATGAAAAATCCTTTATAAATAAAGCTAGTAACATAGTTGATATCCGCCCTTTGATCTACTTTATAATTGATGCACATCCTTCAGGAACCTGATTCAATTACTAGATAAAAAGACTTTCGCATTGCTCCGGCTTATGACGCATCTTTGTGCCTTTTTCTTGTAAATGAATTAAGTCATTTCAAAGACATAAAGATGCAGCCATACTAGTCTTGTAAGCAAGACTTATAAGTAGCTAAAAGCACATTTTATGAAACGGTTTCTTTATAATCAACGCTAGTTTCCGATGACAGATAATTTTTACTATGATTGTTGTTATCATCTTATTTGTATGAGTATCTACAGTGAAACGTTCATACCATTGCATGAAAGCTTTCCTGAGAAGAAATCTACCAGGGATTGGAGCATATTTTATATCATGATTTGGATAAATTTAGAAGAAATTCGTTTGCTAAAAAAACTTTAAAATAAAATACGGTGCCCAAAAATTGCTAACCATCCTCTTAGCCCGTATGTCTTACGAACTAACACAGGGTTGTCACTGATTTGTTGCGGAGACGTTTCTTTTAGCGTTGATGTGGCGCTGATTGGGACGTATGAGGTGTTTGTGAAAGCATTTTTGTATTCTTTTTGCAGCTAATGAACACTCGTTAGCTGTCGAAGAATTTCCATGAATGTGAGGCAGTTTGTGCACTGCGGAGTTGGTGCGTACCTTTGTTTTATATTTTGGTTTTTAATGAGAATTATTATGTATTGTTATATCGGGGAACGATTTGAACAGTCCAAAATTTTTCGTGCAAATAATAATAGGCACTGTATTATAACTAATGATCAGTGTTACTTTTGATCCTTTTAAGAAACTATGTATAATATATTTTTTATAGTCTATGTATATTTTCGGTTCATATGAAACGAGCTAGAACCATTAAATTTCATTAAAAATATATCCATTTAATTATCAATTATTTTTTTCGTCAGTATCAAAAATCCTCTCTATTACTTTTATCTTCCTTTTATGTTAACTGAATTGTAATTAACTTTTTTTAATTGTATTAAGTATGCTATATGAAGCATTAACTTAAGTTTAAAATAAACGTCAATTTAAGACGAACAATGTGGAAAAAAACGATATTAGGTATTTACATACATATATCTTCGCAGCAATACAGCACCCGGTGTACCAAACTGATAGTCGGTATAGAATACTGCTCACGGTAGTTATTTTTTTCACATAAATAACTTGTAACGTTAAAAAATCCAAACCAAAAAATAATTTTAAGTTTTGTATTTTTTCACTATGATAAATATGATTGAAATGGAGGCGAGCATATTGCCATTCAATATGCTCGCCCCCTATTACATGAGTCTAAACATACCGGTGAACTATGGTGTACATTGGTACACCTCCACCCAACCCTACATAGTTGGGAAAAGGCTCGGAGGACGATGGTACAGACGCCAGCAGGTCCAAGCTATCCAAAACTGACAAATTTTGCCGATTGAATATGAACCTTAATTTACCTTGTATTAAAATTAAATTCAATCAAAGAAATTTGACAATTTGTGGTAGCTTGATGTGCTGGCTGCTGTACGTTATGTTATGTTTATCATAAGTATGAATTTTTACCTATAATTGTTATGCAGTAATATATAACCATTATTAACAATTTATGCGCATGACCATACTTTAAAACACAAATCCCCATTTAATTTCTACTTATAGATAATAATTAATCTCAGGAATGGCTAATCCTGTCCGTAACGAATTACTGCAGCGCAATATCTGGTATTGGTCTTACCCAGAACTGGATCTGAGGCAACCCAGGATTATAATGACGAGGCATAATCTGTGGAAACTCAATGGCGGGCTATGAAAGAGGTTCTATTAGGAAATCCATTTAATGTCTTACTCAGTTAGTTTGTTTAGTGTAGAATTACTTATATTAAACTGCCTCGTCTTCACACGGGTACAATGTATTAATAACACGCATGTATTAATATCCGTTGTAGTTTAAAAGATCTCAGCGCAGAGAGGGACAGACAGCGAGAAGCTATATTATAGATTCATATTTAATTAGAAAAATCTTGAGTAATCCAAAATGTACATTTTCAGCGAAAGAAAAATTTGATCTCCGGCAGGGTTTGAAACTGCGTCTTTGCGCCCGGTTAAATACACTGCGGAAGTTTCAGCCAACTAAGCTACCGAAACCACAACTGAGATGTCAAATTTCTCTTCAAATCTATAGCATAAGGTGACATCAGCGACATCTATTGAAGACAAAGGTTACTGTATTCTCTTCAACCTTTATTAATGTTTCTTTTGATAAAAAAAAACATCTTCGAAAATGTTTACTATGCATGAATGCCAAATACAATAAAAAAATACTTTAGTAACCTATTTAGACTTTCGGATTTAAGGTTCAAAATAATTTTGATGAATTTAGACTTAAAACTTATAGATAGGTAATACCGAATATCATTATTCGTACTGTTATACCCTGTCAATGTATACAAAGTTGCTAACCGTAATGCCTAATAAGCAATACGGTACTCAGGTCAGAAGTATAGCTAGTTCAGGCAGTTCAGTTCGCTTCCGACTTTCTAACCGAGCGGGTCTGCCCAAAGGTCTCACCTAGTGTTAATAAATGTAATCCTTTTAAAATAAATATATCCTTAAAATAATTGTCCTTCGTTTCCTTTTTTTTAAAAACTGAATTCGGGTGAGACCTATAACATTTTGGTGGCAGCGGTGGGATACGGAAATCCCCAGTGCCGATCCGCGTAAAATATTTTAAAGTGTTAATTAAACCAGTGAAAACGGCGAACCAATTCTTCACAAACTCGTAACCCGAAATATATCCTAATACTTACCGCGAGTGACCTTCAATTAAAACTTACCAGTAAAGTATCCGTGCTCCAAGTGATCCTGTAAATATCTGCGTGTTCCTTCGAATTTATCCTGCGTGTTTCCTGCGAGTACTTAGCGTGTTTTCTGCGAGTACTTTACCTGCGTGTTTCCTGCGAATACTTACCTGCGTGTTTCCTGCGAGTACTTACCTGCGTGTTTCCTGCGAGTACTTACCTGCGAAGATCATCCAGTGTCCTGTGTATACGTTGTGTAGTGTATCAGTGTACGTGTGTGCGTGTACGTGTACCGCAGCTATGCAGTTAACCCAAACAATTGTTCTTATCGCCGCCTACGTGTTCCTGTAAGTCATTGAACATTTATACATAACCGTGAACTATTAATTCTACCGATTCGTAAATTTGTTGTGTTTATACCTTCTATTTGTGTAATCCTTGTGTATTATGTCTAAAACGTCTAAAACTGAAGACTATAAATTACATGTTGACATCCCAACTTCTGACGTTCCAGAACAGAAATCCCCAATTTTATCTCCTAGAATAACTAAACAAACACCCAAAACAGAATCCAAAATGGAAATAAATACCTTATTAAAATTCGTCAAAGAATATGACGGTAGCCGAGAAAAATTAAATTCCTTTATAACTAATTGCAACAATGCTCATGAATTAGCATCAGAATCACAAAAATCTATTGTATTTAAATACATTCTATGTCAACTGACAGGTAAAGCTGAAAGTGCTTGTTCAATTAGAGAGTTCACATCCTGGGAACAATTACGCGAATTCCTCAAAACCCAATTTTCTGACAGGAAACACCATTCCTACCTTGTAACTGAAGTCCAAGAAAGTAGACAACTTCCCACAGAGAATGTCACGCAATATGCGTTAAGAATGGAAAATTATCTTTCCCAATTATTAAACGAAATAGCGCTAGGAAATTATAAGTCCAAAGAAATACCTGGCCGTATAGCATGCATGGAAGAAATGACTCTCCATCATTTTCTCATGGGTTTACATCCCCGTATATCCAACATTGTAAGGGCTAGAGCACCCAAAACACTCAACGAGGCCGTTGCCTTAGCCTCAGCTGAAGAGCGTAACCAACAAACCACATCTAAACGTAGTAGTTATAACTATAATCCACAAGATAAACAAACAAACCAATACAGATTCAAACCAAAATATCCTAATCAGTACCAAGGTAATAGAGCCAAATCCCCGCAGAGATCAGCATCCTATTCAAACACTTCTGCCAATAAACACGATCCAAACATCACGTGTAGATATTGCAAAGAACCCGGTCACGATCTATATAACTGTCAGAAACGGCAATATAATAACAGACGCTTTGTTAATAATTTCAAGCCCTCTGGGTTCCAACCCAATCCTAGAATTCCTCGAATGAATTTTGTTAACAATGATAATGATAGCCCCGAAACCAGGGACGACCCCGAACCCGAATATGAAAATCCCGAAGTAGAAGAAAATTTAAACCAGTAAACGTCCTGAATTTGTGCCGCACAGGACGTAAAGTCAAAGTCGGTACATATCCTAATCCTAAACCTAACACTTGTTATCCTAGTCTTAAGAAATCCATAAACCAGGGTACACAGACCCTAAATGGGAACTTCAGCCACGTTCCCCGTGGAGTTATACAACAGGGTAACCAGCCCCAAAGCGGAAACTCCACTTCCAATAAGGTTCAGAGTAACCATTCTCAAAATGGGGGTTTTAGCCACGCTCCCCGTGGAGTTATACAACAGGGTAACCAGCCCCAAAACGGAAACTCTACTTCCAAGAAAACCCAGAGTAATAAATCTCAAAATGGGAACTTTAGCCATGTTCCCCGTGAAGTTATAAAACCCCAAAGTGGAAACTTCACTTCCAAGAAGGCTATACAACAGGGTAGCCAGCCCCAAAACGGAAGCCTTATCCTTAATAATACTGGATCAACACCAGTAGCTCCAAATCAGGAGATCCATGAGGTTAACATTGATACCTCAAAGAAGTTATTACCTCATATTATAGTGGAGTCACAAGTATCCGATGTCCCACTAATCCTTTTAGTAGACTCTGGTTCTGCTATTTGTTTATTGAAACAATCAAGTGTGCTTACACATCCTATCCTAACCAAGAAGCCTGTGAATATTAAAGGTATAGATCCTGGCAAAGAAACTACGCCAACTGTAGGCTACTTTAACCTAAGATTTAAAGTTTCTAATAATAAATCCATAAGCCATAAATTTCATATTATAGAAAATATTAATCTGCCTTATGACGGCATTATAGGCAACGATTTCTTTGCAGCTAATAACTGCAATATCGATTATAACCGAGACGTTCTTAAGATTAACAATCAAGAAATTAAAATTCATTTCAATGATCCTTGCTATATAATACCGCCGCGAACAGAAGCCGTCATCGAATGTACAGTCTTGAATCCTGAAATAAAAGAAGGGTTAATACTTGATCAACACATTTCTGATAAAATCTTCGTTGCCAACTGTCTTACCTCTGTAAAAGATAACCAACGTATTAATATTACCGTTGTCAATACTTCAGAAAACACAGTCACGTTAAATTCAAACCTTAAATTAAAATTAGAACCTGTAAATACAAAAGTATGCGTTACTAACCCTAAGCCCTATGAACAGTATTATGCCTCTGATCGTACCAGAGAAGTACTAAAATTACTCAGAGTAAACCACCTTAACGAAGAAGAAAAATCCAAACTCTTTGAAACCTGCTCTGAATACTCTGACATCTTTCATCTCCCAGACGACATCCTAACTTATACAGAAGCTATTAAGCACGAAATCCGAACCACTCCTTCTGCTCCTATCCACACTAAATCCTACCGATTTCCTGAGTGTCATAAGAAGGAAGTTGAATCCCAGATAAGTAAAATGCTAGACCAAGAAATTATAAAACCTTCTGCATCACCTTGGTCATCACCCATATGGGTCGTCCCCAAAAAACCTGATGCCTCTGGACAACGTAAATGGCGTGTCGTAATAGATTACCGTAAACTAAATGATATCACAATCGGAGAAGTCTACCCAATTCCTCAAATATCGGAAATCCTAGACCAATTGGGCAAAAGTAAATATTTCTCAACTCTCGACCTGGCATCAGGCTTCCATCAGGTCCAAATTTCACCAGAAGACGCAGACAAAACTGCGTTCTCAGTACCACAAGGTCATTTCCAATTTAATCGTATGCCGTTCGGACTAAAAAACGCACCTTCTACTTTCCAAAAACTAATGAATACCTGCTTATCAGGTTTGCAAGGAATTCGATGCTTTGTGTATCTTGATGACGTAGTTATTTATTCTGCTGACCTTCCAAGTCATATCCAAAACCTCACTTCTGTCTTCCATAGGCTCAGATCCTTTAATCTCAAATTGCAACCTGATAAATGCGAATTCCTTCGTAGAGAAGTTGGCTATCTTGGTCACGTCATAAGTGATGAAGGTGTAAAACCAAATCCTGAAAAACTAAAAGCAGTCGTAAAATTCCCAATCCCGAAGTCTCCCAAAGACGTAAAATCCTTCCTAGGGCTCGTTTCATACTACAGGCGATTTATTCCTAATTTTTCAAAGATCGCTAAACCACTTACTGCCCTCTTAAAGAAAGACATCACATTCCTTTGGGAAAATGAACAACAACTAGCATTTGAATCCCTGAAAGAAAAATTAACCACAGCACCCGTCCTAATATATCCAGACTTTACACAACCTTTTATCCTTACCTGTGATGCTTCGAATTACGCCATATCCGCGATCCTTTCTCAAGGTCCGATAGGACAAGACCGTCCAATTGCATTTGCATCGCGTACCATGAATAAAGCGGAATGCAATTATAGCGTCACAGAAAAAGAATGTTTAGCAATCATTTTTGGTACTAAAGTCTTTCGTCCTTACCTATATGGTAATCATTTTAAAATCGTCACTGATCACAAGCCACTACAGTGGCTATTCAATTGTAAAGATCCTGGGTCAAGGCTTATCAGATGGCGACTTAAACTTGAAGAGTTCGATTATGAAATCCAATACAAGAAAGGCAAAATAAACGTCAATGCAGACGCCTTATCCCGATTTCCAGTCAACCCGATCCAACCAGCAAACGACAATGCGACGACCAATCCCACAATCGACGAACTACCCGATCCAGAATTAGATAGAAACCTCCTAGATCTTCTTATATCTCCTCCTTCGTTTAACCCCGATGAAGACATCTTACCTCCTTCAAATCCATTCGATTCAAATGAAGATCTTATACCATTACCTGATTTTGATTTACCTTCTTATATCCCTGACGCTCTTAGAGAAGAGATTGAAAACGAAAATAATAATTTACCTGAACCTTCCTCACAAGAAACAATCTCTCCTGAAATCCCTGACCATGATCCTAGACCATCAACGAGTACACAACCGGATGTACCGATAGACGACTATCCAACATTCCTGAAATCAATGTCCGATAAAAACAAATCCTTTAACACAAACATTGAGGAACATAATGAGAGTCTTATGAAGTACCCTGGCAAGGTGATCCTAGTTCCTACATCCATCGATTTAGACGAATCGAATCCATATATCCAAGAGATCCTAAGTAACCCCGAAATCAGTGATAGGTTACAAAATTCTGAAAAGGAACTTTTCTTATCCCAAAAGGTTGAACTCAACAATAAAATATATTACCTCTTATTCTTCAAAGTCCATCATTTCGATGAATCTTCATACCCTGAAATTTTTGAAACCCTGAAAAACATAAGAAATGAACTAATTATATTCGGAAACGTTAACGAGATTGGCATATCCGATCTAAAGAACCCATTCGAAAAACATTCATTTGTCAAAATATATAACATTCTAACTTACCTGTTTCATAATACACAAATAAAAATAAACATATACCATAATAACATCATATACCCAGCTCCAATTGAAATTAAGAGAATATTACTTGAAAATCACGATATCCCTATAGCAGGTCACCTAGGTTCAATGCGAATGTTCAACAGAATAAAGCAAACATACTACTGGAAAGGTATGCGCAGTGATATAGAATCATACGTCAAACAATGTAAGTCCTGCCAAGAAAATAAAGCTTATAGGAAAATCAATCGTGCCCCAATGCAAATTACTAGTACCTCGACTGAACCATGTCAGAGAATAGCTCTAGATATCGTAGGACCACTTCCCGAAGCTGGACCTGGGAAATTAAAATTCGTCCTAACAATACAGGATGACCTTACCAAATTCTCATCTGCTTATCCCATCCGTAATACCACTGCAGAGGAAACAAGCGAATGTTTACTCCATTATATATCCATATTCGGCATTCCAAAAACAATACTTACCGATCAAGGTACTAACTTCACGTCAGACCTTTTTAAGAAAACTTGTGAATTCCTTAAAATAAAGAATCTATGGGCTTCACCCTATCACCCACAAACTCAAGGAGCCCTAGAACGAAGTCATTCAACACTGAAGGAATATCTAAAATCATATGTTAACAAGGAACAATCTAACTGGCCTCGATACATTTATACAGCCATGCTTGCATATAATACATCCGTCCATTCCACTACAAACTTCACACCTTATGAATTAATGTTTGGGCGCAAGCCATTTATTCCTAATTCAATTTATAACGAATCCTTAGGTACAACATACCCAGACTATGTCCGTATGCTCCAAAACCGACTAAAATACTCACGTGAGAAAGCATTAGATTTTATAAGAAAATCCAAAGAATCTTCCAAAACCTACTATGATACTCATACTCGTCCTGTAAAATACAAAATTGGCGACTATGCGTATCTAAAAAACCATTTAAGACTACGTAAAGCACTGTCTCCTATTTGGAAAGGCCCGTATAAAATTATAAAAATCAATGGTAACAACACACTCACCTTATTAATTAACCGACGCCACGTTACACATCATTTTGATCAGGTAAAACCTGCCGACGTCAGGAACAACCTGTAAAAGAAAAACTAAAAACAAAATATAATTATTATTAAGTAATAATACTTACCTTATCTTGTCCTAGAGACGTTTTATTCATACAATATAAGTTAGTAATATAAGTTTAGTATGTAAGTTAATATATAATTAATGTAGGTTATTAATTTACAGAACTCCATGTCGGGCCCGAAGTCAACAAGACTATTTCATTCAACAAATAGAATCGAGCCCTGGCCTTTATTTTGACTATCTTGGCTATCTTAAAATAAATAATGGACAATTAAATGTCTTAATGCCAATAGACCTTTCACACTTTGGCCCACATGTCAAAAACATTAAATCCGCACTAGAAACAACTAGAACATTATGTAAATTAAGCGGCCTAGTAGAAAGTAGCTGTTATAATATGTTCGCACCCCTAAATGCCCGTTATAACGACATGTATAAAGAGTTCCTATCAATTTCACACCTAATCGAAAAACGCTCAAAACGCGCTTGGATTGGAGGCCTAGGCTCTGTTATAAAGACTGTATTCGGCAACCTTGACGAAAACGATGGCCTCAAGTACAATGAAGCCATTAATGTATTACAGAATAACCAGAAAAAATTGGTCTCATTGATGAAAGAAAACATTTTACTGAGCAAATCCACCATTTCATCTTTTAACGATACTATTCATAAAATTAAAATCAATGAAATCAATTTAAATAACGCTATCAACAAACTCTCGAACAATTTAGCAAATGTTACCCTTGTAATGAACGAACTGCTATTGCATTCTAACATTAATCAAATTCTCGATAACTTAGAAACCTCAATTTTAACTTTGTCATTCCAACTGGAAGACCTGACCAATGCTATCTTATTCAGTAGTCAAAACATCCTGCACCCGGCTATGATTACGTCGCAACAACTGTTCCGAGAGCTTGCTGATAACCACCGGTACTTACCTAACGACTCGGAGTTACCTGTAAATTTAGACTTAAGTTCCATGCATTATATTTTGCATGTATCTAAGTTAGTTACTTATTACAGTAATAATAAGATATTTTTTGTACTACAAATCCCGTTAGTTTCCATAAAAGATTATGTATTATACCATAACATCGCTCTGCCTACACCTCACGATTCAAATAAGCCTAACACTTTCAGCCTAGTAATACCCAGTTCGAAATACATAGCTATGACTAAAGATAAAACTCATTATTGTACATTAAATGACCTAACTAATTGTAAATTAATAAAATCCGATAGACGTCTATGTGATATCGCCAATATCCATGTATCAAATATCAAACCCACCTGTGAAAGCGAATTTATGACTAGAGTTATCACTATAATACCACAAACCTGTGATACAAAATTTATCTATGGTAACCTTGACCTCTGGAAACCTATAGAAAATAATAAATGGATTTATGTACAGTCAGTATCGAATAAAGTATCCATAAACTGTAGAAATTCCAAGCTTATCGAAATAAATATATTAGGTACTGGCATAATTAGAATCCCAAATAACTGCGTCGCCTATTGCAAAAGCACTATATTAATTCCTAAATCTACCACATTAAATATAACCGCACCAATCGGCCTCGCCAACTTTAATCTCTTGAACGATACTTGCTGTAACATAAACAAATGGAACAAATCAATAACTAATGTGTCTCCTATTCCACTATTAAGCCCAGATTTAGATAACTTAAAACTTAACGACAACATATTCCTTAAACAATTACACAAGCTGGATAACACACTTGAAAAACCTCATATAGTAAAATACGGGACACATTATTCAATTGTTACTGTAATGATAATGACTATGATAATATTTTATGTAATCTTCAAACTTTATAAATGTATGCGACCCGGCAGCAGAACCGCAATCAAAACATTAGTCTCACAAAACCCTGAACTAGTTGAAAACACAATACCTGATAATAATTCCGTTCATGAAGAAATACCACTTCCATCTATCAGGCCGACCTTCTAATATACAAATTGCCCTTAGACTTACCTTCAGGAACTTCAAGGTCACACCTTAAAGTTCCCTCTTAAAGGGGGAGGTGTTATACCCTGTCAATGTATACAAAGTTGCTAACCGTAATGCCTAATAAGCAATACGGTACTCAGGTCAGAAGTATAGCTAGTTCAGGCAGTTCAGTTCGCTTCCGACTTTCTAACCGAGCGGGTCTGCCCAAAGGTCTCACCTAGTGTTAATAAATGTAATCCTTTTAAAATAAATATATCCTTAAAATAATTGTCCTTCGTTTCCTTTTTTTTAAAAACTGAATTCGGGTGAGACCTATAACAGTACGTAATGCTTGAAATTGTGATTACATGCCATACGTCACACATAACTAATACTTTGTAGAAGATTTTTACGAAAAGAAAAATGAAGACAATTGCGCAGACAATCGGAAAATTTCACTAACTGACTAGATACTTTTATCTAGACAAATTCCACGCAGATAAAGCCGCGGGCAGAAGCTAGTTAATCATATAAACTACAGCAAATACATTTATCGGACTAATAAAACAATAAAGCGAGTGTCACACGGAACAAACGTGCGGCTAAACAGAGACGCGTTGACGCGAACAAATTGACGCTCTGTAACGCACCTATATAGTGTGCACCATGTGTCTTGATACTTAAAAAAAAACAGGAATTGGGTGCCAGTATTCGGAATCCCGTGATTCTTCTTCAGGTATCTCGATGTATTGGTCATCCACAGCCTGACCGCTACTAGGGCAGCTTAACCTTGCAGATCAATTGATCGGGTTAGTTATGTTATTAATGATGATTCAAATCTTTAAATAAGGAAAAACTAAGACAAAAAACTACACTTCTAGGCTATCATTTATTACTAGTTTATAATATTATATGATAATGTATAAATATATTGTATTAAGTTAAGATAAGGCAACCTGTGTCTCACGCACTTATTTAGGTTAGCTTACGACTGTTAGTATTTCGTTGTACGCGCGGTGTTTGCCTATAAGTGATTGTTGCACTGCTGCTCTCATATAGTGTACCTATAATATAGTGTCTTATTAGTGTAAACAATTGTTGGTGAACCAAATAAATAAAATAAATAAAAATCATCCTGTCATGTCAATATCATCAGAAAATGTGTGTTCTTTAATTAATATATACAATTCTTTTCTTGAATAATTATGACAACAAATAAACAGTCTCTGATAAGATAACTGAGAGTAAACAAAATTTAAATCAAAATTCACGTCACTTGAGTAAAATAAAAAGGTAAATACATTTCAGTGTATTAATTCCCATCTATGTACTACTAGTATATCATTTTAATAACCTTATGACTTTCTCCAATGCATACAGTTCCAATAAATACAGCACTCCCATATTTTGATTAATAACACTTCACAAACAGCTACACAGCTACAACAAAGCATTATACAACACCATGGTTATCCAACAGCCTCCTACTTAAGTGAGATTTAACAACAGCCTGTTTACATAACAAAATGTTATTGTATAAAATATTATAAGGTAAATAATAAAACATGTCAAGGAAGCAACCGTAATTGATGATCAGTCGTCGCTCTAGTATATTCAATATTGTCCCAGCAGTATTTCCGTGTAGAAAGTCTAGTTTTATGAGAGGTTAACAATTTATAATGTTGCCATTAACCAAGTAATTTATGTCTTAATATTACAATATGGTAAACAACGCAATTACAGGCGTATATCTAAATCTGTGTTGTAATTACAGATGCGAAACCTATGTCTGGTGAAAGTTCGCAGTTAGTAGTTTCATACTGGGTGTAAGATTTAGATAAATTGTCGATGACACCGGTCCTTAGCAGATACATTTGTACTTATTTGTGTTATGTTTACGAATTGATTACATTAATTCACTGGAGTATACTTTATAAAACAAATCTATATAGAGGCTGTTTCTCCGAAGAATTATTCAGAGATTTACTGACGTACACTTAGTATTCTTGTATGCTTTAGGTCCTATGTAATAGGGGCCTAGCCTATTGCGATAATCTCTATCTCTCAAATTTTATCTCCTAACTGCTACAGAGAATTCCATAGAAAAATCCAATAGGTACCTACTTAAATCCAATCTCAATTAATGAAGATGACATTTAAAATACCACGGTAAACATTTTTATAGTTAAGTTTACCTTGCTAATATACATACCTAGTCGCTTTCCGCTTTCTGTCCCTCTGTAAGCTGCTTTCTTTCTCCGAGCCTTTTCCTAACTATATTAGGGTCGGCTTTCAGTCTAACCAGATACGGCTGAATATCATCCATCAGACCTTCGCAATCTAATTTTTTTTTGGTAACACCGATACCCTGTGGATAGACTGGTAGTCAGTCTTTTTAGGCTTCTGACTGCCACTAATGATCATTATGTGTATACTATTAGACAATAATTATAATCAAGTATCAAATCCTCCGAATCCTTTCATAGTATCAAGTGCGGAAACAATAGAGGGGGATCAAGTTTACAAGCAGCTCAATTGGCCGGTTGTAATTTCGACCCATTGTCTCTATGTCCCCTGATCCCATTCGTCCCCTGTCCCCGGTCGCCCTAGTTCTTCCCAGGGGACGTCGTTACGTTCTTTGTATTAACATATTTACGACGAACGAAAACGGCGATTATTGTGTCTTAATTTATAGGGAGGGTGGAACGTCTTAGAAAAGTATTTTCGTTTCATTTCTTAGATATTTTATTCGGTGATATTGTTAGATAATTTAACTGTAGTGAATAAGAAAAGTGAGTGAGTGATTTTAGTGTTACATTTCATCTGAAAGTTATTGCTTTTTTTTACTGCTAAACATACGGCCCACATAATGGTAAGCGTTTACCATAGCCTATAGACGCTTGAAACACCAGGAGTATCACTTGCGCGTTGCTGACCCTGTAAATCGAAAGAGGAATAGTTGGGTTGGCAGTGTAAGGATCAAAGTCCCCCACTGCCGACACAACGTTTCATCGTGGAGCACTCTTTCCCTTACTTGCCGTAAGGAGCACAACACAGCTAAAGGCAGTGTTATTTCACTTCGATTTTCTGCAAGGCGGAAGTACTTTCTCAGTCGGGCAACTCCAATTTGAGTGGAATTACTCCCACTATGTCCTGCCTCTCTTACGTATATCTCGATATTTATTAGTGACTTTTTTTTAAGCGTGAATCACATAAGTTATTTAGAAAAGGAAAAATTGGACCGCGGGCAGGATTCGAACCTGCGTCTTCTGGTTAGGTACACCAGACGCTATGACCACTAAGCCACCGCGATACCTACCCGTCATGTCGAATTTTTCCTTCACATACTGAATTTACGTCTTTATGGTGACGTCAGTAACACCTATTGAAATGCAAGTTTTTGCTTTTCAACCGACACAACTTACTTTACAGTTAGTTAAGTGTCGAACGATGCCACCTTACCTTGTAACTATCTTTTTGTATATTTTTGGCATTTTCCATGCTAAGATTTTAAGTTATTTAGAAAAGGAAAAATTGCAAAAACTTGCATTTCAATAGGTGTTACTGACGTCACCATAAAGACGTAAATTCAGTATGTGAAGGAAAAATTCGACATGACGGGTAGGTATCGCGGTGGCTTAGTGGTCATAGCGTCTGGTGTACCTAACCAGAAGACGCAGGTTCGAATCCTGCCCGCGGTCCAATTTTTCCTTTTCTAAATAACTTTAAAATCTTAGCATGGAAAATGCCAAAAATATACAAAAAGATGAATCACATAATTTTAGATTTGCGTTTTACCACTACCTCACCTGATGTTAAGTGAAGGTGCAGGCGACGATTGAGTACTTGCCTAGAAGTAACCTATACACTCATGACTGAAGTGAATCAATAATATTATAGAGAAACCCAACGATAATACTCGACCTTTGGATCGAACCCAGGACCAAAAGGGTGGTAATCGTGTTTACAAAGACTAGACTAATGAGGCTGGATGATATTTTTTTTATTGTCACTCGTATCTTTTAACGATCAAATGAAATTGGAAAAAATTGGCAAAATCTACGCAGACGAATTCGCGGGCTAAAGCTAGTCTACAAATGTCTACATACAGGGTGTTACAAAACTACCCGTAAAGCCGAGAGGAGGTTAAATGGGGCCTTATAACGAGTCCATTCACAATATTTAAGAACCGCAGTAACGCTGTATAACATACCCAAAAAAAAGGAAAACAACAACATTTTATGAATGAAAAATAGAAAAACTATTAAAGTAGACAATTATTACGTAAAATAGGTACGTAGGTCTTTCTGTAAAATAATCTGGTTCCCTGACATGAGTGCTGACATTTTTGGCTTTGATAATCAATTATATTTTTACAGGGTATTTTGTAACACGTATCAGGTACTTTATCTATGGAGTCCTTGAGTGGACAGCCAGATGGACCGAAGATCTCAAGAGGGCGGCTGGGTCATACAAAGGTAAAAGTTTACTCCAACTATAAATATCAAAAATACACTATCCAAAGCTTCACAACCGTAAACAAAAGAAAATATTTTCCCAACAATTCAGTAAATGCAAACGTTTAAGTTTTAAATGCTTACAGTTACAATGCCTTTAGACACTATATGCACATATATAGATATAAATAATCCACACATACTTAATACTGACAATAACAAATACATACATGCGACGGCTTTTAGCAACAATGAAAAAAGTCGGCTTCTAAATACCAACGCTAGGGATGGGACCATGATAAGTATTAATCAAGTGAGCTGAATATTGCAAGTATGGGTACGTTTTTTCATTTAGTAAGCTAATAGTGATTTAAGTAGTACTAGTATAAAACGAAAAAAAAAATATTCTTTGTCCGCGGCTGTCTTGATGTTTCTCCACTATTTTTTCGAAATTACGCAATGGATTTTGATACGGTTTTTGCTGTCTTTTCATTCTATCTGTCATTTCTTCTGTCATTCCTTACCGTCAAGCCTTAATTTATTTCAATAGATACCTAAATAAAAATACAATACATTAGTACATAGGATTTGACAATATACGGTTTTCACTGTAATAACAGAAAAATTCTCGTTTTTTGCAATGTGTATCTCCTTACCATCATTTTTTATACAGCCGAGCTTTTATTTATTTCAGTACCTAAATAAAAATACAGTACATTAGTACTTACCATTTGACAATATACGGTATTAATTCTGATTATTAGATATAATCCAATAAGTCTAAAAAAACCCGTTCAACTCGAATGAATCATCGTGCCTCGTTCCCATCACTACATTAGAGACAAAGGGGTACTCCTCGCCGCAAGTCAGTTACTAATGGCAAGGCGAGGCAGAGATCACGCAAACAGATCCCGCTTGAAAGCAATTAAAGCACACCAGATTCCTAAGGGGACAGCCACCGGAGGCAATCAAAATAATCACGACGATTTAACACTTTCCTACCTGGAGATAAGTGATAAACTAAGTCTTGTTACGCTCGGATATCGAGTGACGTATTTATTTTGATAGTGCTAATGAAGCGAATAGATTAGAATTGTTGTTGGACTGAATGGACATTGTTAGGTCTTAGAAATAGGTGAGTTGGGTTAATTTATCTGCGCGAGAGTACGGGTATAGACTCTGTGTACCGAGATTCTAACCGTGAAACGAAAGAAAAGAAAGAAACATTCGTATGGTGTCAAAATTAAATGTGCCCACACTACTCTTAATATACGCGAATGTGCGTGTTTATCTATCAATACTTATATACTATCACGGCAGTATTCCTCAATGGTTTAGGCAGACGTATACTGATATAGTACACCCACAATTCGACAGTATGTTTTAATCATAATCATCATCATCATCATCAACCCATATACTGTCCCACTGCTGGGCACGGGTCTCCTCTCATATTGAGAGGGATTAGGCTATAGTCCACCACGCTGGCCTAGTGCAGGTTGGCAGACTTTACAAACCGTCGAGAAGAATCTCTAAAGTATGCAGGTTTCCTCACGATGTTTTCCTTCACCGTTAAAGCAAGTGATAATTAATTATTAATACGCATATGAATTCGAAAAGTCAGAGGTGCGTGCCTTGGGTTCGAACTCGAGATCTTCGACTTGGCAGTCCAATGGTCATACCACTAGGCTATCACCGCTTGTGCTACTGTTTTAATCATAAAAACGTGTTTTTTTTTCTCCACTATAGGTAAATAAATTGTTTACTAAACTTTAAAATTCAAAATTTAAGTAAATTTACTTATTAATTAAACATTTTTTTTCTTTCAACTTTTTTTTTTGATAAGTATTGTATGGCTTAGACCCATTTTGATACCACAGCTGTGAGTCAGTGACATCCACCTGTACATTGATATCTTTATACTGCCACAACCCAGTTTCCCTAAAAGTCTATCCACGCACAGCTAGACAAATACCCTTATAGGAACTATCTGGCTAGGGGAAATGGCGGTACAGTTGCTAATGAGCATATCAGACCATATGAAATGAATGGGAAAGTGCTAGAAGGCAGTAAAAGGAATATGTCTGTCTGGGCAATTGGTACTGTGAGACCCTGATGGGGTCTACGGCGGCCTATTAAAATAAACTCTCGGTTAAAAGGGACTTTACGACTTTATTCTTCAAAGGTCAAGGAATAACTCTGACAACCATTAATCACTTTGACTAAACATTCTACATTTAAATTCAAATGATTATTTCTTCTTAAACCAGCCAGTCTCACGCTGACTCCTGGTAGCGACCTCTACATCAGCTACGCCCACCATCATGGATAATACTTCCAGTGTTATCCATATAGAGAAGAAATAAACATGTCCCTACCTAGTGCCTAACTCGAACTGTCAGTTTCAGGCGAAAATATTATTACACCGCACGTGAGGCATGTCCTTTGCTAAAGGATAGTTTGTGGCGTGTTGCATCTCTTGTGCTAAATTAAAAAAAACATTTACCTAAACTAACATTTGTGTGCATAACTATACACAAGAGAAATAACATCTATCACAGTAAAGAATTAAAGAGAACAATGTCGCCACAAACTTCATCGCGACAAAACGCCTGGAAAAGACGCGAAGCAGCCTCCTCTCTACTGATGCTTCAAAATTTAATGTACAATCAGCAACGCATCATTCCTGAAGGGTCTAAGAAATTCAAATTAAATACAATACCACATCTTAATTCTTAACTTTTTTCTAACGCAATTGAGTCAGAGAAAGGAAAAGATTAAATTGCCATATTGTCTTAGCATGAAATCACTCCGAATAAAATGCAAAAATTTACTTGACTTCCCATATCTAAATCTCAATAAATACACATTAACGTTCCATTGAATTAAATATGTTATGGAACCTTCGGATAATGCTGAATCGGTTGTGTTCAAAACAAACACACTTTGCAAAGACTATATCTTATCAACAAAGTCGAAAACAGCTTTTTCCGAATCTTTCCCCCTCTAGATAGAACAAAAAAAAACCCTCTTGTTTTTTTTTAATCGGAGTTCTTTCACAAGTAGTGTTTTTTTAGGTCGTTGTCATCCGAATTTCCTTTCTCCAGCTCGTCCAGACAGCCATCATTGATATACATGAAAACAAACAAAATAATTAATAATATGTCGCTCAATTTCCAAGCTAAATTAATGTTTTTAAATGGTATCAAATTAAATAACTATCGAATATGAAATGCTTTTCCTATACGACATAAATTAAACTTGAAGTGTTTTTTATTTAAATGTTTAGGTGTATAAACTACTAATCTATATAAAATTAACTTTGTATTAAAATCTTTTCTATCATTATAATTTATTTTTAGTTTTTTTCTATTACTTAAAACCTTTTTAAAAAAATCTTTATAAAAATAAATATTATGTCTTCTGACATTGACAATCTTATCATGGTTACGACAGTTACCCTTGGCAACCTTAATAACCGTTTGATATAAGGGCTTTGTTACACTAAGCTTATTTGATGAAATTTTATTAACTTTCACTTTCTTTAAAAAATGTTTTTTTGTTGCTCTTGGTGCCATAGCTACCTGAACATCCTTTAACTCACCGTGTTCAGACTCCAGATGTTCAATCTCTAAAATCTTTGCTTTACATAAATCGTTACCATCCTGCTGGCATGACACAGAATCTTTATAAATTATTTGGCGATTATCTTCATATTTATTACTATTCATAATAACCTCACCTAAATCATCGACTACTTTAACAACAGGTAAGTCCAATGTCTTCCTATCGTTCTCCTGTTCTACTTTCACACAATATAAATAATCAATTTTTGAATTAACATTTATAACATTATCATTATTGTTTATATGGTGACAACGTTCATCATATGTCACAGAGTGAGATACAGACATGTTATTCTGTACATATGTTTTATCCAAAAACTCCACATTCAAACGCCCCTTTATTAGTAAACAATTATTATAAAAATCTACAACTGCTTCATTTTTTAATAAGAAATCTTGTCCAAGCACTAATTCTTGATCAATATCTTTAATAACAATAAATTTATTAGTAAAGAAACAAGAATCTATCATAAAATTAACTATAGCTTCTCCGATAACAGTCAAACAAGAACCCGAAATAGACCTTACAAAACGTTTATCCGCAGGTTCACAATTGTAGCGTAAATTCAAATTTCTTGCCAGCTGTTCCGACATGCACGAAACAGATGCACCGGTGTCTAATAGTGCGACACAAGCCTTATTAGCAATATAAATATTAACGAATGGACAGAACTGACCCGATTTCATATTTTCTTCAGAATTCTGTTCCATCTCATACACAGCATGCACGCTGCGTGAACTGCATCTTTGATCTTTATATCTTTGGTAATTTGAATTATTTGGAGCTCGCGGCTCCCATCTTGAGCTAGAATTATAGTAAGCTTTGTTATCTGCACATGTGAAATGTTGTTGTGGTCGCAACTTGTATTGCGGCTTAGGCAACTCATCCCTGATAGGTGACCTAGACGTGGTCTCACTTGACGGATGATAACTTCTCATTTTTAGAGATTCTTCATCATCAAATAAATATTTTATTTGAAAAATCGTGGCACGTAGTTCTGACTTAGACGAATATATATTTGTGCCCAATTTAAGCTTGTTTACATATAATAACCCCTTTAAAAATCTTTTGATGAAAATATGTTCATCATCAATTTTAGCTTTTGTAGCTATATCTGATAATCGATAGAAAAATGTAATTAAGTCTTCATTAATTTCTTGCTTGGTTTTATAAAATAGTTCTACATAATTAATTTCTGATGGGAATTCGTTTCTTAATTGATCAGAAATTGTCACAAGGTTTACCCCATCATAAAATACAGATTTATAGAAAAGAAGCGCAGGTCCTCTCAGGTATGCACCCAGTATAAGCGCTAGATCGCTCTTCGGCCATTTATTTACTGCCGCGACCAATTTAAATTGAATTAAAAACTCGTCGAGGGACACATAATCGAGCCCAGAAAACAATTGCATTTCCTGTGCCATCTTATACAAAAATATTTAAACCACTTAGCTCTGGTCAATGGATATTCACTATACTCCTTCGATTAATATAAATTCCTTCCTTGGGGGTTCATTCATCAGTTGTCGCCATAAACTTAGTCGACGACTCGCTTGGCAA
Source organism: Acronicta alni (assembly GCA_964056405.1). NCBI lineage: Eukaryota > Metazoa > Arthropoda > Insecta > Lepidoptera > Noctuidae > Acronicta > Acronicta alni. The sequence continues at coordinate 7,892,658 of OZ043930.1, forward strand.
ATTTTTCACTCGCTCCACTAAAAATATAATATATTTATCAATAACTTTTCAATCCTACCCGGCGCCTCCGCCACTATGTGAGACCCTGATGGGGTCTACGGCGGCCTATTAAAATAAACTCTCGGTTAAAAGGGACTTTACGACTTTATTCTTCAAAGGTCAAGGAATAACTCTGACAACCATTAATCACTTTGACTAAACATTCTACATTTAAATTCAAATGATTATTTCTTCTTAAACCAGCCAGTCTCACGCTGACTCCTGGTAGCGACCTCTACAGTACCTTCTCAAAAGCGGCTGGAAAAAATATTTATAATATTATTATGATATTATTGCATTTATTTTCAAGAAAGGGCCTCTAGGAACTACCTCCGCTTTGCAGAAAATCTAAGTAATTCAACACTGCAACTCAAAGCAGTGCACTGCTGTGCTCCGCGAGGGAACGTTGTGTTGGCTGTGGGGGGACTTTGTCCCTTATACTGCCAACCCAACTATTCCTTTTTCGTTTTACAGGCACGGCAACGCGCAAGTGATATCCCTGGTGTTACAAGTGTCTATAGGCTACGGTAACCGCTTACCATCACGTGGACCGTTTGCTTGTTTGCCACCTGTGGTATATAAAAAAAAAAGTATTTATTACTTATGTAGGTACAGAGGCCAGCACATCAAGCTACCACAACCTGTCAAATTTCTTTGATTGAATTTCAACTTTAATTCGAAACAATAGGGTTCATATTCAATTGGGAAAATTTGACAGTTTTGTATATATTGACCTGCTGGCGTCTGTACTAGTTGGCGCCGGCACTGATGACCTCTGAGAAGAGACACCTAAATAAACTCAGAGAATCATGGTCTCTTTTAAATTCCAGACAGGAACAGTTATTTCGCTTATCTAATTTGAACTGGCCTTTTGAAGAAAGAGCCACAGCAGCTTAGAACAGAATTGACTAGTCCTAACTGATGAAACGCATTTTTTTTTTTTTTTTTAATTTATTGAAAAAAGAAATTACAGGGCTCATAAAATTACATCTGCCAAACTGCAAGGCAGTCAGTAATATAATACATCAGTCATCGTGCAAATTTACCATTATTTAGGGAGCTCAACGACCTACGACGATACCATACCATCAGCAAGACATTTACGTAGGTCACATGAAATACTCAAAACTGTTCATGAATACTTTAATGTTCTAATCTCCTATTGACTCCTACAACAATTTGCTCGCAGTATCCGATACATTCCTTTCCTATCCTAGATCGGCATGAAAAATCAATGGTAATTCCAATCGTAACCACATCTGCAGTGGTCACAGTGGCTTCTATGCAAATACTAAGCTTATCTTCACCAGATACGACGTAAACTTGTCTAGATTCAAAACACACAAGATAGAACCCCATTTAAACGTGTTTAGAGTTGATTTTATGTTGAGGTACATGTTGAACAATAAAATAATGCAAACACCTGACGGCTTGTCTTGTATACTCGATTTCAACTGGTTTTGAAACATTAGCAAACAGAAACATTTTTCAGAATATTGATAAACTTGATTTTACGAGATTGGTTAAATCTATTGTATTGTAGTCTAGAGTGTATTGGATTCATAATTTTAGTTAAAAAATACTATCAATCTGCAACACATCCTTTCATCATTATCAACCAATATACTGTCACACTACTGGGCACGGGTCTTCCTCTCATATTGAGAGGGATTAGGCCATAGTCCACTACGCTGGCCTAGTGCGGGTTGGCAGACTTCTCACACCGTCGAGAATAATCTCTAAAAGGCATGCAGGTTTCCTCACGACGTTTTCCTTCACCGTTTAAGCGAGTGATAATTGATTATTAATTCTTACACATCCTTTACAATAACATTATAAATCATTTTCCGTTACATCAAACTGTTTATACAGTTTTGTGGGACAATTTATTAATTTATAAGTTTTACTATGTACCTTAAAAAATACAAATAAAAATAAATAATACACAATGTAATGGACGAGTTATCTTTGAAATTACTGCATTTTCTTTAATCTTTTATTATACATTATGAAAGAAAACAACATTCTAACAAACTTCCCTAGACACCATTAAAACTGGAGCAGACATTTATTTAAAAAAAAATTAAAAAGGTAGATAGTGTTTGGCTGTCCTGAAAAACCGTGGTTTGTAACTTACATTAATTGATGCTTCCGGCATTGTATTTAATAATATTATTTTATTTTAGAGCTGCTATAGCTCTTTACCGTTTTGGTAAAGTTATAATTATATGGTAGTCCATATTCTACCAATATCTCTTAACATACCCATTAAAGGTGGAGCATTCTGGCTACACTCACTTACCTTATCTTAGTTCTCAATTGGCGACATGTCAAAGTGTGTAACTTTTTAGTACATGTAAAGCAGTTTATTACAATATTATAATATTAAGGACGATCGACCTACCGTCAGCTGTTAAGGCATGGTCACCTTGGGACTGCGGACGATTGCTACAGCGCTCCCGTAGTCCCGGGACTAAAGTGGTGACGCGAAACGCCGAGGTTGGTTTTAGTCGGTAGATCGCTCTTTTCAGAGCGAAGTTCGACACACCCCACCACTCTCCTCGGAGCGGTGGGTAGTGCATAAAACATTTCTAAACCCGTCAATAAAAAAAAATTGTCACCTTAAGACGGAAACTTTTGTTTTGAATGCTAACCATAATTATCTTTATCACAATGATAATCATATACAACATCACGCCTATATTCCCCGAAGGGCTAGGCAGAAGTGTACTAATATACATCTACAGTTTGCTGGTATGGTCCCATGTAATAGGGCACACATCAAAACTACAAGCTGCTACTGAGAATTTCGTATAAAAACCCAATAACACTACTCGACCTAGGAATTGTCCTCAGGATGGGACAGTAACCTCTAGGGTATGAGTTGCGTTAAGAAACACTAAGTTATAGGGAAATCATTATGCAATTTCTTTTTTATTGGAAAGAGTATACCTATTTCCGTGACGATTCTATGTAAATTTTGTTGATTTCAGACCATCCGTTCTAAAGATACACAATAAATGCTTGGAGTCCGGTTTCCAGAAGAAAGAGGTCCTCATTCTTCTTTTTAGTCGTTTAACAAAGCAATACATATACCTACTACTGTTACTGCCTGCGTAGTCTCTTTGTAGTACAAATCCCTCCATATAATTTCCAAACAGTTTAGTCAAAAGGTAGTGTTAATAATCGAAAAATAATAACATGTTCCAATGGGCATTAATAAATGACCCGTATATACACGCCCTACCCCGCGGTAGCCAAAATGCAAATCCGATACAACGCTTCTCTTACGCAACTTTATTATTCTTATTTTAAATGTGTCTTTATTTTTAAAGAATCACTTTTTATTCTTTTAAATGTTGCCTTTTATTTATCTTTTATCTTTTTAGCCCATCCCCATGTCGTGCGCGTTGATTGCATTCGTGAGTTGCAACCAGATATTGTTAACTTTTAAAAGAAGCCGCTTGATCGAAAGCTTTTAAAATAAAGTGCATTGTCCACGAGTATTGTTTTATGTATCAAATGTTTTTATAAATACTGTAATTTCCTCTCAGTTTATTACTTTTGTCTGATAATTATTTTTTATCAGTTTCTTTTATACCTAATGAATAAATTATGATTATTTTTGTCCAGCATATTGACATAGCTTGTAGAGTTGAATGAATTAAAAAAACTTAAAGCTTAGCTATGGCTTCATTGCGCGATTGGTTCAGAGGAGGTGAAGCGGCTGAACGATCGATTTCCGCAGCATAGAACGCCGGTTCGATTACCGCACGAAATATACATAAATATGTGTAGGCGTACAGATAGTGGTTTCCGTGTCCGTGAAAATTTACACCCTACGATTCATGAAAAAATCTAAGCGTGTGAGGTTTTGTTTGAGGTGAAAAATCTCTTGCGAAGGTCAGGTGAAGACCAGGGCGGTTTGCCATTCATTTAAAAATACCTTACCTAATCGCCTAGATAGCTAAAGACTGCCCTGCTCATACCAATTTATGATTAAACTTCGAACATTCGACACTTCAACCAAAATTTTCATTCCACAATCGACTTTTATAACCCTGCTTAGACATACATATTATCACGCCTGTATTCCCAGAATGGTTAGGCAGAGGTGTACTAATGTACACCCACATTTCGCTGGTATGTTTAGGTCCCATGTAATAGGGGGCGAGCCTATTGCCACTAACCGGGCACAAATCCAGACTCCGAGCTGCTACCGAGAATTTCATAGAAAAGCCCAATAACACTTTGCTTGACCTGGGGATCGAACCCAGGACCTCTAGCGTAGCAGTCGCGCTTAGGACCACTAGACTAATGAGGCAGTCCTGCTTAGACAATAACTAATAATAAAACGACAACCGTAACCATAACAGATCAATGAAATAATTAAAAAAAAACTAAGTTAAGATAGGTTGTGCAACACTATTCTAGATTCTAGGTCTTCACCAATTAGATTCGGAGGCTAGGCTGGTGAAATGTCGCGTATTTCCAAACGCGTGCGACGGTGCAACGACCCGCATACCGACAACCTGCTCTATGTGATGACAGAGTACTTGTTAGTTGTTTAGTTATATGGTACAGCGTATAAGAGATGGCTGGAATACTTAAAAGAGGGACTTACTTAATAGAGCGAGTAAATCCACTCAAATTGGAGCTGGCCGACTGGGGAAGTACTTCTGCCTTGCAGAAAATCGAAGTAAAATAACACTGCTTTGAGCTGTGTTGTGTTGCTTACGGTGAGCAAGGTTGCCAGTGCTCCACGAGGACTTATTTTCATTACATTAATATTTGTGTCTTGTGGGAATCGAATCTACGACCTAGGATCAGTAGTCCGACACTCGAACCAAACCACCATTTGACGAGACCTCGTCAAATCCTTTAATCATTTCCCAAATTATTTTTTAATTCGTCTAGGTGCTAAAATTACAATTTTACGAATTGAATTTAAATAAACTTAATTAACTATTACTATATTTAGCATGCGTGAAGTGCATTTCAAACTACGCTATACTATTCTGCTATCTAGTATAGCATTAAAAGCTCTAAAGCTATACTATATAGCATTGCGTTCACATTAAGGGATATAATCGCAAACAAAAAGCCAGACGTCTCGTTTCGTCCATCTATTTGCAGGCAGGCGGGGGGAGCAAAATGCGCCGCGCGTAGCATATCGCAGCGTATCGTTCAATTTAATAATTGTCATAATATAGCAAGCCAATAATTATATATTATAGCTAAGTGTGAACGCGTTCTAAATAAATGTATGGTGAGCGATATTGTAGTGCTATGAAGTAAGTAGCAATATGCTAATAAAATATTATAGCGTAGTCTGAAATGCGCTTTAATACCAATTAAAATTATAATGAAAAATAACTATTTTATGTAGAATAAATAAATTCTACTTAATATTGGCAAACATCAATAAGCTTATGACTTGCACCACACAACAACCAGTAGCACAGAACAGCAACTAACACTGCCGTAGAAAAATAGTTTCAATCACCCGCCATTGATGCGCCCGCGCCGTGCCGCGTCTGTGACTCCTATTGAAACGCAGCAAATTGTTAACGTCCGCTGATTGAAGCTTCAAAGGGTTAATATTGAAACAATGGTGCTATGTTTGAATAGAATGGTGTGCGAACGAATTAGTGAATGGTTTTTGATTTGAATATTGAGTAGGATTTGGTCGAATAGCATTTATTACCAATATCATTCGGTATTATTGCGTAACTGCAATTACAACCTTTAAATTTTATTCAAATTTCTTCAATAATATTTTACTTTACCTTATTCATGAGGTAGGTACTAATAATAATACTATAAAAAACACTTATTCTTTTATCTAAAATATTTTGTAGTTGGGATTAAAACCATTGGACTGCCAACTCGAAGGTCTCTAGTTTGAATCCAAACCTCTGAATTTTCGAATTCATGTGCGTATTAATAATTAATTATTACTGGCTTAAACGGTGAAGGAAAACTTAGTGAGGAAACCTGGATGCCTTAGAGATTTCCTCGATGGCGTGTGAAGTCTGCCAACCCGTACTAGGCCAGCGTGTTGGACTATAGCCTAATCCCTCTTGTTACCTAAGACCAGCAGTGGGACAGTATATGGGTCGATGATGCTTTAAAAAATATATTTGTAGCAATCGTTTTTTATTTTATTTTTTAAATAAACGTAATCTCGTTCAGAAATCCTTTATGCACAATTGCACAGACACCTAGATTCATTAAAAAAAAAAATCAATTTATAACAGTATATATTTTTATATTTTAGTATCCGCCAGATGTGCATGGAACATAAATAATAAAAAAAAACAAGTCCACACCAATCATAAGCATCAGGTTTATGATCATTGTAAATCGATTTTGAGTTCATTGACTTTATTATTTACGTATATAATAAAACGATACATTTTGTTATGTACTTTAAAAATAAGATAAAAATTTCGGGAATAGAAATATTACTTACTATTATTATTTTTTTCACTGTATTTATACTACTTACTAAAAAAAGAAATTAATTATTATATCAATAATTTTTAATAGATATTATTTATTACCAAGTTAAATTATGCAAATGTAATATACCTAATCATAAAATTGTTATTATTAAGTAATAAAGATATTATTTATTTGATATTTTGTTTTTCTAAGAAATTCTCATCTCATTCTCGGACACAAGTCCTCACTGTTACTGCTTGCTCAGAGTTTGGATTTGTGCCCGGTTAAATGGCAATAGGCTTGCCCCCTATTAAATAGGACTTACACATAGCGCGAACTGTGGGTATACTGTTGTAGGTGTGAGTATATATTCTAGTTACCCAACGTTTCGGACGCATCCCAAACGGAGTATTTCCCATTTTTATCAAGTAGCCTATGTCATTCCATAGGTGCAGTCTATCCCCTTACGATTAATTATGGAAATCTGTTCAGCGATTTAGGTATGAAAAAGGAACAGTAAAACAAAAAATATATAAACAGAGTGAGTTGCTTTCGCATGTATTATATTAGTAAAGATTAGTGTCGATCATATGAAAAATTAATAATAATAATATTTTTGGGACATTTTACACAACAGCATCTAGTCCCAAACTAAGAAGAGCTTGTACTGTACTAGACAATGGATATAATACGTATATACTTTTTTTTTTGTAAATATATACTTATAATACATAAGAAACACCCAGACAAACACAAATACTCATGTTTTATCCACACAAATATTTGTGTCTTGTGGGAATCGAACCCACGAACGACCCCATGATCAGCAGTCCGGCACTTGAACCGCTAGACCACAGAGGTCGTCAAGTAAATTAAATTAAATTAGTCTTGATTGATCGCCTAGTAAAAGTTCTCGAGTTCGAATCCAAGGCACGCACCTCTCTGACTTTCCAAAATAATGTGCGTAGGTATTAATAATATTAATTATCACTCCCTGGAACAGTGATGGAAAACATCGTGGGGAAACCTGCATGCCTTAGAAATTTATCCGACGGCGTGTAAAGATCTGCCAAACCGCATTAGGCTAGCGTGGTGAACTTTAGCCTAGTCCCTCTCATTCTTAGAGGAGACTGGTGCCCAGCAGTGGCACAGTATAATTATTCATTATAATTATTATTGTTGTTTAATCATTAAATTACAATGGCAAATAAATTTTGGTCACATAATTTTATGAGCCCAAGGAAAATCAAATATGGGACAATATGGGTTGATAAATTTTTATAATTATTATTGTTGTTTAATCATTAAATTACAATGGCAAATAAATTTTGGTCTTCAAAGTTTATGAGCCCAAGGAACATCAAATATGGGACAATATGGGTTGATTAATCATTATAATTATTGCTGTCCAATCATTAAGTCACCATGACAAATTAATTTGGTCATTAAAGTTTTTGACCTCAAGGAATTAAATGCGACATGAATACATTACAATACATCAGCTGAAAATGTGATAAACCATTATCTACAAGCTCAACCTGTCTCAACTATCTGCATTAAACATCACAATTATAATAAATCCTTCCTTTTTCGTTGTAACATCTTTATTAATTCTGAAACAACTTTTTCCACCATAGAGCCAGCCATTAAAAACTAAATATGACATAATCTGTCGTGATTGATTTATAACATGTATGAGCTGCATAATGTTGAACCCTGGTAATTAGCGTCAACAAACCGTATACGATCCCAGCTCCGGGCAATATTTACATGAAACATAACAATAAATCACTCGATTCACTTTCCTAAATTGATATTGTAATCCGTTCGCTTCGTTTTGTTTTTGTTTCTTATTGAATAAATGAAGACGTTGCCTGTGATGCCGGTTCGTTAAATTGCTATCTCCTGACTCTGTGCTGGGATGGAGTAGGGATTAGTTGTATTTTTTTTCTGTTTTAAATAGAAAAAAGGCCACAAAATAGAAAGTCTGTTTTACAAAAAAAGTAGCTTATGCACTAACCATAACACAGTTTTTTTGTAAAAAGTTTACTTTGGCATTTGCTTATTTTGGTTTAAAACAATACTTATCATTAGCGAAAGAGTTTTGTGGGCAAAAATGTAATTACTTAACCGAATTGCTTTGCAAAATCAGTAAAACTATCTTCTTAATTCTTTTGCAAAATTTGCTTTTGTAAACTATTCAGCTGACTTGTACCTAGTCTAAGTAAATAGTCTGAAACATCTTATTTAGTAAGAAGGTTATTTTACTTTTATGAGCAGTCAATACATAACAACCATAATGCCTGGATAGTATAGACAACAGGTTGAGTCCTTTGAGTTATCCTTTATTATAAATATCTAATAATAATCGCATATATCATGCAATCTACCTATTTTACATTTTTTTTTCAAAATCTATTCAGCCGTTTAGGCGTAAGAACTACATACATAGATACTATATATAAGTAAGGTATTATGTATATTAGTTATATATATATAATACTAATATATTATATATATTAGTATTATATATATGCTTACTTTCGCATTTATAATATTAATGTGGATAACTCAGAAAAAATCACAAGCAATCTGGTCCATTCCTTTCCGAGTTCCACTTATCGCACACTCCGATACAAAATGGAGAATCACGATGTACAGAAGCTCTGAGTTATGTCCCCATCCTGCCGTGATATGTTCATTTCAACAATAAATATTGGTGGCCAATTAAACGCGAGGGGGCTACCGTCTGCTTGCGCGGGCGTCGCGACGCGACATGATGTGCCGATCTAATCTGCCGATAGATGGCGTTAATCATAATAATGGAAGATAGGCGTTTACTACGTTAGTGGCGTAAGAAATTGATGTAAGTGGGAACCATAAAACAATGTTCCCCGTACTTTATGTGTTCATATATGTAGTCACATGGTTCTTAACCCTGTTACTAAGTTAAGTAATTAGGTGTTAATCGCATATGCAGTTTGGATCCTTTTTTTATTAATTAATTAATTATTACGGTTCTCAAGTATTGTAAGGGTCAAGAAGATTATTTAGCTATCTATCTTTCTCTATTAGTTTTTACGGCATTATGAAAGAAAACACGAAAATAACACAAAACTTCAGTTAATTATCTTTTGCAATCAACAAAGTATAGAATCTCATACATCTAACAAACGCACATACCCACACATATATATAAATGTGAGAATCTCATCTGCATCTGCAACTTGCATGTCGCTCGATTAAATTGTTTTACTGAATCGATTAAGCTCTCGATCTCATATCGATTCTAGATCGATTATTTTTTGTTTCGTTCACCGTTTCATGTAAGCCGCCATCTGATGTCTTTATTAAATGGCTTGAAGTATTATAAATGGTTGTTGCAATACTTTTGTGCTACACACATTGCTACTGTTTGACTTTATAAATGTGTGTAGCAATATCCGTATTAATGGTAATGAGGTGTTTATTAATGTGTAGTTATCGATATTAATGAGCATTTAGTAATGTAACTTGTGTAGTGTATGTATGTAATGTATGTTGTGGATTAAGCTTCTTAAAATACGTGCTTTTGATGTAGTTTTTATTTTTATTATAGAATTACTAGCTGCCCCCGCAAACGTTGTTTTGCTATAAAAAAAAAAATTTAGGGGTATGAAAAATAGATGTTGGCCTATTCTCAGACCTCCCCGATAAGCACAAAAAATTTCATCAAAATCGGTCAAGCCGTTTCGGAGGAGTATGGCAACGAAAACTGTGACACGAGAATTTTATATATTAGATGTACCTACTTCTTTAATGTATATTTCCTTAATATGTGGTGAATAGGATACATGGATGTTTTCATTTTTCAAAAATATCACAAGCAAAGCAAAAACCAAGTTGGTAAATGATGTAGAGCTCTATATATAAATGGTAATTATTCTATGAAAAAAAACGATCTCTACTAAAAAAAAATCTCGACTACGACTTATACAGGTTGTAATGGAAGTTACGCAAAACATTAACATAAAATACTGTTTTTTGGGATGCGGTAAATTCTTATGGATCCTCCGCCACCCGGGGAGGGGGCAGGGTATGTCGGACTCATACCGACTAAAAACCGCACTTGCCCTATAATTGAAATCTGTGAAATTCGGGACCATGACAGGGACAATATACAAAGTAGAAAAAAATATATAATTATATTATTTTGTGTATCATTATTTGTACAACTCACAGATTCCGCGTCTCAGTGTTTCTACAGGGCTGTTAAAAAGCTACCCGTAAAGCCGAGAGGAGGGGCCTTATAACGAGTCCATTCATTCAGAATATTTAAGAACCGTAGTAACGCTATATAACATACCTCAAAAAAAGGAAAACAACAACACTTATGAATGAAAAATAGAAAAACTAATAAAGTAGGTACACAATAATTATTATTATGTAAAATAGGTACGTAGGTCTTTCTGTTAAATAATCTGGTTCCCTGACATGACACCTAACAACATTGTTGATGTGATAATTAATTATATTTTTTACGGGGTATTTTGTAACACGTTGTATATTTAAAATGTGTGTTTGTAACATGACATAGGACAACAGCTAGTGTGGGGAAAAGCTTACAATAGTACATAGGTATAATTAAAACCAAATCGTGGTATGAATACATAGATAATATTAGTTATTCTGTCGGATGGGCTACCTGTAATAGTTTACATTTACGACTGTCGAAGGGGCTAACGCGCCTCGCTTCTTGGTCCATTATCTAGCTGCCTTAGGGCTCGACGAGCGACTAAACGGCTTAGTGCTGTCAATAGTGCTACCACAGCGTAACTACTTAGGCTTGGCATACTGCGTAACTACTCAGCCTGAGCGGACGTTACTGTTTAGACTGTGGCTTATTGATATAAAGTTTGGACGCGCTATGATATATTTTTAATGACTGTTGATGTTTTTTTTACTTTTAATCAAAATATTTTTTATCAGGCAGGTCATGCTAATATTTGGAAAAAACTGAATAAAACATTGAAAAATTGGTAGGTACAGTAACAGGTCAAGCTATCCAAATCTGACAAATTTTCCTAATTGAATATGAACCTTATCACTTTGTATTAAAGTTGAAAATCTATCAAAGAAATTTGACAGATTGGGGTAGCTTGATGTGCAATCTGTTCAATTCTGACGTAAACCTTTTTTAAAATTCCTGTTAAAAAATATAATGTATGGCCCATTCTACTAGAAGAACCAAAACCCACATTTAAAATCATCACAGTTTTTTTTTTCATACAATATTTATACAAAAGTAGCTATTTCCATAATAATGTACATAAATAACATTGCATCTTGTAATTCCATGTCATTACATCAGAGTTTATCTATAAATAGAAATAAGATGAACAGTTCATGTTCACAGATTTGACAAATTGATAGTCAGTTGAATTCGTTATTTGACAAACGTTGGGGCCAATGGTTGGTCGATCGATAAAAGGCTTGACCGAACAATGAAAAAAGGTTGATGTTATTTTAAATACTTATAAATAGTATTTGTGTTGATAGTGCATGATTGTTACTTAAATTTCTGCAACTATAACTATGACCCTCCAGAGGGTCTTAGAATTCTTCCTTGACAGATAAATGTAAATTTTATTTTTTGTGTATTGAAAATATTATTAAGTAGGTAAATAGTATTTAAGATTTTTTTATACGTTTAGACAGTTACGTGTAGCATGTCAAGCTATCCAAAACTGAAAATTTTTCCCAATTGGTCATGAACCTTATTTATTTTGTATTTAAAGTTGAAAATCTATCAAAGAAATTTGACAGATTGGGGAAGCTTGATGTACTGGCCTTTGTACCTTGTTATTTTTATTTATATCACCATCCATTGATTTTCAATAAGTACTGAAGGTAGTCAGAAAAAAAAAATATTACACAATAACATACGAGTACCATCACGCCTATATTCCTCTAATGGTTTGGCAGATGTGTACTAATGCACACCCACAGTTTGCCGGTATGTTTAGGTCCCATGTTATAAGGGCAAGCCTATTGCAATAAACCAGGCAAAACTCCAAACACCGAACAACTTTTGGGAATTTCTAAAATTCTAGGAATAGAAAAAACCAACAACACCTTGTTCGACCTGGGAATTGAACCCAGGATCTCAAGTGTAGCAGCCACGCTTACGATCACTAGGCTAATGAATTAGTTACTCAATAAAATAATAACATACGGATGCGTATTTGAAACATCAAGAAACAAAAAGTAATCACAACTTACCATACCAATATTTGACCAAACATTTGCAATACGTCTATACAAGATCCCAATAAGCTTGGTAAGCGGATAAACAAATTATAAAATGTTAATAGAATCGAACCTTTGACTCTGGGCCACAATACATCATTGTCAGTCGGGCTGAGAAATTAAAGGTGAGCCGACAGTGGGAAAGTTCAACCAACTGATAGCTTCAGAGGTTGTATGTGTGATTGTATGAGCAGCATTGGTTTTGTGTTTGCGATTTTTAATCAGAAAGAAGATTGAAATTGATTATTTCGATACGACAATATCCTTGAATGAAAATAACTGCTGCAATAAAATTGTGGCAGTCTAGAAATAGTTTTATTTTTCAAGTATTTATTGCATTCATATGTTACGTTTATAAATTTATTCAGGTTGAACATGAAACTGGGTAAGGGTATAGCAACATTATGTAGGTATCTATTCATATTAGCTTAAACTATATACATTATATAATATAAATACTAACTTTGACGTTTTTTTCGTAAAAAAACGGTATATATAGATATAATAATAAGGTGGTAAACAAGCATACGGCCCACCTGATGGTAATCGCTTACCGTAGCGTATAGACGCTTGCAACACCAGGGGTATCACTTGCGCGTTGCCGTCCCTGTAAAACGAAAGAAGGTGAGTTGGCAGTACAAGAATGAGTGACAAGGATGAATATCTTCATGGTTCATTCGCCACCCAGGGGGTGCAAAAATAAATCAAAATTCACTAGCAACTAGCACAGACAATTTGATTTATTTTACCAAAATGTATTTTAGAATAATTATTTACTAAATATTCTAGTTATTAGTATTTGGCAATAACTCATGTAAAATTTTTGCAAAGATATTCTTTCACTAAAATGTATGTGTTTGAATATGAAAATATATATGTTGTAATATTTTTTATACTCACGTCTATAACCATCATACTCCCCAGTGTGCGTCAAACATTATTTTTCTTTTACCGCAGCTCTTCGTTCCCACATTACAGTGAGACATCACTTAGCTGACGGATAACCGTTTTCAAAATCACATGAACCAACCTGACAGGTTGGGCAAAATGTTCGTGACTGTGTTAATGCAGTGTACTATGATAAAAAAAAATGATTAGCATAAAATAGAACCGTCTACATTGTAGACTATCCATTTTTCTTGTCGCATGTCGGAAGAAATCTCTCGTTAAGATAAGCAGCACCATTTTAATCAGCTTTCTACTAAGTAGATCATTACTATTTTTTTAGATACACATTATTAATTAATAAATTGATTAAGTAGTAAGACTTGACTAAGATTACCAGAAATTCCCAACGTTAATTGCTTCTACAGAGTATAAGCTGAAAAATACACATGTATCGTGAGTGAGAAGTAGGCAAGTACTCGTAAGTAGGTTTGGCCAAGGCAGGGAAAATCGTGGAAGAGAACTAGTTGGTAAGGAAACGGCGGACAAAAAAAGCTGTTTGGTGCAGTATATCCGTTATGTTCTTTTCATAATATACGATCGATAGGACACCAGACATATATAATTGCAGGGACGGTGCTACACTTTGATTAAGCAGGCTAAAAGAGGTTAGAGTGGCTGTTCCAAGCTTGGAAAGGAGCATCATTATACCGACAAGCTCGTCTCATCCAAATTTGCTTACAAAGTTACTAAAAATTACAATATTATATCATAATACTATTACTTACGGCATATTAATGCAAACGGCTTCTAAATGTGCGTTCCCATGGCTGGTCGATATCTCAGTGCGGTTAAATTATAAAATTTATTACAGTGCTATAGGAAATATTTAATAGGGATGGGCAGATGATATATCGACTAGCTTTTACTCCTTTTCAGAAAATTAAGTGTTGAATTATCGATTCCAGTGTTTTATGTTTTTTGTGGAATATTGACACTTATGAATCTGATTTTTGTTTGATTGAATGGGGACATACTTTTTGGAACTTTTGGCTGACGGATATCAGTAGAAATATATAGAAAATGCCTCCGTTTCTAAATAGATTAGACATTCATAAGAACAAGAACTTGGTTTTTGGTGATATTATTAGTATTTGGCTTATTATTTCTTGAATAAATTCAAACCAAAAACAGTATGCAGACCCAGAGACACCAGTACCTATTTAAAATGCTTATGTATTTTGTTGATATTTTTATATTTAATGTTTTTGATGATGATCTAATGTGATTGTGAAATTGATTATATACCTTTAACTATGTCACATTTACGACATACTTGCCAAATTGACTAATAAAATTTACCGTTAGTCGATTAGTAAGTTTTTCGGTCCCATCCCTATTAGTAGTGGTACCGTATAGGCTGGCCATGATTAATGCTGTAATTAGTCTGTTTGTATGCTACCTATTGATAATTTAATACGTACGATTCTGATTAGTTACGGTGCATACCAAATTTCACAATTAACAATCATTTGTGGCTTGAATTAATGATGGTAACTTTTTATATCGCGTGATTGAATATCGTTGTATACTTGTGGGACTATCGATATATCGATTTAAGTTGAGGAAATAGAATAATGAAGAGTTTTCATGTCAAATCCTCTACGAGTATAGATAGAAAAATATTTTTATTTATTTATTATTTATGTAATCTTTTATTAGAACACTTACACTAAGAGGTAATAGATACCTCTAAGAGAAATACAACTAACACCCAGACTTCTCGCAGTAATCCAGACATACAAACAAATTTTTCAAGTCACACAACCGTCATTCCTTATTTTACCTTCGAAGGGGTGAAATTTCTAAAAATCCTTTATTAGTTGATGCTAACAACGTAAAAGGTATCAACTGCCAAAATTCAAGATTGTAGCCTCAGCGGTTTAGGATCTGCGTTGATGATTCAGTCAGTCATGACAAGTAATTAAATAATTATGTGTCTAAATAAATAAATATTCTTGGACAATTTTACACAGCACCATCCAGCCCCAAACTAAGCAGAGTTTGTACTATGGGTACTAGACAATGGATATAATACTTATACACATTTATTTGTAAATACATACTTATAATACATAAGAAACACCACACAAAAATATGTAAACATATATTAAATGCTCGTCCGGCACAACTGTCAAACTGCTCTAGTAGGCATACATTTATTTTTATATACTAAGGCGGCAAACAAACATACGGCCCACCTGATGGTAATAGGTTACCGTAGCCTATAGACGCTTGCAACACCAGGAGTATCACTTGCGCGTTACCGACCCTGTAAGACGAAAGTGGAATACTTGGGTTGGCAGTATAACGGTCAAAGTCCCCCCACTGCCAACATAATGTTTCCTCTCGCAGCACCGGCAACCTTGCTCATCCTTAGGAACATAACATAGCTCAAAGCAGTGTTATTTCACTTCGATTTTCTGCAAGGTGGAAGTACTTCCCCAATTGGGCAGCTCCAATTTGAGTGAAATTACTCCCACTAAGCCCAACCTCTATTAACCTCTATGCCCTACCTCTCTTAAACATTATTTCGTTCCCGGATTTTACAAGGATTTCCAACTTTTAAGCAACCATTATAAGTTAATAAATGATCTCTCAGCCTTTAGTAACACATAAAAATCCTTCACAATACAATTGGTATAACAGATAATACATTTATAATGCGTGGCCTGTGTTGCGATTATTCGCGCCTCCGTCCGGGGCCCGACCGCCGCCGGCGAGCCGCCACTCTTTATAATTTGATCACATTTGTACCGCGGACAATGCGCGCCCAAAGCAAGGAGACGACAGATGGATACAAGTGGTGTAGAGCCGATGTGTATTTTATTTGGTGTTGCAGAAGATGTGTTTGGTAGCTCAGAGCTGAAAATATGAAAAAGTTAAGCTTAATAAATAAATAAATATTTTTGGTCAATTTTACAAAACGCCATCTAGTCCCAATCTAAGCGGAGCTTGTAGTATGGATACTAAACATTGGATTATAATATAACTAATACTTACATACTTTTTTATAAATACACTCTTTTAATAAACTTCTAAAACAAGTCAAGAACGCATGAACGAACAATAATATACAGTAATTTTGGCGGTATCAATAACCAGCAGTTCATCAGTGGACGTTCTTTGGATAATATTATCCAAAGAACTTCCGTTGATGATGACGATATCATATTTGTTTTATATTGCATTGTTATTTTTTAAGGTTTTTTTTCTGAGAGACCGCAAACCGGAATCCAATCGATAAAAAATCAAACGTGCTTCGTCTCCACAGTTTTCTCTGTTCGTCCCAACATTTCACGGAGGCAACTCCTTCAGTGGAGTTGCCCCGGGCTTGTACAATGGCCGCTACTTTTTCCCTGGCCATAATCAACATTTGTATTCAAGTCATGCATGCTGACCAAGGCTGGCACCAAGATATTGCTGGGTACATTTAACAGATAATCTACAGACATTTTCGGCTTGCAAAAAAATAAAGTTCATATTGGATTTTTAGGCTTGTCTTATCGACATGACTAAGAATCGATAATTTGAAACACTCGATTGATCGTTACTCTAAAGATAACATAACATGCCATGACAGCTTTTCCTCGTTTTTATTCCTCGAAGAAAAACTTAATCTACCTAACGCAGAGCTACCAATGACACAGTTTGCCGCTATATTTCGGTTCCATATAATGGAGGGCCTATTGCCTTTAACTGCTGCTGCTACTGAGAATTTCATAGAAAACCCCTTTGCTCGACCTAGGAAGGGAACCCAGTACCTCTAGCGTAGCGGTCGTGCTTACAACCACAAGACTAATGAAATGAATAATGAATGAAACATTTGCTGATTAAGACTTTTAAAATTATGAATGATTTCTGCTACTGCGCCGTTGATCTTCAAAGGAAAATATAGCACAACTCCAATACATAAACAACATAATTACAATTAAACTGATAATATACCTTAAGTATTTTATGTTCAATAGATAAATCAAATAATTAACCTAATATACACAGCGTTACAGCACCGTTTCGTAATCAATAAATAAAGTTTACTATAAAATTAATTCTCATTATGATAATAACAAGAAAATAACGTTATTCACAATCACATAATAGTAAATATGTCTTTCAGAGCTTTGGGAGAATCGGTTATAAATATCCCATTATGGTCGGCCGTATATAACTGACTAGGCCATGGAACGACCTATTATAACGGTCATTGGAATATAATCATTAAGAAAATCCTCATAATATTAATGTACAAAGTAAAACTATAAAGTAGGCACAACTGTGTTGTGGTAATAAAATTAAATCTGCATTTTGAGAAAACTTTTGCGGCTTCATTATCAGAGCTTTTTCCCAACTTTAAGAGAGGTGTAGCTTCCCGACTGGGAAAGTACCTACGCCTTACAGAAAATTGAAGAGAAATAACACTGCTTTAAGACGTGTTGTGTTCCTAACGGTGAGCAAGGTTGCAAGCCCCGCGAGGAAACATTGTTGGCAGTTATGGGGGGACTTTGACCTTTATACTGCCAACCCAATTATTCCTCTTTCGTTTTACTGAGTCGGCAACGCCCCCTGACGTTGCAAGCGTCTGTAGGCTACGGTAACCGCTTACCATCAGTTTGGCCGTATGCTTGTTTTCCACCAGATGCTAATATTCAGATCGGATTCCAGTCGAAACTGATGCGGCTAAATATCAGTATTTTACACATAGACTGTTACGGGAACACTGTAACCCAAATTCGGGCCAATACCGATATCCTAAGTATAAATAAACTGTTTGTCAGGCTTCACTAATAATTAAAGAAAGAAAGAAACATATTTATTTTATCCTCACCACAATAAATAATTGTCATAGATGTGTAATTGTAATTGAGTTCATATCTATTAAGAGGATCAGTGCTCTCCAAGGAACGGAGAGGTCTCGGTGTGCTTGATGATGGTAACCCATCCATAGCTGGATTACGGCAAGCGCATCTTAACCTTGCAGCCGATTTATATGTGTTTATTACTTAACCACTAGCTTCCTTTTTGTTAAAATTTATGTAAATATAAAATAGAACACTAATTGATCTGAAGATTTGGCTCAGATCTTGATTGTATTTCGTGGCAATTAACGAATCTACGAACACACGATGCAAACATGAACTATTTCGCCCAATTAGTTTGTGAATATTCGTGATTCACCAGTTGCAAAGACATTTCACATTGTCGTTTGTCATTGAACAAAAATGAATGATTGATGCAAAGCACAAATTGTCGTATTACAAATAGATTTTTTTGATATTGATATTGCTACTTAAAATTCACCTAACATACCATCACGTCTGTATTCTCCGAAGGGTCAGCCAGAGATGTACCAAAGTACATCCACAGTTCGCCCGAATGTTTAGATCTCATGTAATAGGGGGCGAGCCTAATTGCAATCAACCAGGCACAAATCCTAACTCTGAACTGAGAAATAAAAAAAACTGAGAATTTCGTAGAAAAACCCAATAACACTGCTCGACCTGGGAATTGAACTCCAGACTTCGAGCGTAGCAGTCGCGTTTAGGACGAGACAGCTAAACATTTGAAATACATTTTTGCGACCAACTACAACATAGGCTTATTGATTTTACGATATCGTTTCCTGATTGGATTATATTTGACAATTTAAAAAAAACCTTTAGTGTAAAAAAAAAAATGTAAAAATATGCTTTCTATATCTAAGTAACATTTTACGAACTTATGTGTATTTATTATCTACCTATCTATACTGTATAAAAGCAAAATACCACTCAAGTAAGGCCTAGAAACTTGAAATTTGGCAAATAGGTTGATTATACTTATTAATATCTAACATCCGCTAAGAAAATCCTACGGGATTGGGAAATACGAGATCAATGCGAGTAAAACTGCTGAACTTAACTGGTTAATCATATAAAAAAAAAAATACGTAATGTCATTAACTCATTATAGTTTCCATCCCTTCTCCTAAAAATAATAATGTTAATCATCATCATCAACCCATATACAGTCCCACTGCTGGGCACGGGTCTCCTCCTACAGAATGAGATCCCTCTCATTATTAGGCTATAGTTCCACACGCTGGCCTAGTGCGGGTTGGACACTTCACTCGCCGTCGAGAAAATCTCTAAGGCATGCAGGTTTCCTACCGATGTTTTCCTTCACCGTTTAAGCGAGTGATTGCACATGATTTTGAAAAGTCAAAGAGTCTTTAACTCGAGACCTTCGACTTAGCAGTCCAATGGTCAAAGCTTTTGACGATTTTGTTTTCCACGGTTGTTTAATGCATTAATATTACGCTGCAAGCAATATACTTTCCTCCTTCTAGGATTAGTAAGCCTCAGTCAAAGTCCATTAAGTAGGTAAATACACACTCTTTAAAAAAAAACATTTTTTATATCTCAGAGTAAGTTTTTAGCTTTGAGAACAATAAATTCTGTAGCGCGATGGACCCAACTCATTTATCTAAATGCCACTAAATTCTTTAACACAAAAAGTGCAAAACGAAGTATCAAGAACACGATTTTATCACATTAAAGTTATCGTACTATATTTTAATACGTTTATTTTCGCACAGTGGACATTACCAAAGTAATGGCATTTTAAATTCGGCTGCCGCAACCGCTCATTATCCTGAAACAAAGGGTGATCATGTGAATAAATTTGCTAAATAATTGTTATTTCGTATCTGGCCCTCAGGGGATTGGCCCCAAATTGTTGGAGGCCTTACTACGGATTACTGCGGGGCGAAATTCGATCGAGTTTTGCAGCGATATTCTGTACATAATTTTTACTTAGTATCTAGATCTCTTTACGTACCTATTTTTTTTTGCATTTTCCATGTTAAGCCTATAAAGTTATTTTAGCGGAGGAAAAATTCGACTGCGGGCAGGATTCATCTGCCGCAGTCGAATTTGCGAATTCGTTTGCCAAAGAAAGTGAATGCATTTGCGTGTTCTGGTTTAATACACCAGTCGCTATGACCACCAGTCACTTCGAAATTTGCCTTCACATTCTGAATTTACCTATTCACATAGTGAATTGGGAGACCTCTCTAGATGAATTTATCTTTTATTATTAATAAGTGAGTAGGGATAGACAAAATTATGTTTTTAAACTAAACACCTATAATGGGATGCGAGAACTAAAAGTAACAGCTTATTAATTGCCTATTTCCAATGTAATGGACTTGCTCATACACGCATGATTTAAAATACAGGTGCTTGCTTCGCCAAATGTAATTACGTGCGTTGTTTTTAAGTGTTTAAATTGTTCGCAATTTTCGACAGAATACTTTTTTTTTACTTTGTTTTCAACAAACAGTTATTTCGACATTATACACAGATTGGAGAAAATTTCAGGTCATTAACGAGGTCTACCCAGGGAGAAAATCCTGCTATATAGTACCGAAAAATTCTATTTCTTTTTTACATAAGGGTTGACAGGTTTGGTACACAAACCTGCCAAAAATTAACAATTCTGAATTCAAGTAAAATGTGATAAAGGAGGTCATCAAAAGTCCATACAACTCAGTCCAAATTTGTACCAGAGGTACATGACAGCTGTCAAGTTTTTACTATAAAAACACTATGTAACTGATACAAGTGTGGTAAAATGGCGTGCGTTTTTTTTTTTTCAAATTTATAGTAATAATAATAAAAGTATGACTAGAGTTTTAACCAGCGTAATACAGGGTATTTTTTCAATAACCCTCAGTACATCATTTAGGCAGATTTTGGTGGTGGTGTATGTCGAAACATACATGTTAAAAGTGTTATGCTGTGTGAAAGTTTTCTATAACTTGCGAATGTAGGTCTATTAATATTTCTTGCATTTTAAATTCTAGTAGTTTGATAAAAGTTACAAAGTATATTTTAATAATGTTCTGAATTATATTACAGCAACTATCTTATCCAATATCGTGTCACGTCATATAAAATTATACTATCTAATGATAAATAAAGGATTTTCACTGAAGAATTAAACGGTCATTAAGAAGTTAATATTTCACCAAATAATAAAAACAATAAAATTGCAAAATAACATTCTTACTATTCTAAAATATGCGAAATATACATTTTAACAAAACTTACTAGGTACTAAAATATAATAAAAATAACTGGTCACAATGATTTTATTGTCTCGCCTGATGACAATATTAAAGTAATTTACGAGATTTCGATGGAAATACGAACAAAATAGTAGTCGTAAATACAAAAGCCGATAAAACGATAATAACAATAAAATTTACAATTGCCGCGTATCGATTGTAAATGATACAGTTACTGTTACGTGAGACCAGAAATACCTACACTGGGAACATAAAATCAGGCAAGAGACGAAAAGCCAATAAGTATATAAAATAATAATCATTATTGAAACTGATCTCATAACAGATAATTCCGTTCTCAGGTATTTCAAATGAATTGTCAATAGGAGCACGGATTTTGGATTTTTATGGATACTATTTTCGTCCAAATAATATACCACGCCTGTATTCCCCGAAGGGTTAGGCCGATGTAGTACACCCTCAGTTCGTCGGTAGGTTTAGGTCCCATGTACCTAGTAGGAGGTGAATCTTTTGCCATTAACCGGGCACAAATCCAAACTCCGAGCTGAGAGTTTCATTGAAAAACCCAATAACACTTTTGTCCAAATTGCCCTTGTTATAAAGTATTGATAGCGTAGGTATAACCATCAAATTATTTGAACTTAGAGAATACATTGTTAGCTATCATCTCATTATTTACCTTAAAATTAATTGATTTGGATTAGGGTGCTCCAACCTTATTATACGTAATAAACTCATCAACCCTGAACATGTTCATCATGTGTCAGTTCTATAATTTTCCCGCGTTTACTTATTCTAACCAGACCTCCGAGGAAACGTTGTGTTGGCAGTTAGGGGACTTAGACTCTTATACTGCCAACCCAACTATTTCTTTTTCATTTTACAGGGTCGGCAACGCGCAAGTGATACCCCTGGTGTTACAAGCATCTATAGGCTACGGTAACCGCTTACCTACCATCAGGTGGGCCGTACACCTTAGTGGTATAAAAAATCTTCATCATTTTATTTTATACCTTGACCAACAAAAGGTAGCTATGTCATTTAGATATCATTGGGCATTTAATAAGTACCTACCTAAATTATTATTTTGCCTGAATAATTTTCATCATCATCAACCCATACACTGTCCCACTGCTGGGCGCGGGTCTCCTCTCAGAATGAGAGGGATTAGGCTATAGTCCACCACGCTGGCCTAGTGCGGGTTGGCAGACTTCACAAACCGTCGAGAAAAATCTCTAAGGTATGCAGGTTTCCTCACGATGTTTTCCTTCACCGTTTAAGCGAGTGATAATTAATTATTAATACGCACATGAATTCGAAAAGTCAGAGGTGCGTGCCTTGGGTTCGAACTCGAGACCTTCGACTTGGCAGTCCAATGGTCATACCACTAGGCTATCACTGCATAATAACAAGAATAATTTTATGTATCACAATTTGTATTCAGTATAAACTACATAAATAATGTTAATAATCACACATGGTATAACTGATTCACATTTATTTATTGAAATCTATATTGCAGTTACATTTATGTCATAATAAGTGAGAACTTGGACTCAAATGGTAATTTTAGTCCATTTGAAGTGTATTTAGAATTTGTCGACATTGATTTAATAAGCTGTACTAGTAATTCCAAAACAGAAACATTTAGTTCGCTGATATCGCAGTAATCAAATATTTACATGCGTAATGCCAGCTCATTCTGTAATCAACCGCTCTTGATCATAATTTATATGTAATATTTATGTGAAAGTCACAACAAAGGACAACGTTTTGAGTGTAAAACTAATGCCACATAAATTTGCAGACCCTACTCTCATACTAAACGACGCCCCGAGCAACTAACACTACAACCAGTTTCATCTACTTGTCTTCTTATTACTTTTCCATCTGGTTCAAATACAACCTTATCTCGATAAGATTGAAGTTTACATTTGATTGTATCATTTCTTTCATTTTGATGTTTATCATTTTGCACAGTTAGTGTTCTATTTCTATCGTCCTTAGCAATTTCTTCTCATAAAGCTTAAAATTCATCCATTGATTGTTCTTTTACGCCTTTTGTTTTTGTACCGTCTCTGTACTGGGCTATTCGAGAAATTATTCCTACAATAGAATCAACACGAAATGATTTCTTAGCCGCAAGGAGAATAGCGACTGAGTTATTACCTGGTAGCATTACTTGCTCAGAATCATTCACTATCTTTCCATCTGGTCCATTCTGACATACTTTACAACCAGGGCTTGGCTTCTGATTTTCTTTAATGACGCAAGATATATGAGGTCTTATGAAGAATTTGTTTCTTTATGTATCGTATCTTGATGACTGTGATAATTCATATGGGTCTCATCCGGTTTTGGAGAACCCATACGTTGAGATTTAATTGCGTATTTTTATTGATCTGCTTCAAATCATCTATTTGGTCGCAATCGAGCCATCAATATCTGTTATTTATGGCTATACCTCTAACAGTTCTATTACTACTACAATTGGTGTTCCCATTCTTATTTTGTTTGATGTATCCAGAAGCACGGATTCCAAACATATTGCATAGCTGTTAATTTTTTTCCCAGCATAAACAGATCAATGACCTCTGGCGTATACCATTTCGTAGAATTATAAGCAACCTTTTTATCGTTGATACTTTTATATAGTTACTTCACTTAAATACTGGCATTAATTAAGATCAAACGAGTGTACTCCATAAATATGAAGATAATGCCACTATCTATCAGTACATGGGCTTAAAAGCCTTAAATTATCACGTTCTTAGACCCGAGTCTCTGTATTTTTCCAATCTTGACATTTATTAGTAAGTGATAATCCACTTTTAATTAAAATCTAAACCATACAATGAAACTTTAAGTTTCATAAGTGAACCTGTTTAGAAACATCCGCCATTTTATTTCCATATAACCAGCCCGTTAATTAAAACTGCCAGCCCTACACAATTTCCTGCATTGTCTGTAAACTGACAAAGGCGTGCGCCCGCGCAACCGATTGATTTGCATAGCAGAGCGTTTATTAGATTTCGTTGCGAGTCCTACCAGCATTTAGCTAGGATATTGCGACATTTCTCCCGGCTATTGTACGAGATTGATAAAATGTATATTGAGTTCCACTTGTGATTATTATGTTGTTCTCTATGTCCGTGTTCGTGTTTCCTAGTACTTTGGTTTAATGTTATCTTTATAAGCCTTAAGCGACTTTGATAGTGACAGACTTTGTAAACAGGGTAAGAGTTATGAAGTTTAGTTAGATATTATTGCTTGCCTATGTTAATATTTAGCTTAAACGGAATTGGATTGTTATTATTAGCTTCATACTTCATACAAAAAGGTTTGGTGGCCACGATAGGAAGTTTTTATATCATTATCATCACGCCTGTATTGCCCGAAGGATTAGGTAGAGGTGTTATATATACACTCATAATTTGCCGGTGCGTTTAGGTCCCATGTAATAACACAAATCCACACTTCGTTCTGCTACTAAGCAAAGTTCGCGCAAAGTGCGCTACTGAAATGCAAATGCAATTTTGATCAGTTTACTGGATTTTGGATTAAATTTCAAATATAAATAAAACCATAATGCCATGACATGTCAGTTTTAAAATTATATAAATTGATGTGATAAAGTGTATCTAAAGAAAATAAGAAAATAAACAATATACCTATTATAACTCGAAGGTTGCATTGAGGAACAAAACTACATTTTACACATCCATACGGTTAGCCAAAGAAGAAATATTTTCTATTTAAATCTACACAGCATAGAGTGGCATTCCACAGGGCTTTGACATCGTTATATTAAACCCTATATTTACGTTTATTACAAAAGCTATCACCGCATACTGGCTTCAGGTTACTTTACCAATTATAAAATCATAATGACCATACTATTTTTGTAATTAAACTAGTTGCCTTTGTGCGATAGAATACTTATTTCCGATTCATCTAGAGATAATTATTGCATTAGTACATTACATTGCTTTTTGTTAATTTTAACTGTGGGAACCATTTACTTTAATATAAAAGGTTCAAACATTCGATATCGAAAATAGTAATAAAATAATGCCCTGTTTAAAAAAAAACATCTACGAGTTTTATGCTTTGGTTTGTCAAATACCATCACGCTAGTATTCCCCGAAGGGTTAGACAGAGGTGTACTAAATGTACACCCACAGTTCACTGATATATTCATGTCTCGTGTAATAGCAAGAGTTTGGATTTGTGCCGGGTTAATGGCAATAGGCCGAGTTCCTTTGTCAAATTAATGTCTTAATATTTACCGTTACATAATTTCAACAGAGCAAGACAGTTTGTACGCAAATAATATCATACTAATCGCCTAAAGATATAGAGCAATTGGACTACTAGTGAAACCATATCGCGTTGTAGCGATTAATAAATGATATCTATCGAGGCTTACTACCTCTACATCCTACCCATTTTCTTGATCATAATGATAAAAAGAAACAACATTTTTTCATTTAGATGTTTCCCAAAATATCTGTAGGTACTTGAATCAGATCCGTAATGGCTGCCACCGAAGGGCATGATTATCGAGCACTAGGTGAAGTCAGACTGTTGATGATGATGATTATGATGATGACAACGATACTGATGATGCTGATTCTATAGATTGTGTTATATTAACAAAGGAGAAAGCTTCTTCTTCTTTTCGTGTCGATGGTAAATACATTATTAATATTACCTGCTTAAGCCCAGTAGGTGGCCACGTTAATTGCGACATCAGTGGCATTCTTTAGATCTTCAAAGGTGCAGCTGTATGTGCATTTTGGGCACTCAAGCAAATGTAGCATGGTCTGGTCAGGGGAGCCGCATTTGCACTCTGTGGCGCCCGGATCTATGATATAGGCGAAATAAGGGATTTCGCCAAGTTGTGTTTGCAGCGGCCAACTTGAGAGCGCAGTCGGTTGAGTGCTCTCCGTACAAATTACTGCAGATCACTGATGAAGAAAAAGAAATGCAGGAGAAAGCTATCAATTCTTTTAACTCGTTTGGGGTTTAAGTCCTAAGTGATCTTCTCTTGAATTTCTTATTACTTCGGATATAATTTTCCATATCGCCAAACTTCTTCACTAACCACCAAATTGGTAGATTTGCTTACTAGATATAGGATTTTGGCGTTACTTATGCCAAATACCTTATTATGTAAAAATCTTATCTCTAGCTATCAAATCTACTGATTGATTAGTTATTGGAAATGGTCGTAAAAGTCAATCATTAGCTTGTAAGCGCATGGTATTCTTAACTAGAGGATTACTTTTCTCATTCATACAAAGTTCGTTGCAGTAAACGTCTACTATAGTACTATTTTATGCTCTTAGCTCCTCTTAATAGATGTCTTTCGGTCACAGAGACCTTGTAATGGGTTACTACACTCACTCAGAGATAACTTTCCACATTGCTAAGCTTCTTTACTAAAATATGCAACATTTGTGCAAAATATTGACTACAAACACTCCATATGCTGACACTCGCAGATTGCTCTTCATTCATATAAAGTTCTAAGCAACGCTATGTATGTTGCAGTAAATCACAACTACTATTAGTTAGCCGAGAGCTCCCGGCTATTTAACGCCTCAATATATTTACAGGCTATTAACATGAACCTTATTTATGATACCGGTTATCACTTAGCTTATGTGGTTTCTGATGTCTGTAGAGAACTGATGAGGACTAAAGTAGCTCAGAGGAAGGCTGGGATAATTGTTTCGGCGATTATCTGCAACGCAAGAGAAAAGCTAGCTAATATTCTGCTAAAGTAAGAAGTTATAATAATATAGAAACAATTCAACATTATTAAGTATTGAGTTTCAAACTCTCGTTCTTCAAGAGGTTACCCTTGAAAACTCAAAAGTTCTTCAACTTCAGGTAAATATTTTTAAATGTTCCAAAAATATTTATTTATTGTACCATATTTTACAATAGTCCTGCATCCATGCGGGATACTCCATGGATGTACTATCATAGTGCAATCTTAGTGTCCTGTATTGATGCCCCATCCCATATTTAGAATAAAGCTCTCCAAAAGGCCTCTTGTCGCGTCTCTTGTCGTGACGCGTTGGATCTGTGTCCCCGCGTAAGCTTGCCAAAGGATGTCTTTCTCACGGGAGATATGCCGTGATATCCGAAATGGAAATATTTAATTATTTATTATTATTATTAGTAACAGTTCAGATGCAAACGTATTAGTTTTAAATTGTAAGTTTCTTTGTACAGGTATGCTCTGTACAGAATCATAGATTTTACAATTTCGGTGAATTCTACGGATCCCATGGCCATGACTACTAAAGCAAGCGCAAGGGCAAGCGAAGGCAAGTGCGGGTTTTTATAGACAGATGAACTATGAGAATTTCCCGTACCTACTATAAAAAAAGGTTTTATAATTTTCTGTACAGGTAGTAAGTAGGCAGGTAATCAATTCGATCTGAAAATATAATTTGACACACAAAGGTTTTGTCACAAATGTGAATTAAACTTTTAGGTGTATCGAGTTTGTTATCTAAAGGTTTTTTAAATTCTTCATGTTCTATGTGATTGTTAAGTATAAATTGGTGGAAGTACACTACACTACAACACTATACTTCACTACAGGTCACTAAGTCATAGGCCTTAATAAACATGCATTGTTTCTGTGCGAATACTTTTTTACTTAAAACACTGATACAAATCTTACTATATTTATCTACTTTTTCTACAACTACCCTACTAACTACGCTAATTGGTTAATATATTTTTGTAAGTTATTGTATTTTTCTCTGTAAGTGATTACTGTAATCTTTTGGGAAAAATAAATATCTTTAACCGAAAGTATTATACATATTATTTAGTTACAAATTTCGCTCGGTTTTCTGGCAGAACTTTCGTTAAACTATGTATTTCTTTATTTAATTTTATTATTTATTGTTCGCTCGTTATTCTCTGTATTCTAATTATTGCATAATGATGCTGTGTTTGTCTTAAAGTGATTGTTACACTTTAAGTATTGATTAAGTATAATACTATCATGATTTTTTAGCGAAATTCTCGTCAAGTATAAAATACAATAGGTAAGAAAAACTGTTTAAAAATGATAAGCGCTTAATATGTTATACACAGAATTTTCCTAAACAAGCGTAGAAGCGCGTTACAATCTCATTTCCAATCTCTACCAAATTAAGATCTAACCTGCAATTATCTTAGCCGTTACTGTTAAAAGTTAAACTGCCTGAATTCATTTGTATGCAAATTGCTTTCAATAGAAAATCACCCATAGATAGCCATCTATGAGGATGTAGACATAGCTCTACTTAGATTATATGAGGCGGATAAGAAAATATACATGTATCCATTGATTTACTGGCGTTAAGATTTTTTTCTCCGGAAGATAAAATAATAACCTCTTTCGATCTTTTAGCTAATATTAGAGCCCCAAATAACCCTATCGATCTATATATAATCTTAATATATAGATCGATAGGGTCGGCAACGCGCCACTGACACCTCGGGTGCTGCAAGTGTCCATAGCCTACGGTAACTGCTTACCATCATGTGGGCCGTATGCTTGTTTGCCTCCTAAATGGTATAAAAAGAAATAGATCGTTCATCTTTATACAGTAGTTACTAGCCCAAAATAATAACGAAAATTTTAATGTGCTTTTTAGCGATGGAATAAAAATCTAGCATAACAGTAGGAAAAAAGCTACTTCAAACATGTTTCTTCAAAACCAGGCACTAACTAAATTTATAAAGGACCAGCTATTAGACAAAAAGCAATATCGAACTGTTTACTATCGGCGAACATATCGCGAAACACACACAAAGACCACCGCTTTTTGAAAATAGAATATTTTATAGGTACCTCAGCTATGCAGGATATGCACTCTCATGCGCCATATCCTTCATTCATTTTATCTAAGCTGATAATAGAATACTATTATATTAATGGTGTTCTACGTCGAACGCAGGTGATTATACGACGGTGGCTTGAATTATGTGTAACTACCCGCATTGAGAGCAGATTGCTTTAATTCAGACGATAGCTACCCACAATAATGTAAACACGGACTAAATACTGGATTGTTCTTTGCACATAAATTTCTGAAATTTACATTTTAACAAAGTTTAATGAAATTTTCCCGATATTTTTTATCTCGGGCCTGGGATGTCGGTAGTGTGTATGTTGGTGTGTGGGCTCATTAGTCTAGTATTCTGCTACGCTAGAGGTCGATTCCCAAGTCAATCAACGTGTTATTAGTCTAGTACACTTCTGCTTTAACCTTCTGGGACCGTGATGGTATATTTATGTGTTAAGTGTATTTATAAATAAAGAGCCTTCTGAGCATCAAAGGAAAACGCTGGCTATCAAGTCTATGAAATTATCTGAAAAGAATGCTGAAAGGTGATTAGGGTATCGCATTTGTTACACACACAAACACATACCTACACACACAGGTTCTTACCCAGCTCAAGAGTCAGGATTTTAAATATACTGTTTTATCCCATTTTTATGTTAATAAAACATTTTATTGTTATTATTGAGTGTTTTTACCAATGTATTTTTATCTATAGAAACTTAAATTATACCTACTATTATCGAAAAATTCTATGATTTTCTATCAAAGCTAATTAATATCCCATATTCAATCAAACAACTTTCTTGTAAATCATACCCACAAAAACTGGCCCTAACTTTAGACAGTATTGGACTGCATAATTGGTAGTAAACATTAAAATTACCAGCTGACAAGTCTAGGAGACAAAAACTGTGAGCCAGTACATAACTGGGCACTTATGTGCTAATCTGAAGCTGTGCCGTAAGTTAATACATACATAATCAGCGTGATTACGTAAGACGGGCGCCCGAAGCAACGGTAGCCGAGATGTGCCAATCTTTTCCTTATTACGTCGGGCTTACATGGAGGTAGTTAGGATAATAGTCAATTGGTCCACGTTAGTACGGTTGTGATTGGAATGAAGTATGAATTGGTTGGGAATTTCAATTTTGTTGGATGTAAAGCGACAGTCATGTGTGTGTGAATAATGGCTGGTTCACACGTATATAGTGAAAATATAATAGGTAGGAGAGTGATAATAAACAGAGGTTATCTTTTAGTAGGAGTTGCGGTGGTTTAGTGGTCATAGCGTCAGGTGTACTTATCAGAAGACGCAGGTACGAATCCTGCCCGCGGTCGAATTTTTCGTTCGCTAAAATAACTTTAAAATCTTAGCATGGAAAATGCAAAACAAAGAAGTAATTATGTTTGAATCACGTTTATAACTTGAATCGTTAATAATGAGCAAGCTAGACCTAGCTAAAGTAAGATATCAGAAATCAGAAATTTATTCGCTGTAATATGGGTAAGCAAGATGGCGATGAATATTATGCGCGAATATGTAGTTTTTTATATTTAATTTGATTTTATAAAGCCTAAATTATGATAATTAACCAAATATCTTATAAATATTGTCAATAACATAAATTCATAGTAATTTATCTATATTCTATTTTAATATAGAATAATATTATAAATACATTTATCTATATTCTATTTTAATATTAAATTACAACGATGTATAATAGCGAAGCAAGAGAGAGTAACTCAAGCATCGTATGGATTTCCAAGACATAGTGCTCGAGTTCAAATGCAAACGCACCTCTGACTTGAAACTCACGTGAAATATTGTAATCCGCATTCAATGTCACATCTGTCACAACTTTTATATTTCAATGACAATTTTTTTTTTTTTTACGTCCTTTCCATTATTAATATTTCCTTTTCACCATCTCCTTTTGTACACACGTTTTTCCTAACCACTTTGACATTGGCAGAATTGTCGACATCGGCATCAATTGCCATAGAGAAAGAGAAAGAAAAAGAAAAGACAATTTTTTTTTATTGCGGCTGTAGTAGGTATCATTGTTACCGCAGTCGGTCTATTGTGATCGCTACCCGTTTCATTAGAGTTCACCGCTCAATCCTGTGGTACTATAAACTGCAGGTACAATGAACCTTAACAGCCTTAACCTTAACCTTAAAGCTTAGCTTAGCTTTTTATGTATTGTGTGATAGGTGGGACAGCCCCATGCTGACTCACTGGATACGGCTGCACGTGTAGTTGTACCTTTCTTAACAATAATTTACTAACAGTAGGTTAAACTTTTTACTAACAACATATGGATCTTGTACGTGTTTTTGATCTGAAATAAACTATATATTATTAACCTATCAAGGATCAAACTATTAGCAGCTAGTATCGAAAAACTGCCTGATTAACCAAGGGATCGCAAGCGCCACTACTAAGGTCCTGGGAATCGATCCCAGGTTGAGCAAAATGTTATTGGGTTGTTTTATGAAATTTTCAGTAGCAGCTCGGAATTCGTGCACGATTGATGGCAATAGGCTCACCCCCTATAACATGGGACATAAACATACCGGCGAATTGTGGGTAGACCTTTGACTAACCCTTCAGCGTATACAAGCGTGATAGTACGGTTACATTAGAAAAACAATTATTGAGAAAGTGAGTTATTTGAATGATTAAAAATATTGTAGAACAATTTAGGTACTCTGACCGTATTTTCAATTAACATTTTCCTAGAACCGAGAAAATCTCCATGTAAGCCTTCGTATACATCAGCGAGTACGCAATATACTATTAAACGGAGTCAACGCACCCGTGTATGTAGGTATGTGGCCTGTAATAACAACGGACTACTGTTCACCCGCGCAACCGGCTAACCGCGCGACAAGTCGCCGGGAATCGACAGAGATGATAATACCACTTAATAACTCTTGTGGATTTGTATAGAGATGATAATACCACAGTTAGTGAAGATCTTGATCATAATAATTATGATTAGTTTTAGTAAATATGGCAGTTCATATTCCAACTTTGTTTTTGAATGATATTGAATTAGATTAGATAAGATTTTGTTAGCTTATTTTATTAACATTTTTTTATTGTTTGGTCTTTTTAGAGTTCCGTACCCAAAGGGTAAAAACGGGACCCTATTACTAAGACTCCGATGTCCGTCTGTCTGCCATCGTGCTGTATCTCATGAACCGTGATAGCTAGACAATTGAAATTTTCACAAATGATGTATTACTGTTGAATATAACAACAAATACTAACAGTGATTTTTTTGCCGTTTTTGCTAGCAAATATTGGTACGGAACCCTTCGTGCGCGAGTCCGACGCGCACTTGGCCGGTCTTTTGTTACATATTTTAGGTTTAAGAATATAATTTCACACAAAATGTGATATTTTACAAAGTACAGGTAAAAATGTAAATGTAGGTACTCCCTCAATTATAGGAAGCCACAAAATGCATACTTAGCACTATGTTACAGAACAATTCGAATAAAATATAGAATTCAATAACATCAATATAACTCGTAATAAGTAGTGCTATTTCAATGACTACATTAAAGAAAGTGTTATAAACGGTGCATTTTTTTTTCATTTGATGGGTTACTTGTAGACAGTATTTTAGAGAATATTGTCATTATGACAGTGTGGTTAAGATGAAAAGCAGTAATTTCATAATAGGCCTAAAGTAGGTATGTTTGTATTTTCGCGGAGGAATAACAACTGGTTCCCGCGTTCCCGACAAATGGTGGTGAGGCGAACACCTCCTGTGGTTTTAGTCGGTAGGTCGTCCACTTTGGGCGGAGTCCGACACACCCCGTCGTCTCCCCAGACGGCGGCAGTCCATGAGGATTTCCACAGAGGAAAAAAAAAAAAAAAAAAAAAAAGGTATGTTTGTATTTGTATGCTGAAAAAACGAACAGGGAAGAGAAGTACCTAATAAATATAGAAACTTGAATAAAATAGTTAGATTATTTTTAATATTTATACTATTTTCAACAATGATCTAATCGTCTAATGTCTTGCTTGCTTTTCTTACTTAGTCTCGATCTATGGAAATGCCTTACGTCATTCCAAAAACACTTTATTTACTACAATCCACTCAGATATTGATACCTGCCAAAAATTAGCTTATGTCCAGAACACCAATGAATCCACAACAAGGGTAACCATTATTTACAAGTAATAAGTGATTGTCTAAGCAATGAGATCATCTAGCCTACAGAGGCGCCAGTCTTCCTTCTTCTGAGTTTTAGTACGTGACATCTTGGTGGGATCTGCATGGAGCTGTTATTACCGCAACAATAAAATCAAAATGCAATCTAAGTTTATTGGTCACAGTAAAATTAAGTGGTTTTTAATTTTTATTGTTGCTTTTATTAGAAGACATTCGCTTAGTTAATAAAATAAAATTGATTTCCCTCTTTTTCTATATTCTATTGCTAAGAATGCGCATTCTTTTTAAACTTTTGCCTAAACAAAATACTTTAAATTTGGAATATAATTTAAATATTTTAATAAATTTAGAATTTTAATATGCACTGATACATTATTAAAACCCAAAACACTCCATAAATATAACATTCCTGTTAATATAACCACAGTCTAAAAAACAACATCACAGAACCAGTTAACAAAACGTCCTACTCAGTGATTTTCTCCAACAGGATTGTATGGAAAATAATAAATTGCGTAACAACAGGATCCTGTATTTGTCAGTCGCGACCGGTCGCACAATAATCGCCGCTTGCGTGTACATTGTAAATTATTTTGTATGTATATAGAGGTGTTGATACCGTAAGAATCTCTTTTATTTTAACTGGTCGATTGCTTCTTTTTCTCTCACAAAAACGTACCTAATACCTACATGGAGTTAGTATACTATAATACTAGCTATTGCTGCTGATTTATTTCCACTCGTGTTCCAGAGTATTAGGTTTTAGTGAGAAAAAATAAATCAACCAAAGTATTTTCCATAATGTAGCTGGACACTGCACATTATGGAAAATGCTTTGGTTGATTCCTTTTTTATTACACAATTTAAATTTATGTAATTTATCTTTTTGTATTTTTTTTGGCATTTTTCATGCTACGATTTTAAAGTTATTAAGCAAAGGAAAAATGTATTTATTTATTTTTTTATTTTCTATAGGTACCTATGTAGTCTTTATGTTTCTTTTTATTTGAATCTATAGGTACTTGTTGCCATATTTTCGTTGAAACAGCCCTACGTTCTCTACTTGCCTCCAGATATGACACGAAAAGGAGGCTCTAAAACAGATAAATAAATAATAATAATAAATATTTTTGGGACATTTTTACACAGCACCATCTTGTCCTAAACTAAGCAGAGTTTGTACTATGGATACTAGACAATGGACACAATACTTATAAACTTACTAGCTTTTTTTTGTAAATACATACTTATAATGCTTAAGAAAGATAAGATAATACACGTTAGAGTAGTCTAAATTTCATAACTAAAGTTCTGTCACACTTCATCATTCGATCACACCCAAAATTCCTACACAGCAGTACTAACAGCTCTATACACATAAAAGTTTGCAATTAGATTGTCAATAGACAAGTGTCTCCGGGACTCGTTTCATTCCGATGGTGCGGTTAAGAAACGCTAGTTACTAGTACCAGTACAGATAGACGACAACATCTAGACTGCATAAGTGCGCCTAGCAATTATCAACGAGTTTTCTTGTAGGTAAGCTTTCTTTAATACAATTTCATAGTGGGTAGTTCATGATAATTGATTGTGGATTGTGCAACTGTTTCTGCGAAGTTAGAAACGAGAGCTTTCAGTCTACTGGTGAAATATTGTATGACAGGATGAACACTTATCCAAAGAAAAAAAAAAAGAGTATAAAGCTCTTTGGAAAAGTGTATACCGTCACGCCTGTGTTCCCCGGTTAAGGCTAAGGTTCATGTTCAATTGAGATAATTTGACAGTTTTGGATTTGACAGTCTACCCGTGACCATGGACGCTGTAAAGGGTCCGAAACGTCGGGATTAATAAAATCAATATAACGCGATAAAATCCGTAAAAAGTAGTTTTATTTCAATGTATAATATTCGCGTAAAAGTTATAAATCAATAGTTTTGGATAGCTTGACCTGCTGACATCTGTACCTACACCTACAATTTGTCAGTATGTTTAGGTCCCATATAATAGGGGGCGAGCCTATTGCCATTAATGGAGCACAACTTCAAACTCCGAGTTGCTACTGAGAATTTGATAGAAAAATCCAATACCAGTTTGCTCGACCACTAGCGTATCAGTCGTGCTGAGGACCACTAGAACAAAGGCAGAAAGAAAGCAACAATTATTTGCACAATTATTAAACAGTTTTTAAATATTAGGTTTCATCATCAACCCATATACAGTCCCACTGCTGGGCACGGGTCTCGTCCCACAGAATGAGAGGGATTAGGCTATAGTCCACCACGCTGGCCTAGGGATAGCAGACTTCACACGCCGTCGAGAAAATCTCTAAGGCATGCAGGTTTCTTCACGATGTTTTCCTTCACCGTTCAAGCGAGTGATAACTAATTAATTATTAATACGCACATGATTTCGAAAAGTCAGAGGTACGTCCTTTGGGTTCGAACTCGAGACCTTCGACTTGGCAGTCATATCACTAAGCTATACTGCTACTTATAGTACCTGTCTATAATTAATATATTATGTAATTAAATATAATTATTTGTTTGTCTCACTCTTATTTTACAACTTCTGGCAACATTTGATGAAAGTCATTAATAAATTAAAGCTAGCAACTAACAGGTCATGCGTAAAATCTCAGGAATACGTCTTACAATACACAGAAAATGCCGCGTTTTACAACTGACTATAAATATTGTCTACATTACCTTAATGTTGCAATGTTTTAAAATGAATTATTTGAGACATTTTGACTCAGCAGACGCAAACTAAACGATCTTGTACTTTTGAATATAAATATTATAGATCTAGTGGTCAAAAATCTATAAGTTATAAATAAAAGCCAAGCAGGCCACACTGCGTGTAATCTCAGTAATACTTGTAATACGCATTGATTGCCGGACGCGCGTGTACAGCTGACTATTGTCTACGCACTGCACCTGTCTATGATTGCATGTTTGTACGCTCTAACGTCGTACGCGACTGAATTACGCGTGAATCGATAGCGGACGAAAGAGTTGTGTGGATAGTCTTGTAGGTATATTTATTTTACGAAATAAAATATTCAAAAGCTAAAAAAATTTATTCCGTTCTAATAGATAATAATAACTAATAGATACCACAGGTATTTGTTTCGACTTTAATTATTTTCAATTCGTAACGGATTTGCTGTCCAAATGATTACCTATTGCAAATATTTAAATAATTCTAAACCTTGTAATTTTGAAATCATGATTTTAATTCAAGTTTAATTTTAAATAAAAATTTGGCTGCCAATATGTATAATACCTACCTACATTATGTAATATGCGTATATTCCTATTATTTACAACAAAGGAATATACATGTATGTATATTCTCTACTGTCTCCTTTGTTGTAAATATTAAAAGTAATATCATCACTAATCGTACCTCTTAGAAAGCGATCATTAGTTCGTCAAAGCTCCGCCGGGGGCGCTTCAGTATTATGGTGCATTCAAACCTATCGTTTGAACAATGAATTGTAGATCTGTTATTTTGCTCCTATTTCATGTTATGTCTATAATGTTCTGATTTAGAGTACCTACAAGCCAAGCGGCGCAAGCGTCGGTCGTGCCATAGTAACATTGTTATAAAATACTCGTTCAGTATACCCGAATTGTCCAATTTTCCAGGCAACTTTTCAAATTGATCTAGTTGTTTGCAAATAATTCAGATTACTAATAAACAGCATTTAATTATTATAATTGTTTTTATGGCATAATTTTACACAACACCATCTAGTCCCAAATAAAGTAGATCTTATATTATTAGATATATAATACTTATACACGTTTTTTGAAAATGCGTACTTGTAATATTTACTTAAGAAACACTTCAATATATGTTCATCACAATAAATATTTGTGCCCTATGGGAATCGAACCCATGACCTAATGATCAGCAGTCCAATACTTGAACAACTAGACTAAAGACGTCATCGTTTAGTTAACTATCATAGATCCTTTAAAGTCCTCGAGGTAAACACGCCTATCAGTAGCCATCACATTTTAAAAAGCAATCTTCTACAAAAACGACATATCCCAGTTTATAAAGAGTCTCATTTCACCCTCTATACATATGCAAATAGCCGTCATTGCTCACTAAATCGATTTCATTCGGTCATCCATTCGTTCTTACGGTCATCAATCACTGAAGAAGATTGAACGTGTATCTTCAGCGGGATAGTACTTAGAATATTTTATCTAAGCTTTTACAAAGGTACCTATAAATTATTTTATAGCCAAAACTTTCAGTTCCAAGTTTGGGTCTGTGACCAAATAGAAGTAAGTAATAGGCTTGCTCCCTATTACAAGGAACATTAAAATATACTGGCGAATTGTGGATATAAATCCCAAATTGTGAAAAATTGTGTTTTGATATTTATTTTTATCGTTATGGGTTTTAACTGACTGCTTAACGTACTCTGAAAGACAAAATATTTAAGTAACATTTTCTCTTCGACGACGAGCTGACGAGCTTTAGTCTTATCAAAAGTTATTATTTTTTATTGTTGTACTTCGAAACTACTCTAGTACCTACCAATATTTTGGAAAAAACACTATTTTTGTTATTGAATATCGAATCACTCCTAATATTATAAATCCGAAAGGAATTCTCTGTCTATTTGTCAGTTACGCTTTCACGCCTAAACCGATGAATCAGTTTTAATGAAATTTGGTAGAGATAGATTAGCCCTTGGAAAAGGCCATATGCTACCTTTTCTCTCAAAGATATTTTATCTTTGGAATGCGGGTGAAACTGCGGGCAATAGCTAGTAGTATCTATATTTAAAAGTGTGAAATAACACTACTTTGAGCTGTGTTGTGTTCCTTACGGTGAGCAAGGTTGCCAGTGCTTCGCGAGGAAACGTTGTGTTGGTAGTGGGCAGATTTTAACCCTTATACTGCCAACCCAACTATTCCTCTTTCGTTTTACAGGCACGGCAACGCGCAAGTGATATCCCTGACAAGTGTCTATAGGCTACGGTAACCGCTTACCATCAGGTGGGCGGTATGCTGGTTTGCCACCTGAGTAGTATAAAAAAAAGTCGTTAAGTATTTTTAAAGCTTTACAAACACATTTACACTTTATCAGATATTTACAACTTTATCACTGGAAATAAAATTCAACTTTACATGTTATATAAATTAGACATAGCTGTATATAAAAATATAAAAAACCTATAAACTCAAAACAATAATTATGTTAATTTTTTTTCACAACTTTTTCTTCTATAACTAACTATTTAATTAAGTTTATGTTCGGAATAGGCTCCATAATATTATTATAGTACATATCTTGGATCAACAATAAAGGTTTATTAAAACTAGTTGTGTTATATTGGTTTGCTTGGGCTTTTTTTTTTGTATTTTACATCATTCAGTAATATGAATAATATGACTGGAAATTCGCCTTGATTTGATTACAATTTAATCAATGCAAGTGCCAAATGTTTTTTTTTGGATTTGTATTAATTAAGTAATTGATCGAATTGTAAAAAAAAAATGTAATTTTGTTACACGGCGAATTGTGGGTGGATGTTTGTACACCCCTGCCTAACCCTTCGGGGAATATAGGTGTGATGGTATGTTTATGTATGTTTGTTTATATTATGTTGGCTTAGTTGAGTTTTTTTGTTGTGTGGCTTATTAAGTCTAGACATTTTTTCTCTCTTTTTTTTCCGAGACTTTTAGACTACACTTTAGACTACTTGTCAGGCTTTTTGGGCTTCTGATTACCTACCACTAGCGATTGTCATAGATGTTCTTGTGACAACCGGGACCAACGGCTTTACGTGCTCTCCGAGGCACGGAGTGGTCTCGACGTGTTAAGATTGGTCACCCATCCACAAACTGACCGCGGCTAATGCAGCTTAACCTTGCAGATCGCTTGATCAGCTCACTTATTACTTACACCACGAGCCCCTCATAATTTTAAATTATTTTTTCATTTTATTATTATTCCAAAAGAATTTGCTGATTGTACTTTTCTGAAAGTATCATATTTTATAACATAAAATATAAACAATAAAATACTATAGATTTATAACACATTGTCATCAGTATGTGACGATAGTCACAATATGTGGTAAATACGTACATACTGAAATTACATTATATTTATCATAATCATTCCTAAATACGCGTCGAGTGCCATTATACTAGGCATTTACCTCGTTAACCAACTTTTACCAAAGCACTTATGAGCCAAATAAAAAGTTATGTGCACCGACATGGCCTTTTAATATATGTTAATCTGATACACCTGCACATCTCGACATGTTCAATTTTCCCACGTGTACACACAAAATGTCATTAGGTACATAATTAACTTAAATGTTCACTGTTAAAAGTTATTTGGGAATTCAATACAATGTGTCACGACAATTGGGGCTTTTACCTCGCGGCGAACAAGGTGGTACCAACATAAATATAATAGGAAAAACATTTGTATGTACATACACTTTATTCAAATGGATTGATGTAAAACAGAATGTGTGGACGTGACCTGTCTCTTTTCGTGAAAGTCGTTGAAAGAAATAAATGGCTGTGTTCCTGAATTAATGTAGGTAAATTGTTTCTTATTGATTATGTAGTAGACATTTATCTAGACAAGTTCAATTGTCCGTTGTGTTTTCCGGTTAATTTCCTAGTTTAGTTAAAAAAAATGTCTAATTAAGACAAAATTAAATCCACACACAAAATTTGGCATGGGGGGGACTATGACCCTTATACTTCCAACCCAACTATTCCTCTTTCGTTTTACAAGGTCGGCAACCCGCAAGTGATACCCCTGGGATTTGCAAGCGCCGCAAACCATCCCACCGCTAACCATCAGGTGGGCCGTATGCTTGTTGGCCACCTTAGTGATGTAAACTCATTGTACACGTGTATGAAATTTAAGAAACGCTGTCCATCGTTTATTCGAAATATATCTTCTAATCTTAATAGATTTTGAATGAATTTAACATTCTCTACCATATTCTTCAAATTGTGTTTTGCTTTCACTGTAATTATCATTTAAATTAAAATGTATGATTTTGATTTAATCTTATAAACTTAATAATACAAATACCATTGCTTCTTTTCGTTCAAACATTTTAAATTTACTGAAACTTGATAGGAAATGGAAGACAACATCGATGTTTTAAGTCAACACAAAGGTGTCTTGCAACATACCGATTAAAATTAAGATAATGCTGTTCAGATGGAATCACTGTTTGGTAATGCAGCTGATAAAAGATTAGATTTAATAGTAGCCAGGTGTTGATGTAATAATGAATTTAATTCACAATGAACTTTCGTTTACCAATTGACTGTTTTACGGCGTAATTCTTTCGAGAAGTTTATTTCTCTTACAGAAATAAAGTCGATCTTGATTTTGTAATTCGATATTAATTGTGTCTAACGCTTTGATGGGATCAACAATTTGATTACAAGTTATCCTTTTTACTGTTATTGATTTATTTTTTATTATACTTTTTTTATTCATGATAGGCTTACGCTTGACCGCCAGCGTGAAACAGAGTTACTTTCGCATTTATAATATTAGTAGGGATCAACAGTAGACCTCATTATATTTAAATATAACGGTCTGCGACAAAGACAGTCTGAAGTGAAGCATTTTAAGTTCGTCATAATATTTCAAAATAGGAAAACCTAAAGTTAAGCTCGTTAGCAGCAGGTCAGCGAACAATAATTCAATTTTCATAATACATTTTACTGCATAAACGCATATATTGGTACCAACATTACAATAAATTCTCGGCGACCATCAATCGACGTTCTACCCAGATAAAGCACCAGGAAAAGACCATCTCGCTAACA
Source organism: Acronicta alni (assembly GCA_964056405.1). NCBI lineage: Eukaryota > Metazoa > Arthropoda > Insecta > Lepidoptera > Noctuidae > Acronicta > Acronicta alni. The sequence continues at coordinate 7,934,347 of OZ043930.1, forward strand.
ATGGACATTTGCAATTATAATATAAACGTTATTGTACTACATAGAAGTACTTGATGCATTGCAATATACCCCATCTAACGGCGAGATGCTTTGACATAGCGCTTTATGGAAACATCGCAATAAACTTAATACAAACTTACCATTTGCATCTGATAAAAACCCCTAAAGACGCAGAACGACGGAACAATTTCAATAAAAAGGTTATTATAGAAATCGCAAATCTAAGATTGTCGGCAAATCCGAACAGTGCCACCCGTAGACACCCTTTGTCCATTCCTTGATTGAATATCGAATGCATAATCGTAAACTTGAATCGATTCTTACGAATACGAAGAATCGATATTAAAATCGGCAAGCACTAAGGCTTTTGTATGAATAAATGCACTTAGTGTGTGGAATAGGAAATCATAAAAGCATAGTGCTGTTCTACATACAATATTAAATCGAATTGAAGTTTATTATGCGTCGATTATGTATCTGCTTTATATTTTTCTTTCTATGACTATGGTCGATGACATTCATTCGATTTAAAGAGACCTGTGATTAAATGCTGCTTATTGATTCTTTGAGGACTAAATTAATTTTCCAGTGGTGTTTTATAACGTCAATAATGGGAAGAATGTCATGTTTCAACCATGTACCTACATTTTATTAATATGTAATAAATGTTTTTAAACTAACATTGAAACCGTACACCTAGACTCGACATTTCTTAAGTGATTCTATAAGTTAGGTTAAGGTTTTTATAAAAATAAAACTATTTTGATTGATTGATTGAGCGTGAAGGAAAGCTATTGTACGGATTTTGTACACTTTGGTTCCTCTTAATTCTAGTAGTTCTCAGTTAAATCTAACGCCATCTGTTATTTTAAGCACAAACTAAAGAAGTCACATAGTTCCACCCTTGTTAGTAAATTACTTACTTCAGATTAAATTAATGTGTGTTAAGGATTACTTTATTGTAACTTTCAGTGGTTAGTAAAATTGACATTTTATAGTCCATTATAAACAGTACATAGGAAGGGTCAACAGTAAGTTATTTACTTATTTCTATAAAAGTGAAGTTTTAATTAGATACAAAACTTAAATATCTATTCTATACTTAAACAAAAACAATGTTAAAATGTCAGATTATGTAAAAAGCATATATCTAAGCATGTATACATTTATATCTAATTGAATTCAAAAAAACAAGTTCTTTGTTTTTCTGAAGGATCTAAATCGGCCGCTTGAACCATATCGCACGGCAAGCATTTCCAAGGAATATTGGTACAAATTATGCGACCGCGGATTCTTTCACTCGAGATAATGTATTCGATTCCGGACCGAGTCGATGGCATCGTTCACGCGAGCTTCGAATGTTAGGCGACATTTTATCCGATACCACAGAAACTCGATTAATTGTAGAATGGAAATCGATTTGTCGTTGTGCATCCAATTTTTGTTTGTAATGCATTCTCATATTTATGGTTTGGGTTTAAAATAGGAATTATAAATTAGTCGTTAGGTACTAGAAAACGTTCTCACATGTTACTTTAATTTTGAGCTCGCTGCTAATCTTTAGCTTCATATTCTCGAACCATTTCACTTTAATTATTATTATTATTGTATGGCACTATAACTGCTGGATGACATACAGTTTTGCTCACAGCTTCAGGTCTGATTCCGTCAGCCAGTTCTTGGCCTGTAGAGTCAGTTCAGAGTCGGATGCGATAGTGGACTATATTTACGAGGGAGGCATCGCATAGATCTTCTTTACTATTAGATTAATTCTCAAGCAACTAATTCTACATACTATCTGCTAGATACTGTGATGGCTCACAAAAGTTTAATATTATCTATATATTTTTCCATCAGCCTTTGCTCGTGACACTGGCTCTGTGGTATTCTATCTAAGAGAAGGACGGAGGCCAAGTTTGGCTGTGAAATTGATCTGCTCTTACGACACCTTTCTTCAGCATAACAAACAAAGAATTACAAAGTGCGTACCTACTATGTTTAAAAAAAAACAGAAGTCCATTACAATCTTCTAAGTAGAAATTGGTTAGTACTCCTTTTAATTTTATTATTGATAAAAAATATAGGTACAAATATAGGGCCGTTTTGTGTGGATGTGGCGCATACCTTCATTTCGTTCATAAAGTTCTTCTCTAGTGTGCGTCTTGTCTTCACAAATAAATTTATTTTCTTCTTTCTTCTTCTGTACAACTTGATTGTTTTATATCTTTTATTATTTTGTATCGAGAACCAGCGGTAGGGTTGGAGATGCGAGCTCGATATTCGGTGCATTTGCGCGATCATATCGATACACGACGGCGAATATTTTGCGCTTTGAACGAAGAGTGTCACCGGCAGACAACGTTACGATAAAATTCCTGACTTTGTACCAAAACACCGGTGTTCTTTAAATCGTCCCATTCATTAAATAATTTGGTGTTCGAATTTCCGTATTTTATTTTGGAGTTTTTTTTCGAAATTACTCGTGAAATATAAGGTGTTGATCAAGACGTGTATAATTGGATGCATTATCGCAGGCAGCTGTGTACTGACGAAAATAAGACTACTTGATACTTTTTAGATGCAAGACTTGTTTTTATTAGTACTATAGTATAGTTATAGTATACGCTTAAAGGTCCTGGCTCGATGTTCAGGCCGAGCAGTTTTTTTGGGTTTTTCTATCAAATTCTCAGTAGCCGCTCCAAATTTGGATTTATGTGCATTCACCTCTGCTTTACCATTCGGGGAAAACAGGCGAGATGGTATGTTGATTTTTTTTTATGACCTCTGTGGTCTAGTGGTCGGACTGCTGGTCACGAGGTCGTGGGTTCGATTCCTACAGGATACAAATATTTATATGATGAACGTAAGTGTTTTTGCGGGAGTTTGTTATGTATTATAAGTATGTATATAAAAAAGTATATAAGTATTATATCCATTGTCTAGTACCCATAGTAGAAGCTCTCCTTAGTTTGGGCCTAGATTGTGCTATGTAAAATATTCAAATAATATTTATTTATTTACATTTTGCGTTGTCCCACACTGATTTTCTTCTGTATAATGGATGTGTTTTAAGATACGAATGTCAAATTGACGAACCTGAAAAACTGGTCATACATAAATGTCTTTGTTTGGAGCGGCTATCGAAACCGCAACCTTAGCGTAACAGCCGATTACTCGACAATTTCGCCAATTAACCCGTTTAGTCTAAAGCGCAGGTCACACTGGGAACGAAGCGAAACTAAGCTGAGTTCGTTTAGCTTTGCTCAAGTAGCTACCGCATCTTTTCACACGAACTACAAAGCTAAACTACGCGAAGCTAAATAAACTCAGCTTAGTTTCCCTTCGTCCTGTAGCCTACGCTTTACTTCTTTTTTGTCGTTTATACTGATTAAAACTAAGTGAGTAATTCAAAATTAACTATTTAAAAATAATTACTGTAAATAAATCGACTTATGTAAGTTAATGAGGTTGATTAAAACCTTCGAGCTATTATCTTATTCTGTTATGCGCACTTTGCACAGTAATGGGACAATAAAGTGACATTTGCGCCACGAAATTTGTCTTTGTCTTGTGCCAATTAGTTATTAAGACATTACTGACAAAATTCAACAACTCTGAAATCAAGTTCAAGAGAGAAATAGCATAGTGGGAATACTTCCACTCAAATTTGAGCTGCCAGACTAGGGAAATACCTCCACCTTGCAGAAAATTGAAGTGAAATAACACTGCTTTGAGCTGCGTTGTGTTCCTAACGGTGAGCAAGGTTACCAGTGCTCCGCGAAGAAACGTCCTGTTGGCGTGGAGGGACTTTGACCCTTAAACTGCCAACCCAACTACAACCCAACTATTCCTTTTTCGTTTTATAGGGTTGGCAACGGGCAAGTGATACCCCTGGTGTTATAAGCGTCTATAGGCTTTGGTAGGCGTTCAGCTTATCTGAGCTTGTTTGCCACAAGTCATTGAATGACGAATTTAGCACAACTGTTTAGTAAATAAAACTAACAAAAATCAACAATTCTGACACATTAAATGAAGATTTTTACATAATAAAATGGCAGACTTGAGGCCCTGGATTAAGGTTCAACAATTAACTGAAACCTGCATGCCTTAGAAATTTTCTCGATGGCCGGCGTGTGAATTCAGCATGCAACACGCCCTTGGCTAGCGTGGTGAACTAGCCTAATCCCTCTCATTCTGTAAGAGGAGACCCGTACCCAGCAGTGGGACAGGATATGGGTTGGTGATGAATTGACTGATCAGTCTGACCCGTGAATATCTCGAAACGTCGGGATTATTATTATCAATATACCGCGATAAAATCCGTAAAAAGTCGTTTTATTTCAATGTCATATTTAATTTTTTATTCTGTCAACACCACCCAAACAATATAATATAGTGGAACCTCCAGTGAAACTGAGGTGAAATTAGAACAATTAACCTGCCACTGCGGTCGCGGTGGCCGCAAATAGTGCCGACGGTGATAGCGGCTAATGAGTTGTTAGTACTGCTGCGAAATACACACATGCGATGTCATAGTGAGGAGACACTCTTAGTATCGATGTTTTTATAATAATATATTATGATTAATAATTTACAGTATCTTTTACATAATCACCTGTTTGAGATATGAAGTAATGCAGTAGTGTAGTAATTCTTTTATTCAATAGGTACAGTAACAAACTAAATACCAATTTTAATACGTCATACACAATTTTAATAAGTTCAACAGTACATAATTTAAATCTGAAGTCAAATTAACGTTCTATTGTTACAGAGTTATAAGAGAACAATAAAGAAATATATAAACAGTGAACAATTATTTAATTCACTACATAGTATAAAACAAAGTCGCTTTCTCTGTCCCTATATCCCTATGTATGCTTAAATCTTTAAAACTACGCAACGGATTTTGATGCGGTTTTTTTTAATAGATAGAGTAATTGAAGAGGAAGGTTAATATTTATAATACATGTATTTTATTAGTACATTGCACCCGTGCGAAGCGGGGGCGGGTTGCTAGTAAGTTATAGGTATGTATAATTATTATTACGGGTGAATTTTGATCAAAGTTCGATATTTCAAAAAGGGCAGTCAATTGGTTGAAATAATTAATCCTACTGATACCACTAAAGTAATCACAAATAGTGAGTCCGTTAATACTGAGTTGTAGACAATATTACCATGACTTTTTTTTAAAACAATTGTTTTAGAAAAATATTTCATTTAGTAATTGAAATGTATAATTAATTTGAAAATGGACATGCATAAAAAATAGTTAACATTTAAGTGAATTCAACAGATACACAGTAATAGAAAATGTAATTAAGTACAGTAACATTTTGAAACAGAAAAAAGGACACAACGCACTGACTTAATATTAAAAAATCTTCATCAACATAAAAACCACAATGCACGCACAACCCTAGTCATGAGCGACGAGCGCGGTCGCCACCACACCGCCATCTATAATTGGTTTGCTCCGCAGCTGATTTTTATCTCCAATTATTGAGTTTTCACGCCAATTAAATATTATCTAGGTTCCGGTGGAAGCCGCAATGTCGATATAATCATACCGTTTCTAGAAATGGCACAACCCTTTAATAGTAATACGTTTGTTGAATAAATAAAATGATATAATTATAAAGCTCTCTATTTTAAAGTAGATTATGATACTATACAACTTCGTTTCCGGTCTAACATAATTATTTAGTGTTTGTATTTGTGCAATCCAATTATTGTATCAAGTGTCTTTGTCAATTAATTAAGCTCATTATCGTTATTTATTATTAGTTAACTACGGGGGTGCAAAAAAGAGCCTCCAAGTGTGATGGTATACAAATGACCTTCCGGCGCACCCTGGGCAGTCAGCCACGTTAACATCCTGCTGACTGGCTAATCTTTTTACAACACGGCGTTAACCACCAGCCGTTTTAAGCCAGAGGGGTGGGCAGCAGCGCCCCTTATGTGTAAGATATGGAGATGATGATGATGATGATGAACTACGAGACATGGATAATCTTAGGTAGTGGCAGAATTTTATAGAAAATCGCAATTACAATTTGCTCGACCTGGTAAT